>CM060679.1:34005183-34605183 GCA_030686995.1 Artemisia argyi | reverse complement strand
TAAATAAAAGCATTATGCTGCGACATTATTAAGGTTAACAAAATGTTCATAGATAAGCTTAAGTATTCAGCTCATTCCAATACTTGGGATAACTGTTCCGAAGACAAGTGAATAAAAAGGTTAGCAAGTGACAACACCCTCAAACATGGCTGGTTAAACCCACATCTAAGTAAATCTTATAGAGATTAACTTTGAAGGGATGAATGGGTCGATGTGGGTTGTGTTTTATCCACAAGTCGTATATATATCTAAAAAGTGAACAGACAAACTGGGTTGAAGGACACCTGAACCATTATATACAAAGATTTTGATTTTTACTATAAGTTTAAAAATCACATATTTTTGCATTCAAAATATTTCAAAGTAGAAGAAAATGTTAATACAAATATCGCCTAAAAACGTTATTTATATTTTACGATCTTCGCTAAGTTTTGTTAACGACAAAATGTAAACTTTAGTTTCTAAGCAAAACATAATCTTAGTTTTTAAGACTTGCATAAACTAGACTTTTGCTACATTTTACATTTCATAAAACACAACACAAGTTTATTTCTTAAATTATAAATTGTCACATCACATTTATGGCAAGATTTGTCATTATGCATTTATGGAAAGAAATGTGTTTGACTAACTTTGTTGTTGCTTGCAAGCTTTGTATTTGACTTGTTATTATGAGATGTGACATTGTTTGGTTGCTAGGAGTTATGAGACAAGACCTTGCTTGGTTTGCAAGATTTATTGCAAAACCAACTGCAAGCCCGGCGATACCTTGGAGGTACACGGGCGGAACCCTTCTCAGAGGTCCGCCTGATCCGCCAGACCTGCAGAAGGTTTTGGCTATAAATATTGAGCCACAAGTTGAATTTTGGCTCATCACTTGACATTACATTTTACACACACATTCATTCTTTCATCTAACCTCTTAACATTTCATATGTGAAGTTCCTTTTTGTAGCAAAGAGATTCACGAGCTTACTAAAAGTAACAAGTATTCAACACAACGTTGCAAGACTTGTTAGCTTAGCATTGTGTAGACTTATGTAGTTTACACTTCATTTGATTGTGTATTTTCAGTAGTGATCGGTTAGTATTTTAGTCCTCAAAATACAAAGAGTGTTGGGAGTTGTTGTACCCTAGTAAAAGAACTAATGGGAGTGGTTGTGCCCTTGTAAAAGAACTCGATATTTAGCTTTGTGTCGGTAAAAGTATAAGCGACGTGTAAGGTTTTCTGCGCCGGTGAAAGGAGTTTGTTGACTAGTGAAAGAAACTCTCGAGTTGGATACTCGGGGCGTGGACGTAGGGCAAGGAAAAAGAGTCCTTGTAGCCGAACCACAATAAATACTCGTGTTGTGGTTTGATCGTTTCTTTCATTTACTTGCATGTTATATATTGTGTTTGTGCATATATCTTTGATCAAACGGAAAGTTTCAAAGCTAACTTAACAAGTTAAAAAGATTTTAAACGGTAAACTATTCAACCCCCCTTCTAGTTTTCCACAATTGGCATCAAGAGCTACGTTACTCAAGCTTTTAAAATATATTGTGTTTTAAAACTTGAAACGATCCATGGATTTTGAAAATTACAAAGAAGGGCAATCTATGCAAAGACCACCACTCTTTGAAGCAAATGGTTTTATTTATTGGAAAAACCGTTTTGAAACTTACGTGAAATCTAAAGATATAGATTTATGGTATATAATTGTTGATGGTGATAACATTGTTATTAACATTAAAGATGATGATCAAAAGAAATTGATCGGTAAAAATAATGAAGCTAAAATGATGCTTTACAACGCTTTGCCTAAGAAAGAATATGAAAGAGTCTTTTTGTGTAAAACCGCCAAAGATATTTGGCAATCTTTAATTGTCACTCATCAAGGAAACTCACAAGTTAAAGATAACAAAATTGATCTTCTTGTTCAACAATATGAACAATTTGTTATTTCCGAAGATGAGATTATTGATAATGCTTTTGCTAGGTTTAACACTATTATTACTTCACTTAAAGCACTTGATGAATCTTTTTGTAGTAAGAACTTTGTCAGGAAATTTCTTAGAGCACTCCATCCGAAGTGGAGAGCAAAAGTGACGGCAATTGAAGAATCCAAAGATCTTTCAAGCATGTCACTTGATGAGCTTATTGGAAACCTCAAAGTTCATGAAATGGTAATGGAAAAAGATTCGGAACTAGTTAGAGGCAAGAAAGAAAAAGTTAAGTCCATTGCCTTGAAAGCTAGAGTCCAATCAAGTGATGATGAAGAATCTACTTTGGATAGTGATGATGAGGAATATGCTATGGCCGTGAGAGACTTCAAGAAGTTCTTTCGTAGGCGAGGGAAGTTTGTAAGGCAACTTAAAGATGACAAGAAAACCTTCCGGAAAGATCGTGATGATCGAAAAGGAAAAGTTGAAAGAAAATGTTATAAGTGTGGAGACACAAGTCATCTTGTAGGAGAATGTCCAAACCCACCCAAGAGCAAACCTCAACAAGCTTTTGTGGCTGGTGCTTGGAGTGACTATGAAGGAGAAGATGATGAGCCAAAGAATGATGATATTGCTCTCATGGCTCACAACTCAAATGAGGTGTGCCTCAAAGTTTGTTTGGATCCGGATGAATGGATCAAAGATAGCGGTTGTTCAAGGCACATGACGGGTAATAAAAGCCTCTTCTCAACATATCACAAATGTGATGGAGGTAATGTTACGTTTGGTAGTAATGCTAAGAGCAAAATCATCGGAAAAGGTACAATCTCTCATGACTCCCTTTCTATAGATGATGTTGCTCATGTTGATAACTTAGGATTTAATCTTCTTAGTATTAGTCAACTTTGTCGTAATAAGTATAATGTCCTTTTAGTGAAAACGGTAGTAAAATACTTAAAGATGGTATAACCGTAGCCAAAGGTGTCCTTAAGAACAACGTATATGTCATGAAGTTGGATTCAACATCTAGAGACAAACTTTGTCTTACCTCATTAGATGAATCTTCAACTTTATGGCATAGACGTTTAGGACACGCTAACATGAGACTAATCCAAAACCTCTCCTCCAAAGACTTAGTTCGAAACCTACCTAAGTTGAAATATGACCAACACTTTTGTGATGCTTGCAAAGTCGCTAAACAAGTCCATGGTAGCCATAAGGCTAAAAACTTGGTTTCTACATCTAGGTGTCCAGAACTTTTACATATGGATTTATTTGGTCCGTCGGCTATACAAAGTTATGGAGGTAACTTCTACACTTTGGTCATAGTTGATGATTACTCAAGATATACTTGAACAAAATTTTTGAAAAGTAAAAATGAAGCTTTTGATAAATTTGAAATTCTAAGTAAGAAAATTCAAAATCAAGTAGGGTCTAATATTGTGTCTATTAGAACGGATCACGGTCGTGAATTTGATAATGAATTTCAATTTGGTAACTTTTGTGATAATAATGGAATAACTCATAACTTTTCGGCTCCACGTACTCCTCAATCTAATGGTGTAGTAGAACGTAAAAACCGGACATTGCAAGAGATGAGTAGAACAATGCTTAATGAACAAGACATTCCACAAAAGTTTTGGTGTAATGCCGTTGACACATCAACATACATTTTAAATCAAGTCTTAATTAGACCATTTTTGAATAAAACTCCTTATGAACTATATAAAGGTAAAAAGCCTACATTAGGATACTTTAGAGTGTTTGGGAGTAAATGTTTCATTCTTAACACCAAGGATTATCTCACCAAATTTGACCCAAAGCCTACATTAGGATACTTTAGAGTGTTTGGGAGTAAAAAGACTGTTTTTAACCATGCATTAGTACCTAATGCTTGCAATCTACTAATAAAACATAATCTATACATCAAACATAAGGAAATGATAAAACTACCTGACATATAGGAACAACAGTGGATCTCTCGCCTGATCCAAAGGTGAACTATAAACAACATTAGACCTCACCCCCTACGTTTTTAATAACACGACCAACGGTATAATCTGCCACTTCCCATTCGCAGTCAATTCAGCTTTAGGACACCTCTCACCAACCAAATCAGACCTCAAAACTGACATGACACTACTCTTGACACACAAAATACACCTCAACCACACCCTATCATCATCCTCTATATCCATATAGCAACTTAATAAAAGCTTGATTGAAATTCGAGTTTTAAATCCTAAATCTATTAACGCATTGGATTATTGGACCATTTTTGTTTAAATGGGCTCATTGGCCTATATTATGGAAGCTGAAAAACAATTTCAAGAACAAACTTAATATATGAAAAGGTGTGTGGAAAACTAGAAGGGGGATTGAATAGTTTACCGATTAAAATCTTTTTAACTTGTTAAGTTAGCTTTGAAACTTTCCGTTTGATCAAAGATATATGCACAAACACAATATATAACATGCAAGTAAATGAAAGAAACGATCAAACCACAACACGAGTATTTATCGTGGTTCGGCTACAAGGACTCTTTTTCCTTGCCCTACGTCCACGCCCCGAATATCCAACTCGAGAGTTTCTTTCACTAGTCAACAAGCTCCTTTCACCGGCGGAGAAAACCTTACACGTCGCTTATACTTTTACCGACACAAAGCTAAATGTCGAGTTCTTTTACAAGGGCACAACCACTCTCGTTAGTTCTTTTACTAGGGTACAACAACTCCCAACACTCTTTGTATTTTGAGGACTAAAATACTAACCGATCACTACTGAAAATACACAATCAAATGAAGTGTAAACTACACAAGTCTACACAATGCTAAGCTAACAAGTGTTGCAACGTTGTGTTGAATACTTGTTACTTTTAGTAAGCTCGTGAATCTCTTTGCTACAAAAAGAAACTTCACATATGAAATGTTAAGAGGTTAGATGAAAGAATGAAAGTGTGTGTAAAATATAATGTCAAGTGATGAGCCAAAATTCAACTTGTGGCTCAATATTTATAGCCAAAACCTTCTGCAGGTCTGGCGGATCAGGCGGACCCCTGAGAAGGGTTCCGCCCGTGTACCTCCAGGGTACCGCCGGGCTTGCAATTGGTTTTGCAATAAATCTTGCAAACCAAACAAAGTCACATCTCATTACTCTTGCAAACCAAACAATGTCACATCACATAATATCAAGTCAAACACTAAACTTGCAAGCAACATCAAAGTAAGTCAAACACATTTCTTTCCATAAATGTATAATGACAAAACTTGCCATAAATGTGATGTGACAATTCTATTTTTAGAAAATAAAAGATGTTGTGTTTTATGAAATGTAAAATGTAGCAAAAGTCTAGTTTATGCAAGTCTTTAAAACTTAAGATTATGTTTTACTTAGAAACAAAAGTTTACATTTGTCATTAACAAAACTTAGCGAAGATCGTAAAATATAAATAATGTTTTTAGGCGATATTTGTATTAACAATCTCCCCCTTTTTGTTGATGACAAAACATAAACATTGTTTTTAAGTAACTCACAAAATCTTGGTTTTTAAGACTTAAAAAATTAATATTAAACTTGTTTTTCTTAAGTTATGAAAATCATATTAAGTTTTGAAAGTTTAATATATTTCTCCCCCTTTTTGTCGAAACAAAAAGAAGAGTGGCGAAGCGGAATAATACCAATGCTCCCCCTTGGTCGATACTCCCCCTAAATGGAGTGCCAAGATGGGAAACATGGATTTTGGACCCTACAAAAAAAATGTTAGTTGGTTATATATATAGTCAAGAATGTAGTTACCACACACATTGCAACCACAATGACAACACAAACATGATCAACCAACAATGTACTAAGGTGAGTAGAAAGAAATATCATTCCAAGTAAAATTTTGACTTTTAAAAGTCAAAAGACAAGAAATGAGAACTATTCTTCTACTTCTAAACAAAAAACTTAAAAAATCACCAAGAAAGAAAACTAAAATCCTACTTTCCTAAATGGGGGCAAACGGCCTCCAAGGATTGTCTAGGATTTGTTGGGGTGGGAAAGAGCATCCAAACGTTCTATGACGTGTTGGAATGCAAAACGGGTTTCATTTTGGAATTGGTTAAGCAATGTTTTGATGGTTTCACCCATTTGCTCACAATTTGAGCAAGCATGGGGATGAGTGGGTTGAAATGGGTTGGTTTTGGTTTCTTGGTTTGAGGGTTGGTTGGTTTTTGGTTCTTGGGTGGAGGATGGATTTGGTATTGAGTCAAGCAAGGTGGTTTGAAATTCCATTGCTTGATGAATGTGGTTCTCAACCATACTTTGGATTTCCTCATATGAGGGGAAGAAAGTCTCAAAGGTTTGGGCTTGAGAATGTGGTGGATTTGGGTGATCATTGTTTTCAAAGTTTGGTTCTCCATATAGAGGACCATGGATGTCATGGTAGATGGGGTGAAACAATAATGGTTTAGGTTGATGGTACACTTTTTGTGGAGGTTGAATGTGGTTAAAAAGGTTATCTTGGTCAAGAATTGACTTTGGTGAAAAAGGTGGTGGTTGTGAAGGTCTTGGTGGAAGATCTTGGACAAAAGGGTGTGGTGATGTGGGAGGAGACCCAAATAATTCCATAGGTTCCATTTTGGGTAATGGTGATGGTGATGAAGTTTTGGATGGTTGAGTTGGAGCACTTGGTGGACTTGGGTCAATAGGTGATTTAGTTGGTGGTGGAGTGAGCTCATTTGGTTCATTTGGTGATGGTGATGGAGATGCAAGGTTCAAAAAGTGTTCATTTTTTATAGGTGATGTGAATTCATCCGAAGATGAGGAGCTTAGGTTGATGGGTTGATTTGACCATAGTGGTTTTACACTTATCCGGGCGGTTTTCCGGATGGGTCTTGATGGTTGGTTGGTGATTGTTGACTTAGTCATGGTGAAAAATGGTGTAGAAGTTTCAGAAATTGTGGTGAAGAAGGTGTGATTTGATAGTGTTTAGGATGGCTTAATTTATAGTGTTGAAGAATTATGGAAAGGAGTGTTTGGATTTGATGTTAGTCCATACAAAAATGGAGGTTTCTAATGATTTGGAGAACTAATTGTGGGTTGTCAAATCATAGAAGTCAATCCAATGAAAATGGTGAAGTGAGAAGACATGTTTTGCACTAAATGCTTAGTGGTTTTTGGTGGATTTGTGGTAGTATAAATCTCAGGGATTTCAAGGATCCCTTAAAAGGGTTCCTTCCTTTATGTTTGAGGGGTCCTTGAGGTTGTTATGGCTAAATTTGAATTTTGGCAGGAATTGGTTTTGGTTAAGTTTATGGAAGAAGGAGTATCCTATTATGCTAAACACATTGCAAGTAATGGGTTTCTACCTAAAAGGATTGGATTTTGGTGTTTCGATGTTGAATTGGTGAAAATGAAAACAAAAATTCTGCAGGTTGCTGGCGGCACCCTCAGAATACACAGGCGGAACCCATTTTAGGGTGCCGCCTGGTCTGTTGGGCCATTTCTGGAATTCCCAGAAATTGCACTGGCGGAACCCAATTTTGGGTACCGCCAGATCCGTCAGACCTTCAGAAAGTGGCAGTCCACGTTTTTGACCCGCGAGACGTTTTTCAAAATTTTCGAAAACTCCTAAAATCAAAAATATAATGCATAACTGGTTAGGAAATGCAAAAAATGAACATGTAAATACTCATATCATATGACTTTGACCGGGGGCTAGCGATATTCACTAAACTTAGTGAAAATATTATAAGTTTGAAAATTTTACAACTTGCTAAAATTCGTCTTCCTGCATCAAAGTTAGATGAAACATGTTCCAAATAGTATCAAACATTGTACCAAACTACAAATACATCATAAGCATTGTTTAGACAACCAAATTAGTTCAAATAGAACCTAGTGCCAAACACTCCTACACACCCGCTCTCATTGCCGGTCAATCTTGTTCTTGAGCTTTCCAAGATTCTTAAACATCCCCTTTGTTTGCTTGAACTCCGCCGACTCGTTTGGAATATCCGGAAGTTGGGATAGGTATTCGAGAGGTGGAAGCCTAGAGTTTGGCAAATTGTCATCTTCACTCATTGAGGAAGATGATGATGAGGTAGGAGGACGAGGACGTTTTCCTTGGGCTTTGTACACTCTCTTATCACTAAGTGGAACAAAGGTGTGTGGAATGAGAGTGTAGTCAAGACGAAGACCATTTGAAGTTGGTGGAATGGGTGAGATGAACCTAAAGAGACGGGTCAAGAGCATTCCATATGGCATAGCCGTTGTGCCATGCACGGGAATGTCGGCCATTCTCTTAGCCATGTAGTAGGCAAGGTTGAAGGGTTGCCTAACGGACAAGGAGTAGAGCATGTAGCAAAGGCAAAGGTTGATATGGTCACGGTTCCCTATTGTGCTCATGACATTGGCTCTAAGGACTTCCTCCCATTTCTTGAATTGGGGCTTGAGTTCGTTCATTTCCATTCCATATGGGTCCTTATCGACCTCATTCCCCGAACGGGTTCTCCTAGTGGTGGTGGTTCTAACAAAGAGGTGGTCACGGAGTTCGTCTTTTGAGACAAGGGGTGTGTCATAAGGGTGGATACTGTCTTGGAGGTTGTCAAGAGTTGAGAGGGAGTGCAAGTCGGAATAGAGGCAAGTACCACGGTTTAGGACACCTAGGATTTGAGCAAACTCCTCAAGAGTGAAGGAGTATTGATGACCGCTAACCCTAAAGTTGATAGACATATGACCATAGTCATCCGTGGAGAGGACGGAGGATGCATAGAACTCTAGAATGAACCTAGGACAAATAGGCTCGTCGATATTCAAAAGGCACTCAAAGTTGATTGTGGCAAAATCGGCGTAAAGGTTTGTGCCTTCTAGGAAAGACGGGTCAATGGTTCTACCCTCATGGACATAGTGTTTTTCTAGGGCTTTGAAAACGTTTACTTGGTTTGGGGTAAGGCCTTTGGTTTTGTGGTGTTTTGGTAGGTACTTAATAGTGTCCTTGTGGTCGTAGTGGGTTAGAGGAGGCATGATGATTCCTAGAACAACAAAATTTCACATTTTAGTTTACGTAAACCACTATTATAATATGGATGTTCTAGTGTGTGCCTATATGAAAACAATGTGGAGGTGTGGTTATCTTGACTCATTTTGATGCTTCAAAATCGTTTTATGCAAGTTTTGTTATAAAATAAAAGATAACTCAAACGCTCCTAGTTCAATGTAGCTTCGTTTGAATGTACCCGAAAATACATATTGGTTATGTATTCCCTTTAGCATTCAAGAGACATTATGCAAGTGATATTTTAAACATAACGTTTTTATTATGTATTCCCTTTAGCATTCAAGAGACATTATGCAATTTCTAACTATGGGAAACATGATTAGTTTTATTAAACACCTAATCTAATGCATGAGTTTTTCAAGTTAATGCATAACCCCAAGTTTTTGTTTTTGTGCAAGAAATAGAATTCCTAGACTCAGATCAGGATTGTAATCATGTTTAGAATACTTACAATGATGATTTAGTTGCAATGTAAATGAATGGAAGACCAAGAATTCGTAGGTATGGATGGATGGTAAAGTGAATAGTAGCAGTTTGGAAGTGGTGGTATGAGATAATGGGTGTTTGGTTTAATATAAACAAAGAAAATGATTCTGCAGGTAGACGGACACGGCGGAACCCTGAGTTGGGTTCCGTCCGTTATGGCTGAGGGTTCCGCCGACCCTGCTGAGAAAAATGGTTTTGGATTTATTTTGATTTTTGTGATTTTTGTCTAATGTCCAGAACTACATGAGTCCTAAGCCTAGCCTAAGAAGATTAAAAGGTTCATGTTTAAGAGGTTTTGTGAGAATGTCGGCTATGTTATCTTCGGAAGAAACTTTCTCAATTGAGATATTTCCTTTTTGAACGTTGTCACGAAGGAAATGATGACGAATTTCAATATGTTTGGTACGAGCATGTTGAACCGGGTTTTTGCTAAGATCAATAGCACCTTTGTTGTCACAAAGAATTGTGATGTCGTTGAGTTGAATTCCGTAGTCGACAAGAGCTTGCTTCATCCAAAGAGCTTGTTGACATGCCTTTCCGGCCGAAACGTACTCGGCTTCCGTTGTTGAGATAGCAAGAGCCGTTTGCTTCTTAGAGAACCATGAGGTGAGACAATTTCCAACAAAAGTACAAATACCACTTGTGCTTTTTCTATCGACATAGTCACCGGCATGATCCGAGTCGGCATACACTATGGTGTCTATTCCCGTTCCTTTGGGATACCATAAACCTAAATGTGTAGTGCCCTTAATATACCTAAAAATCCTTTTAACGGCTTCGAGATGGGTAGTTTTAGGATCTTCTTGAAAACGAGCACATAGATAAACACTAAACATAATGTCGGGTCTACTAGCCGTTACGTAAAGTAGACTACCAATCATACCTCTATATTTAGTACTATCTACGGATTCACTTTCTTCATCCTTGGTGAGTTTAGTTTCCGTGGACATGGGAGTTTTGATAGGTTTCGAATCTTCTAGTCCAAATTTCTTAAGCATGTCCTTAATATATTTAGATTGGTTAAAGAAGATACCATCTTCTAGTTGTTTGATTTGGAGTCCTAAGAAAAAGTTGATTTCTCCCATCATACTCATTTCAAACTCGTCATGCATGATTTTTGAGAAATCCACACATAATTCTTGACAAGTTGATCCGAATATAATGTCATCAACATAGATTTGGACTATGATAATATGTGAGTCTTTCTTCTTAGTGAAGAGAGTATTATCAACTAAGCCCATGGTATACTTATGGTTAACTAGGAATGTTTTAAGTCGATCATACCATGCTTTTGGAGCTTGCTTAAGTCCGTAAAGAGCCTTTTTAAGTTTGTAAACATGATTTGGTTTTTCAAAATCGATGAAGCCCGGTGGTTGAGCAACATACACTTCTTCATTAATGACTCCGTTTAGAAATGCACTTTTGACATCCATTTGAAAGAGTTTAAAATTGTGTGCACATGCATATGCAAGTAAGATTCTAATTGACTCGAGCCTAGCAACCGGAGCAAAAGTTTCATCGTAGTCAATGCCTTCTTGTTGGTTATATCCTTGTGCAACTAGCCTAGTTTTGTTTCTAGACATAATTCCATTTTCATCCATTTTATTTCGAAATACCCATTTTGTTCCAATTATAGTTTGACTCTTTGGTTGAGGAACTAATGTCCATACATCATTCCTAACAAATTGGTTTAACTCTTCTTGCATTGCAATTACCCAAGACTCATCTTTAATTGCTTCATTAATATTTTTAGGTTCAATGGTTGACACGAAACAAAAGTAGTTGCTTTCATTTTGAACTTTTGACCTTAGTGTTCTTTCGTTAATGTTGCCAAGGACACAATCTAATGGATGACTTTTAGATTCTTTGACATTGACAATTTCTTTGTTAAATAATTCATCTTCTTTGTCATCACTTAAAATTTCTTGATTTTCTATTGCTTGGCTTTCAACTAAGTCATCATCTACCAAAGGTGATGTCTTAGAGGGAGGTGTACTCTCGTCAAATGTTACGTTCAACGATTCCTCGACTCTTAAGGTTTCTTTGTTCAAAACAATGTATGCTTTACTATTTTGTGAATATCCAAGAAATACACCTTCATAAGACTTTTGGTCAAATTTGGTGAGATAATCCTTGGTGTTAAGAATGAAACATTTACTCCCAAACACTCTAAAGTATCCTAATGTAGGCTTTTTACCTTTATATAGTTCATAAGGGGTTTTATTCAAAAATGGTCTAATTATGACTCGATTTAAAATGTACGTTGAAGTGTCGACGACATTACACCAAAACTTTTGTGGAATGTTTTGTTCATTAAGCATTGTTCTACTCATCTCTTGCAATGTCCGGTTTTTACGTTCTACTACACCATTAGATTGAGGAGTACGAGGAGCCGAAAAGTTGTGAGTTATACCATTAATATCACAAAAGTTTCCAAATTGAAATTCATTATCAAATTCACGACCGTGATCCGTTCTAATAGACACAATATTAGACCCTACTTGATTTTGAATTTTCTTACTTAGAATCTCAAATTTATCAAAAGCTTCATTTTTACTTTTCAAAAATTTTGTCCAAGTATATCTTGAATAATCATCAACTATGACCAAAGTGTAGAAGTTGCCTCCATAACTTTGTATAGCGGATGGACCAAATAAATCCATATGCAAAAGTTCTAGACACCTAGATGTAGAAAACAAATTTTTAGCCTTATGGCTATTATGGACTTGTTTACCGACTTTGCAAGCATCACAAAAGTGTTGGTCATATTTCAACTTAGGTAGGTTTCGAACTAAGTCTTTGGAGGAGAGGTTTTGGATTAGTCTCATGTTAGCATGTCCTAAACGTCTATGCCATAAAGTTGAAGATTCATCTAATGAGGTAAGACAAAGTTTGTCTCTAGATGTTGGATCCATCTTCATGACATATACGTTATTCTTAAGGACACCTTTGGCTATGGTTATACCATCTTTAAGTATTTTACTTCCGTTTTCACTAAAAAGAACATTATACTTATTACGACAAAGTTGACTAATACTAAGGAGATTAAAACCTAAGTTATCAACATGAACTACATCATCAATAAAAAGGGAGTCATGAGAGATTGTACCTTTTCCGATGATTTTGCTCTTAACATTACTACCAAACGTAACATTATCCCCGTCACATTTGTGATAAGAAGTGAAGAGGTTTTTGTTACCCGTCATGTGCCTTGAACAACCGCTATCTTTAATCCATTCATCCGGTTCCAAACAAACTTTGAGGCACACCTATTTTTATGAAAAACACTCAAACATTTGGTCCCTAATTTCTCATGGGTCCATTTTGGTTAAGCATGCCATTAATTTGTTCCAAGTATGAAAATAGAGCATAAGGGTTCCATGGCATGTGGTTTGGAGTTTGGTAATGTCTAGGAGTGTTTTGGTTCCAAACATGTTGGTAGTTTGGTCGAGCGTTGAAGTTGCTCTTTGGAAAGGGGCATTTGGGAATTGGAGTCTTAGGTCTTGGTTGAGTAGTTTTAGCTCTAAATTCATTTTTACTAAATCCTACTCCAGTTTTAAACACAGGTTTTGTTCCACTTTTGTATGTAACTTTAACAAATTTTGAACGATCCGAAGTGGATGAGGTTACTGCTGCAGCAGGTCTGGCGGAACCTTCGGGGCCAACGGGCGGAACCCTAAATTGGGTTTCGCCTGATCCGCAGGCTGCTGTAGCAATTTTATTTGTTTCTTGTGCAATCTTTTCTTGTTTCATTTGACCCATTGAAGTTTCTATTTTCGTAAATCCTATTCCTGTTTTATCAAAGGGTGACTTTTGAAGTTTCATAATTTCATCCGCACAGGAAATGCTCTTATCGAGCTTCTTAAACTTTGTGGTTTGTTTTATTAGATCATTTTGAGTAATTTTGAGTTTCTCAACTTCTAGTTTAAGTTCTTCACATGATTTGCAAGATGTGTCAATACCTTTTCTTTTCTAATCTCTTAGCCTTTTCTTTTAACTCATAAACTTCATTTTCTAAAAACTCCTTATTAGTTTTCAAAAATTGATTTTTGTTTATGATTTTTAAGCTTAATTCACAAAGTTTGTTATATTCTTTTTGTAAAGTGTCATCATCAATAGAGGAGTAAGATGAGTAGGATAATACCTCATTTGAGTTGTGAGCCATGAGAGCAATATCGTCATTCTTTGGCTCATCGTCATCTCCTTCATAGTCACTCCAAGCACCACCCACGAAAGTTTAAGGAGAAAAGATACATATATGAAAATCACTAAATGGGCTAATCATTGAGGCTCCAGCAGCAACCTCACTTATCTTCAGCAAAAGAGAAAAATAATATTACAATTTACATTTTGTACCCTCCAATATTTTCTACTGTGCATGATTGGTCCTTCTATATACCACGTTGCAGCAGGTAACATCCCTGCAGCCACAGCAGGGATCATTTCCTCCATCTAAAGAATCAGAAAGCAAAAGTATTACCTTGCCCTCTTGGATAGTGGCGCATTTCTTTTATATCGTGATGGCATGATCCATCAATTGGTATATATTCTGCTCATGAAAACTATTCCCGCTGATGCCCCTTTTCAATACCCTTAAGTTCTAAACATACAATATTCAATCCTTAACAATCACAATGCTAATTCAAAACTACATATAATGTCTACAAAATCCATGCTTATAATTTTGTTATCCACAAGGTTCTCAAGACTGTTTTTAACCATGCATTAGTACCTAATGCTTGCAATCTACTAATAAAACATAATCTATACATCAAACATAAGGAAATGATAAAACTACCTGACATATAGGAACAACAGTGGATCTCTCGCCTGATCCAAAGGTGAACTATAAACAACATTAGACCTCACCCCCTACGTTTTTAATAACACGACCAACGGTATAATCTGCCACTTCCCATTCGCAGTCAATTCAGCTTTAGGACACCTCTCACCAACCAAATCAGACCTCAAAACTGACATGACACTACTCTTGACACACAAAATACACCTCAACCACACCCTATCATCATCCTCTATATCCATATAGCAACTTAATAAAAGCTTGATTGAAATTCGAGTTTTAAATCCTAAATCTATTAACGCATTGGATTATTGGACCATTTTTGTTTAAATGGGCTCATTGGCCTATATTATGGAAGCTGAAAAACAATTTCAAGAACAAACTTAATATATGAAAAGGTGTGTGGAAAACTAGAAGGGGGGTTGAATAGTTTACCGATTAAAATCTTTTTAACTTGTTAAGTTAGCTTTGAAACTTTCCGTTTGATCAAAGATATATGCACAAACACAATATATAACATGCAAGTAAATGAAAGAAACGATCAAACCACAACACGAGTATTTATCGTGGTTCGGCTACAAGGACTCTTTTTCCTTGCCCTACGTCCACGCCCCGAATATCCAACTCGAGAGTTTCTTTCACTAGTCAACAAGCTCCTTTCACCGGCGGAGAAAACCTTACACGTCGCTTATACTTTTACCGACACAAAGCTAAATGTCGAGTTCTTTTACAATGGCACAACCACTCCCGTTAGTTCTTTTACTAGGGTACAACAACTCCCAACACTCTTTGTATTTTGAGGACTAAAATACTAACCGATCACTACTGAAAATACACAATCAAATGAAGTGTAAACTACACAAGTCTACACAATGCTAAGCTAACAAGTGTTGCAACGTTGTGTTGAATACTTGTTACTTTTAGTAAGCTCGTGAATCTCTTTGCTACAAAAAGAAACTTCACATATGAAATGTTAAGAGGTTAGATGAAAGAATGAAAGTGTGTGTAAAATATAATGTCAAGTGATGAGCCAAAATTCAACTTGTGGCTCAATATTTATAGCCAAAACCTTCTGCAGGTCTGGCGGATCAGGCGGACCCCTGAGAAGGGTTCCGCCCGTGTACCTCCAGGGTACCGCCGGGCTTGCAATTGGTTTTGCAATAAATCTTGCAAACCAAACAAAGTCACATCTCATTACTCTTGCAAACCAAACAATGTCACATCACATAATATCAAGTCAAACACTAAACTTGCAAGCAACATCAAAGTAAGTCAAACACATTTCTTTCCATAAATGTATAATGACAAAACTTGCCATAAATGTGATGTGACAATTCTATTTTTAGAAAATAAAAGATGTTGTGTTTTATGAAATGTAAAATGTAGCAAAAGTCTAGTTTATGCAAGTCTTTAAAACTTAAGATTATGTTTTACTTAGAAACAAAAGTTTACATTTGTCATTAACAAAACTTAGCGAAGATCGTAAAATATAAATAACGTTTTTAGGAGATATTTGTATTAACAAGGTGAAAAAAGAAAACTCACCAACATCTCTACCTAACGTTAACAAACCGCCATTAAATCTTCCGGTTGTAAAGTGACCATACATAGTGAGCATCTTCTAATAGATGAGCAACTTACCTTTGTATCTTGATATAACTTGAGGTATGCCATAATCTCTTACTTCTGTAGAACATCTTCTAGAATAATAAGCGGCTCGCATGCTGTCCAAGAATAAAGAAACATTCAGTTAATAAAAAAAATAAGGTCCCGTCTTGCTTCTTGGTTTAAGTAGAGCATTGCTCGAAAAGATATATATAAATAAAAGCATTATGCTGCGACATTATTAAGGTTAACAAAATGTTCATAGATAAGCTTAAGTATTCAGCTCATTCCAATACTTGGGATAACTGTTCCGAAGACAAGTGAATAAAAAGGTTAGCAAGTGACAACACCCTCAAACATGGCTGGTTAAACCCACATCTAAGTAAATCTTATAGAGATTAACTTTGAAGGGATGAATGGGTCGATGTGGGTTGTGTTTTATCCACAAGTCGTATATATATCTAAAAAGTGAACAGACAAACTGGGTTGAAGGACACCTGAACCATTATATACAAAGATTTTGATTTTTACTATAAGTTTAAAAATCACATATTTTTGCATTCAAAATATTTCAAAGTAGAAGAAAATGTTAATACAAATATCGCCTAAAAACGTTATTTATATTTTACGATCTTCGCTAAGTTTTGTTAACGACAAAATGTAAACTTTAGTTTCTAAGCAAAACATAATCTTAGTTTTTAAGACTTGCATAAACTAGACTTTTGCTACATTTTACATTTCATAAAACACAACACAAGTTTATTTCTTAAATTATAAATTGTCACATCACATTTATGGCAAGATTTGTCATTATGCATTTATGGAAAGAAATGTGTTTGACTAACTTTGTTGTTGCTTGCAAGCTTTGTATTTGACTTGTTATTATGAGATGTGACATTGTTTGGTTGCTAGGAGTTATGAGACAAGACCTTGCTTGGTTTGCAAGATTTATTGCAAAACCAACTGCAAGCCCGGCGATACCTTGGAGGTACACGGGCGGAACCCTTCTCAGAGGTCCGCCTGATCCGCCAGACCTGCAGAAGGTTTTGGCTATAAATATTGAGCCACAAGTTGAATTTTGGCTCATCACTTGACATTACATTTTACACACACATTCATTCTTTCATCTAACCTCTTAACATTTCATATGTGAAGTTCCTTTTTGTAGCAAAGAGATTCACGAGCTTACTAAAAGTAACAAGTATTCAACACAACGTTGCAAGACTTGTTAGCTTAGCATTGTGTAGACTTATGTAGTTTACACTTCATTTGATTGTGTATTTTCAGTAGTGATCGGTTAGTATTTTAGTCCTCAAAATACAAAGAGTGTTGGGAGTTGTTGTACCCTAGTAAAAGAACTAATGGGAGTGGTTGTGCCCTTGTAAAAGAACTCGATATTTAGCTTTGTGTCGGTAAAAGTATAAGCGACGTGTAAGGTTTTCTGCGCCGGTGAAAGGAGTTTGTTGACTAGTGAAAGAAACTCTCGAGTTGGATACTCGGGGCGTGGACGTAGGGCAAGGAAAAAGAGTCCTTGTAGCCGAACCACAATAAATACTCGTGTTGTGGTTTGATCGTTTCTTTCATTTACTTGCATGTTATATATTGTGTTTGTGCATATATCTTTGATCAAACGGAAAGTTTCAAAGCTAACTTAACAAGTTAAAAAGATTTTAAACGGTAAACTAATCAACCCCCCTTCTAGTTGTCCACAATTGGCATCAAGAGCTACGTTACTCAAGCTTTTAAAATATATTGTGTTTTAAAACTTGAAACGATCCATGGATTTTGAAAATTACAAAGAAGGGCAATCTATGCAAAGACCACCACTCTTTGAAGCAAATGGTTTTATTTATTGGAAAAACCGTTTTGAAACTTACGTGAAATCTAAAGATATAGATTTATGGTATATAATTGTTGATGGTGATAACATTGTTATTAACATTAAAGATGATGATCAAAAGAAATTGATCGGTAAAAATAATGAAGCTAAAATGATGCTTTACAACGCTTTGCCTAAGAAAGAATATGAAAGAGTCTTTTTGTGTAAAACCGCCAAAGATATTTGGCAATCTTTAATTGTCACTCATCAAGGAAACTCACAAGTTAAAGATAACAAAATTGATCTTCTTGTTCAACAATATGAACAATTTGTTATTTCCGAAGATGAGATTATTGATAATGCTTTTGCTAGGTTTAACACTATTATTACTTCACTTAAAGCACTTGATGAATCTTTTTGTAGTAAGAACTTTGTCAGGAAATTTCTTAGAGCACTCCATCCGAAGTGGAGAGCAAAAGTGACGGCAATTGAAGAATCCAAAGATCTTTCAAGCATGTCACTTGATGAGCTTATTGGAAACCTCAAAGTTCATGAAATGGTAATGGAAAAAGATTCGGAACTAGTTAGAGGCAAGAAAGAAAAAGTTAAGTCCATTGCCTTGAAAGCTAGAGTCCAATCAAGTGATGATGAAGAATCTACTTCGGATAGTGATGATGAGGAATATGCTATGGCCGTGAGAGACTTCAAGAAGTTCTTTCGTAGGCGAGGGAAGTTTGTAAGGCAACTTAAAGATGACAAGAAAACCTTCCGGAAAGATCGTGATGATCGAAAAGGAAAAGTTGAAAGAAAATGTTATAAGTGTGGAGACACAAGTCATCTTGTAGGAGAATGTCCAAACCCACCCAAGAGCAAACCTCAACAAGCTTTTGTGGCTGGTGCTTGGAGTGACTATGAAGGAGAAGATGATGAGCCAAAAAATGATGATATTGCTCTCATGGCTCACAACTCAAATGAGGTGTGCCTCAAAGTTTGTTTGGATCCGGATGAATGGATCAAAGATAGCGGTTGTTCAAGGCACATGACGGGTAATAAAAGCCTCTTCTCAACATATCACAAATGTGATGGAGGTAATGTTACGTTTGGTAGTAATGCTAAGAGCAAAATCATCGGAAAAAGGTACAATCTCTCATGACTCCCTTTCTATAGATGATGTTGCTCATGTTGATAACTTAGGATTTAATCTTCTTAGTATTAGTCAACTTTGTCGTAATAAGTATAATGTCCTTTTAGTGAAAACGGTAGTAAAATACTTAAAGATGGTATAACCGTAGCCAAAGGTGTCCTTAAGAACAACGTATATGTCATGAAGTTGGATTCAACATCTAGAGACAAACTTTGTCTTACCTCATTAGATGAATCTTCAACTTTATGGCATAGACGTTTAGGACACGCTAACATGAGACTAATCCAAAACCTCTCCTCCAAAGACTTAGTTCGAAACCTACCTAAGTTGAAATATGACCAACACTTTTGTGATGCTTGCAAAGTCGCTAAACAAGTCCATGGTAGCCATAAGGCTAAAAACTTGGTTTCTACATCTAGGTGTCCAGAACTTTTACATATGGATTTATTTGGTCCGTCGGCTATACAAAGTTATGGAGGTAACTTCTACACTTTGGTCATAGTTGATGATTACTCAAGATATACTTGAACAAAATTTTTGAAAAGTAAAAATGAAGCTTTTGATAAATTTGAAATTCTAAGTAAGAAAATTCAAAATCAAGTAGGGTCTAATATTGTGTCTATTAGAACGGATCACGGTCGTGAATTTGATAATGAATTTCAATTTGGTAACTTTTGTGATAATAATGGAATAACTCATAACTTTTCGGCTCCACGTACTCCTCAATCTAATGGTGTAGTAGAACGTAAAAACCGGACATTGCAAGAGATGAGTAGAACAATGCTTAATGAACAAGACATTCCACAAAAGTTTTGGTGTAATGCCGTTGACACATCAACATACATTTTAAATCAAGTCTTAATTAGACCATTTTTGAATAAAACTCCTTATGAACTATATAAAGGTAAAAAGCCCACATTAGGATACTTTAGAGTGTTTGGGAGTAAATGTTTCATTCTTAACACCAAGGATTATCTCACCAAATTTGACCCAAAGTCTTATGAAGGTGTATTTCTTGGATATTCACAAAATAGTAAAGCGTACATTGTTTTGAACAAAGAAACCTTAAGAGTCGAGGAATCGTTGAACGTAACATTTGACGAGAGTCCACCTCCCTCTAAGACATCACCTTTGGTAGATGATGACTTAGTTGAAAACCAAGCAATAGAAAATCAAGAAATTTTAAGTGATGACAAAGAAGATGAACTATTTAACAAAGAACTTGTCAATGTCAAAGAATCTAAAAGTCATCCATTAGATGGTGTCATTAGCAACATTAACGAAAGAACACTAAGGTCAAAAGTTCAAAATGAAAGCAACTATTTTTTTTTCGTGTCAATCATTGAACCTAAAAATATTAATGAAGCCATTAAAGATGAGTCTTGGGTAATTGTAATGCAAGAAGAGTTAAACCAATTTGTTAGGAATGATGTATGGACATTAGTTCCTCAACCAAAGAGTCAAACTATAATTGGAACAAAATGGGTATTTCGAAATAAAATGGATGAAAATGGAATTGTGTCTAGAAACAAAGCTAGGCTAGTTGCACAAGGTTATAACCAACAAGAAGGCATTGACTACGATGAAACTTTTGCTCCGGTTGCTAGGATCGAGTCAATTAGAATCTTACTTGCATATGCATGTGCACACAATTTTAAACTCTTTCAAATGGATGTCAAAAGTGCATTTCTAAACGGAGTCATTAATGAAGAAGTGTATGTTGCTCAACCACCGGGCTTCATCGATTTTGAAAAACCAAATCATGTTTACAAACTTAAAAAGGCTATTTACGGACTTAAGCAAGCTCCAAAAGCATGGTATGATCGACTTAAAACATTCCTAGTTAACCATAAGTATACCATGGGCTTAGTTGATAATACTCTCTTCACTAAGAAGAAAAACTCACATATTATCATAGTCCAAATCTATGTTGATGACATTATATTCGGATCAACTTGTCAAGAATTATGTGTGGATTTCTCAAAAATCATGCATGACGAGTTTGAAATGAGTATGATGGGAGAACTCAACTTTTTCTTAGGACTCCAAATCAAACAACTTGAAGATGGTATCTTCTTTAACCAATCTAAATATATTAAGGACATGCTTAAGAAATTTGGACTAGAAGATTCGAAACCTATCAAAACTCCCATGTCCACGGAAACTAAACTCACCAAGGATGAAGAAAGTGAATCCGTAGATAGTACTAAATATAGAGGTATGATTGGTAGTCTACTTTACCTAACGGCTAGTAGACCCGACATTATGTTTAGTGTTTGTCTATGTGCTCGTTTTCAAGAAAATCCTAAAACTACCCATCTCGAAGCCGTTAAAAGGATTTTTAGGTATATTAAGGGCACTACACATTTAGGTTTATGGTATCCCAAAGGAACGGGAATAGACACCATAGTGTATGCCGACTCGGATCATGCCGGTGACTATGTCGATAGAAAAAGCACAAGTGGTATTTGTACTTTTGTTGGACATTGTCTCACCTCATGGTTCTCTAAGAAGCAAACGGCTCTTGCTATCTCAACAACGGAAGCCGAGTACGTTTCGGCCGGAAAGGCATGTCAACAAGCTCTTTGGATGAAGCAAGCTCTTGTCGACTACGGAATTCAACTCAACGACATCACAATTCTTTGTGACAACAAAGGTGCCATTGATCTTAGCAAAAACCCGGTTCAACATGCTCGTACCAAACATATTGAAATCCGTCATCATTTCCTTCGTGACAACGTTCAAAAAGGAAATATCTCAATTGAGAAAGTTTCTTCCGAAGACAACATAGCCGACATTCTCACAAAACCTCTTAAACGTGAACCTTTTAATCTTCTTAGGCTAGGCTTAGGACTCATAGAACCTACTTTGTAGTTCTGGACATTAGACAAAAATCACAAAAATCAAAATAAATCCAAAACCATTTTTCTCAGCAGGGTCGGCGGAACCCTCAGCCATAACGGACGGAACCCAACTCAGGGTTCCGCCGTATCCGTCGACCTGCAGAAACATTTTCTTTGTTTATATTAAACCAAACACCCATTATCTCATACCACCACTTCAAGGCTGCTACTATTCACTTTACCACTCATCCACACCTACGAATTCTTGGTCCTCCATTCATTTACATTGCAAATCAATCATCATTGTAAGTATTCTAAACATGATTACAATACTGATCTGAGTCTAAGAATTCTATTTCTTGCACAAAAACAAAAACTTGGGGTTATGCATTAACTTAAGAAATTCATGCATGAAATTAGGTAATTAACAAAACTAATCATGTTTCCCATAGTTAGGAATTGCATTCTACCCCATGTCAAATTTTTGCAAAAACTTCTCACAAGTAGGACAAATATTTTTTCGTCTCACATTGAGATTACAAAATCAAAACGTTATGTTTAAAACATCACTTGCATAATGTCTCTTGAATGCTAAAGGGAATACATAACCAATATGTATTTTCGGGTACATTCAAACGAAGCTACATTAAACTAGGAGCGTTTGGGTTATCTTTTGTTTTATAACAAAACTTGCATAAAACGATTTTGAAGCATCAAAATGAGTAAAGATAACCACACCTCCACATTGTTTTCATATAGGCACACACTAGAACATCCACATTATAATAGTGGTTTACATGAACTAAAATGTGAAATTTTGTTGTTCTAGGAATCATCATGCCTCCTCTAACCCACTACGACCACAAGGACACCATTAAGTACCTACCAAAACACCACAAAACCAAAGGCATTACCACAAACCAAGTAAACGTTTTCAAAGCCCTAGAAAAACACTATGTCCATGAGGGTAGAACCATTGACCCATCCTTCCTAGAAGGCACAAACCTTTACGCCGATTTTGCAACAATCAACTTTGAGTGTCTTTTGAATATAGACGAGCCTATTTGTCCTAGGTTCATTCTAGAGTTCTATGCATCCTCCGTCCTCTCCACGGATGATTATGGTCATATGTCTATCAACTTTAGGGTTAGCGATCATCAATACTCCTTCACTCTTGAGGAGTTTGCTCAAATCCTAGGTGTCCCAAACCGTGGTACTTGCCTCTATTCCGACTTGCACTCCCTCTCAACTCTTGACAACCTCCAAGACCGTATCCACCCTTATGACACACCCATTGTCTCAAAAGACGTACTCCGTGACCACCTCTTTGTTAGGACCACCACCACTAGGAGAACCCGTTCGGGGAATGAGGTCGATGAGGACCCATATGGAATGGAAATGAACGAACTTAAGCCACAATTCAAGAAATGGGAGGAAGTCCTTAGAGCCAATGTCATTAGCACAATAGGGAACCGTGACCATATCAACCTTTGCCTTTGCTACATGCTCTACTCCTTGTCCGTTAGGCAACCCTACAACCTTGCCTACTACATGGCCAAGAGAATGGCCGACATTCACGTGCATGGCACAATGGCTATGCCATATGGAATGCTCTTGACCCATCTCTTTAGGTTCATTTCACCCATTCCACCAACTCCTAACCGTCTTCGTCTTGAATACACTCTCATTCCACACACCTTTGTCCCACTAAGTGATAAGAGAGTGTACAAAGCCCAAGGAAAACGTCCACATCCTCCTACCTCATCTTCGTCTTCCTCAATGAGTGAAGATGACAATTTGCCAAACGCTAGGCTCCCTCCTCTCGAATACCATTCTCAACTTCCGGATATTCCAAATGAGTCGGAGGAGTTCAAGCAAACAAAGGGGATGTTTAAGAATCTTGGAAGGTTCCTTGGAAAGCTCAAGAACAAGATCGATCATCAATGAGTGCGGGTGTGTAGGAGTGTTTGGCACAAGGTGCTATTTAAACAATTTGGTTATGTAAACAATGGTTCTCTTGAATTTATGTGTTGGTAGGATGTTTGATACTATTTGAAACATGTTTTAACTAACAATGATGCAGGAAGACAACTTTTGGCTAGTTGTCAAATTTTCATGTTTATATAATTTTCACTAAGTATAGTGAAATTGGCTAGCCCCCGGTCAAACTCCTATGCTATGCGTGTTTACATGTCTAATTTTTGCATTTCCTAACCAGTTATGAATTATATTTTTGGTTTTAGGACTTTTCGAAAATTTTGAAAATCGTCTCGCGGGTCAAAAACGTGGACTGCCACTTTTTTCAGCCCTGGCGGTACCCAAAATTGGGTTCCGCCAGTGCAAATTCTGGGAATTCCAGAATTGGCCCAACGGACCAGGCGGCACCCTCAAATGGGTTCCGCCTGTGTATTCTGAGGGTGCCGCCAGCAACCTGCAGAATTTTTGTTTTCATTTTCACCAATTCAACACCCAAACATCAAAATCCAATCCTTTTAGGTAGAAACCCAATACTTGCAATGTGTTTAGCATAATAGGATACTCCTTCTTCCATAAACTTAACCAAAACCAATTCCAGCCAAAATTCAAATTTAGCCATAACAACCTCAAGGACCCCTCAAACATAAAGGAAGGAACCCTTTTAAGGGATCCTTGAAATCCCTGAGATTTATACTACCACAAATCCACCAAAACCACTAAGCATTTAGTGCAAAACTTGTCTTCTCACTTCACCATTTTCATTGGATTGACTTCCATGATTTGACAACCCACAATTAGTTTTCCAAATCATTAGAAACCTCCATTTTTGTATGGACTAACATCAAATCCAAACACTCCTTTCCATAATCCTTCAACACTATAAATTAAGCCATCCTAAACACCATCAAATCACACCTTCCTCAACACAATTTCTGAAACTTATAAACCATTTTTCACCATGACTAAGTCAACAAACACCTCTCAACCATCAAGACCCATCCGGAAAACCGCCCGGATTAGTGTTAAACCACTATGGTCTAATCAACCTATCAACCTAAGCTCCTCATCCTCGGATGAATTCACATCACCCATAAAAAATGAACACTTTTTGAACCTTGCATCTCCATCACCATCACCCAATGAACCAAATGAGCTCACTCCACCACCAACTAAATCACCTATTGACCCAACTCCACCAAGTGCTCCAACTCAACCATCCAAAACCTCATCATCATCACCATTACCCAAAATTGAGCCAATGGAACTATTTGGGTCTCCTCCCACATCACCATACCCATTTGTCCAAGATCTGAATGATCTTCCACCAAGACCTACAAAACCACCACCTTTTGCAAATGAATCACCAAGGTCAATTCTTGACCAAGATAACCTTTTTAACCACATTCAACCACCACAACAAGTCTACCATCAACCTAAACCATTATTGTTTCACCCCATCTACCATGACATCCATGGTCCTCTATATGGAGAACCAAACTTTGAAAACCATGATCACCCAAATCCACCACACCCTCAACCTCAAACCTTTGAGTCTTTATTTCCTTCATATGAGGATATCCAAAACATGGTTGAAAACCATCTCCATCAAGCAATGGAATTTCAAACCACATTGCTTGACTCAATACCAAACCCATCATCAAACCAAAAACCACAAACCAATCAACCCTCAAACCAAGAAACCAATGCCAACCCATTTCCACCCACAAATCCCCATGTTTGCTCAAATTGTGAGCAAATGGGTGCAAGCATCAAAACGTTGCTTCACCAACTCCAAGATGAAACCCGGTTTGCATTCCAACACATCATCGAACGTTTGGATGCCCTTTCCCACCCAAACAAACCCTAGAGAACCATTTGGAGGCCGTTTGCCCCAATATAGGAACCTAGGCTTTTATTTTTCTTTCTTGGTTATTTTTTAAGTTTTTTGTTTACAAGTAGAAGAATAGTTCTCATTTCTTGTCTTTTGACTTTTAAGAGTCAAAATTTTACTTGGAATGATATTTCTTTCTACTCACTTTAGTACATTGTTGGTTGATCATGTTTGTGTTGTGGTTGCAATGTGTGTGGTAACTACATCCTTGACTATATATATCACCAACTAACAATTTTTTTTGTAGGGTCCAAAATCCATGTTTCCCATCTTGGCACTCCATTTAGGGGGAGTATCGACCAAGGGGGAGCATGGGCATTATTCCGCTTCGCTACTCTACTTTTTGTTTCGACAAAAAGGGGAGAAATATATTAAATCTTCAATACTTGATATGCTTTTCGTCTCTTAAGTAAAACAAGGTTAATATAATTTTTTTTTAAGTCTTGAAAACCAAGATTTTGCGTGTTACTTAAAAACAAAGTTTATGTTTTGTCATCAACAAAAAGGGGGAGATTGTTAATACAAATATCGCCTAAAAACGTTATTTATATTTTACGATCTTCGCTAAGTTTTGTTAACGACAAAATGTAAACTTTAGTTTCTAAGCAAAACATAATCTTAGTTTTTAAGACTTGCATAAACTAGACTTTTGCTACATTTTACATTTCATAAAACACAACACAAGTTTATTTCTTAAATTAGAAATTGTCACATCACATTTATGGCAAGTTTTGTCATTATGCATTTATGAAAAGAAATGTGTTTGACTAACTTTGTTGTTGCTTGCAAGCTTTGTATTTGACTTGTTATTATGAGATGTGACATTGTTTGGTTGCTAGGAGTTATGAGACAAGACCTTGTTTGGTTTGCAAGATTTATTGCAAAACCAACTACAAGCCCAGCGGTACCCTGGAGGTACACGGGCGGAACCCTTCTCAGGGGTCCGCTTGATCCGCCAGACCTGCAGAAGGTTTTGGCTATAAATATTGAGCCACAAGTTGAATTTTGGCTCATCACTTAACATTACATTTTACACACACATTCCTTCTTTCATCTAACCTCTTAACATTTCATATGTGAAGTTTCTTTTTGTAGCAAAGAGATTCACGAGCTTACTAAAAGTAACAAGTATTCAACACAACTTTGCAAGACTTGTTAGCTTAGCATTGTGTAGACTTGTGTAGTTTACACTTCATTTGATTGTGTATTTTCAGTAGTGATCGGTTAGTATTTTAGTCCTCAAAATACAAAGAGTGTTGGGAGTTGTTGTACCCTAGTAAAAGAACTAACGGGAGTGGTTGTGCCCTTGTAAAAGAACTCGACATTTAGCTTTGTGTCGATAAAAGTATAAGCGACGTGTAAGGTTTTCTCCGCCGGTGAAAGGAGCTTGTTGACTAGTGAAAGAAACTCTCGAGTTGGATACTCGGGGCGTGGACGTAGGGCAAGGAAAAAGAGTCCTTGTAGCCGAACCACGATAAATACTCGTGTTGTGGTTTGATCGTTTCTTTCATTTACTTGCATGTTATATATTGTGTTTGTGCATATATCTTTGATCAAACGGAAAGTTTCAAAGCTAACTTAACAAGTTAAAAAGATTTTAAACGGTAAACTATTCAACCCCCCTTCTAGTTTTCCACAGAAAAGTATGACAAACTTCATACCAGAGAGCGGACGCCTTATATCCCCTAAGTAAACATTCGTCCAAACTCCACGTTCCAGCCTATGCCTAGCAGCCTTGCCGACACAAGCTCCAAACCACTGTGATAGACAACACACTGTGTTAAGAAGTGTAGAAATAAAGGTTGCAAGATAATTCTTAACAAATTTTGATTCGTTAGGTGTGGTATTCTTAATGCTGTTGTTATTGCTTTTATTTGCATATTGCATTGGTATAGTGCAAATAAGCAATCCTAATTCCAAAACACTGTAGTGAAAACTTTTATATGCTTATTTTAGGAGATTAAATAACTGAATAGAAGCAACCGAAAACAACTAAAACTTAATGGTGAATTGGGCTTACTGGGATTGTTAGTATAAAAATAAGTAATCCCAAACATCCCCATAAGTATATTAATAGTAGTATTATTACACTTAAAAACTTGATATTGAAAAAGAGCAGGAAACATGGGCTTTAGATCACTTCCATTGAGAATGAATGCTTTTCACTAAGCAATACTCTAAGTAGATCAACACATAAAGTAGGAATTTGATAACAATATGAATATCTGTAAAAAACGTGCAAAGTATCACCAAATTGGGGGAAAAAATTCATAAACCAACTTAATAGTAACAATTAATTTTAGTTGGAAAAGTTTTTACTAACTTTTATCTCTAAATTCTAGACTGGCTTTTATTTTTAAACAAACTTTATACATAAACAACTAAAACTAATTCAAACAGGCGCAGACGAACCTGCTTGGTTAGATGCCGAATTGAGAGACTTGTGTCACATGGACAAAAACAACATAATATCCTCTCTTTTGATCATATATTACTTTTTTCTATCTCAAATTTAATTTAGCATAACTGCAATGGCGGAGCTAGAAAAAGTTTCTTGGGAGGGCCGAAACAATTTTTTTTTCCGGAAGAACATTTAATGGGAGACCCGAGATGGAAAAAATAAAATTTTAGAAGTGATTGTGCTACAATGGCTGAAGTGTTCTTGGAATTAATCCTCGATGACATCATCATCAAAATTCTTTCACATAGAAATTTGAGCGCTACCATAGAAGAAGAAAAAAAGAGAATTATAATGAAATAAGATAAAGGGAATATGTGAACTCTATGATCCAAAAAAGCACCTGATATCCTTATTGGTTCTTTTATTTTTATATAGGCTGATGCTTTGATTTTATGAACAAATATTTAGTCATATAAATCCCTCAAATTTCTACAAAATCATAATCAACGAATTTATCAAATTCAGCGTCATGTATGTATACTCCGAATACATCTTCCCCCAATCAAACAAATCTATAAGGTAATTGATAAAATAACTGGGTAAAAACAAAACTAAGCCGTAATTCATTGATCAAGCGTAAAGTTGAGAGTCAATAAAAGTATCTTAAATTTATATCTAGTTTATACCTGAAAATCTTCAAAACCACCGTACTTGATTCAGGACGTATCGAATTAGGGCTTTTCATAACAAATCACATATGATATAACTGAATCAAGTATGTTGTTTATAAACGTGTGAATATTGCGTGGGATGAGAGAAAGAAAACTGTGGAGAAGGGTATGTTCCTTGGTCGATAACATTATACGATGAATGCAGGGGGGTATTTTTTTTCTTTTAAATTTTACTTTAGCCCAAAACTATTAAACATTAGCAACTAAGTACATGTGTATGTTTAACTTTTTTCAATATATGAATTGATATAACGAATTTTGAAACTTTTTTTCCGAATCAAGTAATATTTGGGCTTTTTTATCAAATAAATTTTTAAAAAATAGCAATTTTTAATTAAATTATTACTTAATAAGGAATGATTTGATTTTTTTGAAATGCAAAAGTCCTCACTAGGGGTTTTGTTTTATTATATAAAAGATTATTATTATTATTATTATTATTATTATTATTATTATTATTATTATTATTGCAAAGGTGAATTATATTACTTCCAAACTTATGTACAATCATAAGAATAACAACATTCATGATTTGGACATTCCCCAAATCATTTGTACAAACAAACACTAATACATTTGATATCTGTTGCAACAGATATAACAGTAATACAATCATCCATCAGACTTATTCAATCTAAGTATACAATTTCTTCTATTCATCAATCTTCATAGAACTTCTCATATTGCAGCCTGAATTCACCTTATAATATGCACTTTTCACCATCCAGCTACATTTCCAATGTACCCACTATCAAGATCACTCATCCAACATCCACAGTAATCAAAGATGGTTGAGTAACTGGCATCACTGGGTACCCATAACCCTTCCAGTCAAGAGCTCTTCCAAGTAACCTACATTTCCATCTCTATGAATGGCCTCAGTTACTTGGAAACACATTCCTTGAGGGAAGCCAACCATTACCTCCTATGGTGGTGTATTGAGTGGACCAAGAAGGTTCATCTTGCACACCTCTCTATTCCACTCATTATACACCACCCGCCCAAGCCACTTACCCTTCACAGTAATCAACCCTACTTTATGGTACATTTCTCCAATTTAGACCTCCTTTTTTCACCATATACTCACTATTCCCTCCCAAGGCCAAACAATGAGAATATAGGTACTAGAAGGTACAATCACATTAGAGAAACTCCAAGATACAAGGTGTTGAATCACTGTAGTGGCCTGCATATATTTGTGTTACTGAGAAAGGCTTATCCCAAACACTCCTTAGATAGGCAGTGTAATAACAGAGTTTACTAGAACCAAACAGATTCATCTTGAAAATACTAACCAATATGTTTATTCAATCTACTTCACTTCCCAGACTTCAAAGGCTTCTTGAACACTATTAGTTTTGAGCACCTTAAGGCTTGAAAGCTTGAGTCTTACATTATTTTCAATGACTGAGCAGAGTTCCTCCCATTTTCTTTTGTTATTTTGAAATAATCTTCCATTTCTTTCTTGCCACAGAAAATAGACACTGGCAGCATAACAAAGCTTCTGAATGATGTTCCAAATGCTTTTCACACTAGTTAATGTTATCAGCTCATTAAGTACATCCTTCCAGCTATTATCCAAACACTGAATTCTGCTTTTCCTTCTCATATGTTGCCATACCAAACTAGAGTAACTGCATGTGAAGAAAAGATGATCATGATTATCATGCTCATTGTTGCAGAGAGAACACTTCATACTCATATTAGGATACCATTTCAAAATTCTGTCTTGAGTAGGTAGTCTTTCATGCATCAAGAGCCAAAGAATAAAGGCATGTTTAGGGATTAGGTTAGAAAACCAAACAACATTACACCAGGGAACTTCCTCACCTTGAAACCTCAGATCCTTCCAGGCTTTGTTTATACTACACTTTACCAGTGAATTCTTTTTATGCAACCATTTCACCTCATCTTTTTTACTAGGATGCAGAACAATGTGAGAGGCTTCAATAAGCACAGGGTATTGATCATACCAATCCACAGGAAATTGCAGGTGACCATTAGAGTACAATTTATTAACAGTATCATCATTAAGGAAACCAACATTATAAATATGTCTTCTTGTAACAAACTTGTCAATGGGGCCTCCTTCACACCAAATATCATGCCACACATTAGTTTCCTGACCATTGCCCAAACAGTGCTTGATAAAAGGTCTAACTATATCTCTGAGGCTTAACAGCTTATTATTATTATTATTATTATTATTATTATTATTATTATTATTATTATTATTATTATTATTATTATTATTATTGTTGTTGTTAATGCAAATATCGCCTAAAAACGTTAGTTATATTTTACGATCTTCGCTAAGTTTTGTTAATGACAAATGTAAACTTTTGTTTCTAAGTAAAACATAATCTTAGTTTTAAAGACTTGCATAAACTAGACTTTTGCTACATTTTACATTTCATAAAACACAACATAAGTTTATTTCTTAAATTAGAAATTGTCACATCACATTTATGGCAAGTTTTGTCATTATGCATTTATGGAAAGAAATGTGTTTGACTAACTTTGTTGTTGCTTGCAAGCTTTGTATTTGACTTGTTATTATGAGATGTGACATTGTTTGGTTGCTAGGAGTAATGAGACAAGACCTTGTTTGGTTTGCAAGATTTATTGCAAAACCAACTGCAAGCCCGGCGGTACCCTGGAGGTACACGGGCGGAACCCTTCTCAGGGGTCCGCCTGATCCGCCAGACCTGCAGAAGGTTTTGGCTATAAATATTGAGCCACAAGTTGAATTTTGGCTCATCACTTGACATTACATTTTACACACATATTCATTCTTTCATCTAACCTCTTAACATTTCATATGTGAAGTTTCTTTTTGTAGCAAAGAGATTCACGAGCTTACTAAAAGTAACAAGTATTCAACACAACGTTGCAATACTTGTTAGCTTAGCATTGTGTAGACTTGTGTAGTTTACACTTCATTTGATTGTGTATTTTCAGTAGTGATCGGTTAGTATTTTAGTCCTCAAAATACAAAGAGTGTTGGGAGTTGTTGTACCCTAGTAAAAGAACTAACGGGAGTGGTTGTGCCCTTGTAAAAGAACTCTACATTTAGCTTTGTGTCGGTAAAAGTATAAGCGACGTGTAAGGTTTTCTCCGCCGGTGAAAGGAGCTTGTTGACTAGTGAAAGAAACTCTCGAGTTGGATACTCGGGGCGTGGACGTAGGGCAAGGAAAAAGAGTCCTTGTAGCCGAACCACGATAAATACTCGTGTTGTGGTTTGATCATTTCTTTCATTTACTTGCATGTTATATATTGTGTTTGTGCATATATCTTTGATCAAACGGAAAGTTTCAAAGCTAACTTAACAAGTTAAAAAGATTTTAATCGGTAAACTATTCAACCCCCCTTCTAGTTTTCCACAATTGGCATCAAGAGCTACGTTACTCAAGCTTTTAAAATATATTGTGTTTTAAAACTTGAAACGATCCATGGATTTTGAAAATTACAAAGAAGGGCAATCTATGCAAAGACCACCACTCTTTGAAGCAAATGGTTTTATATATTGGAAAAACCGTTTTGAAACTTACGTGAAATCTAAAGATATAGATTTGTGGTATATAATTATTGATGGTGATAACGTAGTTACTAACATTAAAGATGATGATCAAAAGAAATTAATAGGTAAAAATAATGAAGCTAAAATGATGCTTTATAATGCTTTGCCTAAGAAAGAATATGAAAGAGTGTTTTTGTGTAAAACCGCCAAAGATATTTGGCAATCTTTAATTGTCACTCATCAAGGAAACTCACAAGTTAAAGATAACAAAATTGATCTTCTTGTTCAACAATATGAACAATTTGTTATTTCCGAAGATGAGATTATTGATAATGCATTTGCTAGATTTAATACTATTATTACTTCACTTAAAGCACTTGACGAATCTTTTTGTAGTAAGAACTTTGTCAGGAAATTTCTTAGAGCACTCCATCCGAAGCGGAGAGCAAAAGTGACGGCAATTGAAGAATCCAAAGATCTTTCAAGCATGTCACTTGATGAGCTAATTGGAAACCTCAAAGTTCACGAAATGGTAATGGAAAAGGATTCGGAACTAGTTAGAGGCAAGAAAGAAAAAGTTAAGTCCATTGCCTTGAAAGCTAGAGTCCAATCAAGTGATGATGAAGAATCTACTTCGGATAGTGATGATGAGGAATATGCTATGGCCGTGAGAGACTTCAAAAAGTTCTTTCGTAGGCGAGGGAAGTTTGTAAGGCAACCTAAAGATGACAAGAAAACCTTCCGGAAAGATCGTGATGATCGAAAAGGAAAAGTTGAAAGAAAATGTTATAGGTGTGGAGACACAAGTCATCTTGTAGGAGAATGTCCAAAACCACCCAAGAGCAAAACTCAACTAGCTTTTGTGGGTGGTGCTTGGAGTGACTATGAAGGAGATGATGATGAGCCAAAGAATGATGATATTGCTCTCATGGCTCACAACTCAAATGAGGTACTCTCCGACTCATCTTACTCCTCTATAGATGATGATACTTTACAAAATGAATATAACAAACTTTGTGAGTTAAGCTTAAAAATCATAAACAAAAATAAATTTTTGAAAACTAAAAAGGAGTTTTTAGAAAATGAAGTCTATGAGTTAAAAGAAAAAGCTAAGAGATTAGAAAAGGGTAAAGGTATTGACACCTCATGCAAATCATGTGAAGAACTTAAACTTGAAGTTGAGAAACTTAAAATTACTCAAAATGATCTAATCAAACAAACCACAAAGTTCAAAAAGTTCGATAAGAGCATTTCATGTGCGGATGAAATTATGAAACTTCAAAAGTCACCTTTTGATAAAACAGGTCTAGGTTTCAGGAAGGTAGAAATCATTGAGGGTCAAACGAAACAAGAAAAAAACACACATGAAACAAACAAAATTGCTACAGCAACCCGTGGACCAGACGGAACCCAAATTAGGGTTCCGCCCGTTGGCCCCGAGGGTTCCGCCAGGTCTGCTGCAGCAGTAACTCCATCCACATCGGATCGTTTAAAATTTGTTAAAGTTACATATAAAAATGGAACAAAACCTGCCTTTAGAACTGGAGTAGGACTTAGTAAAAATGAATTTAGAGCTAAAACTACTCAACCAAGACCTAAGACTCCAATTCCCAAACGCCCCTTTCCAAAGAGCAACTTCAACGCTCGACCAAACTACCAACATATTTGGAACCAAAACACTCCTAGACATTACCAAACTCCAAACCACTTGCCATGGAACCCTTATGCTCTATTTTCATACTTGGAACAAATTAATGGCATGCTTAACCAAAATGGACCCATGAGAAATTGGGGACCAAATGTTTGAGTGTTTTTCATAAAATAGGTGTGCCTCAAAGTTTGTTTGGATCCGGATGAATGGATCAAAGATAGCGGTTGTTCAAGGCACATGACGGGTAATAAAAGCCTCTTCTTAACATATCACAAATGTGATGGAGGTAATGTTACGTTTGGTAGTAATGCTAAGAGCAAAATCATCAGAAAAGGTACAATCTCTCATGACTCCCTTTCTATAGATGATGTTGCTCATGTTGATAACTTAGGATTTAATCTTCTTAGTATTAGTCAACTTTTTCGTAATAAGTATAATGTCCTTTTTAGTGAAAACGGTAGTAAAATACTTAAAATGGTATAACCGTAGCCAAAGGTGTCCTTAAGAACAACGTATACGTCATGAAGTTGGATTCAACATCTAGAGACAAACTTTGTCTTACCTCATTAGATGAATCTTCAACTTTATGGCATAGACGTTTAGGACACGCTAACATGAGACTAATCCAAAACCTCTCTTCCAAAGACTTAGTTCGAAACCTACCTAAGTTGAAATATGACCAACACTTTTGTGATGCTTGCAAAGTCGGTAAACAAGTCCATGGTAGCCATAAGGCTAAAAACTTGGTTTCTACATCTAGGTGTCTAGAACTTTTACATATGGATTTATTTGGTCCATCCGCTATACAAAGTTATGGAGGCAACTTCTATACTTTGGTCATAGTTGATGATTACTCAAGATATACTTGGACAAAATTTTTGAAAAGTAAAAATGAAGCTTTTGATAAATTTGAGATTCTAAGTAAGAAAATTCAAAATCAAGTAGGGTCTAATATTGTGTCTATTAGAACGAATCACGGTCGTGAATTTGATAATGAATTTCAATTTGGTAAATTTTGTGATAATAATGGAATAACTCATAACTTTACGGCTCCACGTACTCCTCAATCTAATGGTGTAGTAGAACGTAAAAACCGGACATTGCAAGAGATGAGTAGAACAATGCTTAATGAACAAAACATTCCACAAAAGTTTTGGTGTAATGCCGTCGACACTTCAACGTACATTTTAAATCGAGTCCTAATTAGACCATTTTTGAATAAAACTCCTTATGAACTATATAAAGGTAAAAAGCCTACATTAGGATACTTTAGAGTGTTTGGGAGTAAATGTTTCATTCTTAACACCAAGGATTATCTCACCAAATTTGACCAAAGTCTTATGAAGGTGTATTTCTTAGAAGAAGAGAATGATGAAGTTACTGACACTGAAATTAAAAATGAAGCACTACGTGCAACATTATTAAAGGTCAGTCTTCTCATTTCTAGAATCGAGGCTTTTAATGAAAAGTCTATTTCATCTCCTATCCCCGTCAAGGATAGTGAGCTTATGATCAATGATTCTATTCCGGAATTGCAAACGTTCCATTTTGATCAAACGGGAGAGAAGATAAGTGGTATCACCACTTCTCATTCTTATAATTCTCTTCCCGTTTATGAATCATTTACTATTGAGGAGTTACCCAGTGAATTCACTCAAATCAATCCCGAATACGAATCATTCACCTTTGAGGAGTTCTCCGATGAACTCACTCATATCATATCTCTACCGGAGTATGATAGTTTCTATTTTGATCTAGACATACCCATAATATGTCTTGATCAAAAGAGCTTAAAAGAGGAGATTTATGAAACAATGAATTCTCCTATTGAAGATGAGGAGTTAATCATGATTTTCATCATGACTTTCTTTCTTTTCTTCATATATCCCGTGCCTTATCCTGTTCTTCACTCTTTCGGGAGTGAGGATATAATCTTTGACCCCGGCATTCTCATTTATAAATTATGAGCCGGGTACTTATCTCATCGGTGTGGAACTTTCACGTGCTTCAAATGTTTATCCAAATATCTTGAATGAACAGATTGTCTCTTCCACATCATGCTTCCCCATGGACAAATGAATTCGGGGTCGAGTCAAGCTAGCGACTCGGTAATCAAAAACAGTAGCATGTACATAGGTTTTCACCCGTGTGTAACACCCAAGTGTGGGGGAGATACCCCACATGTTGTATATATATATATATATCTCAAAAAAAAATGTAAATATAGTGATAGCTTCTATTTAAGAAGTTTTATCTAAAAAAATAATTGTATGTATATATACATCTTAAATAAAAGCTATGGAATATTTTCTTCTTACGTTCTAAGTGTTGGTTTAACACCCGGTACTTTGAATATTGAGGACAATATTCAGTTCTAAGTGTGGGGGGAGATTCGTTATTCTAACGAATTTAAACACATGTTCCATCAAGAACCCCCATTTTAGCCAAAATTTTAAAATTTTTTCTCACTTAGAACGCAATAAATGGTTATCAGTCCGCCATGTCTAACCCACATAAGGATTGGCTAATCCAGGAGCAAACGGTTCTTGGTAAAGATAACTCAAACCCGTTTATGGCTTGCAATTTGCCCAAAATTGTATGGTACCTCAACTCCCCATTATCCTCAAAAGCTAATGAGTTGGCTAGCCCACAAGAATATGGCTTGTGGTAAAGGCAGTGGAAAAACCATAATTGGTAATCAGCTCACCAAGATATTGACTATTCCATCAAGAGTTGGCTAGTCCAGAAGCAAACGGCTTTTGGTAAAGACAAATCAAATCCGTTGACAGCTGGTGGTTTGCTCAAAATCACACGGTTATCAGATGTACCACAGTTCTTACATCTGGCTACTCCAGAAGTGATGGCTTTTGGTAAAGAGTTTTTCAAATCCATTAAGTTTTTCTCAAAAGTTTGCTAGGGACTAGCAATAGTTTAGTGTGGGGGATTGATGAGTGTCTAAATACTCATCATTTTATACCAATCTGAGCTGCCAAAACATACAAAAACACTTAAATATGCATCAAAATACTGAAAATATCTTAGAAGTGTGTTTTATATGTTTCAAATGCAAAATATGCAAAAACAGATGAAAAACGTACAAAGTTTGCATAATTGGCAGTTTCAGTCCCTCAAGTTTCATAAATTGGCAAAACTAGTCCCTGGTTATTCTAAAAACATGAAAATGTCACCAAAGGTCCTTTTAAATTATAAAGTTACATATTTAGTCCTTTGGTGCAAAGTTTCACAAAATTACAAGTTTAGTCCCTATACTTTGGAAATTGACATAAATGGTCCCTGGGATGTTAAAAACTTTGAGAAAAATCAATTTTGGTCCTTGTACTAATAATCTTTTGCAGAAATGGTCCTTGGTGTGAAGTTTGGTGAAATTACATAATTGGTCCCTCAAGTTTGGCAGTTTGTCAGTTTTAGTCCCCGGGTATTTAAAAAAATGAAAAATATCAAAAATACCCTTGAACTATTCACATGTGACAATTTAAACCCTTATGATAAACTTTGGAAAATTACACATCATACCCTCAACTTTCAGTTATTTACATAATTGGTCCTTGTGGTTTCCTAAGTTATTAAACAAACGAACCCTTTATATTATCTAAACCCAAAATACCACACCAAGCCCACCCTTTTTCTTTTATTTCTGGCCCAAGTACCACAGCCCAATCCACCCTATAATATAAAACGGGGTCAACCCGTTTGGTTAAACCCACAAACCAAACCACCCAGTCATCCTTTTTCCCTCCCAAAACCGCCACCACCGCTGCTACCAAAACCACCCTCCACCTGGCCTTCCACCTCATCACCCACCTCTCCACGCAATTCCCCCAACTCTCCACTACCTCCCAAACGCATTTAATCCCTTGAAAACCTCTCCACGCAAATACTGACACCCAAGACTATTTTGGCGCCAAATTGCATTTAAACGGCCAAGATGACTTCTGCACATCCAATGGTCACAAATGATGATGGGATTTGTTAAGTGGGCACCAAGGAGTTCAGAGGGTATAAAAGAAAGAGATGGAGAAGAAGAATAAGCACTTTGGAATAGCCAATGTCACGTAGCATAATTAATCTTTAATGCTTTCTTTAAATTAATGTAATTTACAGTTTTAATTAGTGTAATGATCCTCAAAATAGTGTAATGGAACAATCATTTACAGTTTAAATCAAGATATCTTTCAGTTTCAAGTTTTAGCTTAATCATCTTTAAATTTCAAGTCATTTACATTATTGTTGATTAGTGTTGTTATTTGGACTCCATTAAGTCACATAAGCTCCTGACAAAGCTTTGTGAGCTTTTAGAAACCTTAATTCAGCTTTAATCTTTAAAATTCAAAAATCACTAAAAAAAAGTAGAAAATAGAAAAGAAAATAAAAATCAAGTGTTCTTAATGATTGATGCAAGGAATGAAGTGGATTATGGATGGAAATGGTTTAGGAGCTTCATGGGAAGCTTTTAGGATAGATAGTGATCCTTGATTCATTTGTTCTCAGTATAATCAATTGTAAGCTTATCTTTTTCCATTTAGCAATTTACTGTTCTCTTTAGTTTTATGCTTTTAATCTTGTGTTTTCATGTTATTTTGTTATTAGTCATTGTTTATCTGTCTTAATATTAGTTTGTTGTGTTATGAAATTTGATTGTGGATTGTTATTTCATTTAACTGTCAATTTGCTTAGTTTTGTAATCCTAGGTTTAAAGGAGTCTAATCACTTGTTTACACTGAAAAGGGGTTGGATATGCATAGACCAACCCCTGGAATTAATAGGATAGGTCTATACAGTCTTATGTTAAGAAATCTCAATTAAGTCTCATATTGCTATTTTCTTAGTTCTTGCATATTTACTGTTCCTTTGCCTTAATTTTCATGTTTCTGTGTTTAATTATTGTTAGTTGATGATAATATAGCTTAATCTTAGGTTGTTATGTTTTGAAATTGATTGATGTTTGAAAATCCATTTTGACTGTCATAAGCTTCATTTTTTGATAAACCTAGGTATACACTTGTGTGACTACTTGTGTATGCTGAAAAAGTTCTAATTTACCAGATGAAAACCTCTGGATTTGATTAAATTGGTTTATGCAATGATATGGATTGAAAATCTCAATTTAAGTTAATTTAAGGTGTGTTTGGTATTGCTGATTCTATAGTGTTAAGATGAGTCTAGGGAGTTGTTTTTGGTTACTATTTGATACATAGAGTTCCTTAAGGTCAGACAAACCATAAGTCTATTATGTATTCATGAAAAAAAGTCAAAAATCACATCCTTGATCCTTAACTTGATCACTGTGGTAATTTACAAGTCCAAATCCACCACATCAGTGTATAAGTAGCATATCTAGCTTATTTTCATGTTATTGTATCTTTTTACAACTTATTGAGTCAGTAGATTAGGTTATAAATTCATATAAGTCAAACTTTAGTGTTCTTGTAAAAAGTCAAATTTTAGTTTTTCAGGTTTTTGAATAAATGTCTGATTTTAGTGTGATCTTGTTATTTAGTTTTAGAACTTGTGCTTGTAGTATGTTTTAGTTTTGTTGCTCATCTTTATGTATGATTTTTTGTCAATTTTTAGTTCAGCTGTTTAATAGCTTAAATTAATGCTTATTGTAGCATGTTTTTGCCCTGTGTCACTAATGGTCTGTCAAGTTCATGAGCTTGTACAAGTCTCATGACTTGACCACATTTAGTACACTTGGCTTCTTTGTGATGCCCTAGTGGCATAGTTATTATGTGTATGCTTATTTGTATGTTTTTAGCTTATTTAGATAGCTTTTCAACCCCACTTATTTTGTTCCACTTTGCTCACTCAACTGAAGCAAACAGTTGAGTGATGCTGTTTTACTAAGCTTCTAAAAAGTCTCCCCACTAACCTTGAGCTTGTGATTCTTGGCCTTATGATAGGCAAGCTATCCAACTCAAAGTCCTCAGTGTAGGTTGAGCATTTAGGAGCCTTTTTAGATAAGTTATGAGAGCTTGTAGTTTTCCCATTCACAACATACCCTTGAGACATCAGTGGTATTACACCATTTCCACAAGCTCACACCAAGCTCATTAGTGATCACAAGCTTGTGTGGCTTGGCTTTTTAGGAAGCCTAGCAACCCCACTTTATGATCCTGTGCCCAAAATTCAGTTTGTAGCTTATTTACATAGGCTGCAACTAGCTTTAACTTATCACACCTTGAAAAGCTACGCTGAGTCCTCAGTATACTTACTCCCTACCTAGCCTATTTCATAAGCTCACAAAAAGCTTAATACTTGGACCCAGCTTATGTGGTTTAGCTTTTTGGGAAGCTTAACTACCAGACCATAGGATCCAGTGCTTAAAATCCATGTTGCAGCTCATTTACTAGGGCTGCAACTAGCTTTTTGTTTGTCCCATTATTTTTATTACACTGGAAGTCAGTGTAATAAGGCATTTTTCATAAGCCCTCAAAAAGCTCATCAGTGGACCCCACTTGATGAGCTTTGGCTTTTTGGAAACCTCACCAGACACACTTGCTACCCCAGTTCACCATTTGGCCTTTTGAGCTTATTTAATAAGCTAAAATTGCCCAAACATTTGACTGCAGGGGTGTTTGGGACTGCAGTGCATTGGAAGTACTTATTTGCTTGTTTCAAGCTTATTTGTCAATTCCATTGTACAAGCTTGTATAAATCTGTCTATAATACATGTACATACCACACTCAGTCCTTATTTTCCACTGTGGCTTATTTTTGAGCTTATTACAAGCTTTGATGAGACTGTTAAGTTTTTAGCTTAACTGTCTCATCACATAAGTTCACAGTTGGCTTATTCTTGTGTTATAACTTTCCATTTTCTTTATACATGTATAATATAAGTATACTAATAGTCCAGAAAACATAAAAACCAAAGCTTTAACCACAAGTGATAGCTTCTATTTAGGAGTTTAAGCTTATTTGGCCATCTAAGTTGGAAATAAGCTCTCACAGAGCTTATTTCCAAGTTTTGCAAAAGTTGGTTTTTATAAAGTTGCTTATTTTTACTTAATATAAAGTTTTGCAAAAAGAAAATCACAAAAATAAAATAAAATGGCAAAAATGGGTGTGTGTGGGATTCGAACTCAGGACCTCAAGGCTAGTAACATGCTTATGTACACACACCCCTTCCATTAGCTCTGGGGCACCAGTTCCGTTTGTATTTACACAAACAATATACTTAACCCACTTTTGACCCTTTTGGCTTATGTGAGCTGATCAGCTTATTCCAGCTTATTGGAATAAGCTGGTGACCCAAGCTTATTTTTCCTAGCATCTTCATAACATAATATACTTTCTGTAATTTTTTCACATTTTTTACTGTTCATATACTATTTATAATAATTAATATAGTTTAAATTTCTTTTAAATAATAATTAGTAAGTAATTTTTAAAATAGCTTATTTATAATTTATATAAACTTTTTATATTTTTTATGGATTCCTGAGATGGTTAGGAAGTTTTATAAAAAGTTTTATAATTTTATAAATTAGTTTAGTATGTATAATAATTAATTTAGTTTAATTAGTTTATATAAGTTTAAATAGTTTTTAATTAAGTTTTCTTATTTTTGTATATAAAATATAGTTTTTATATTTTTCTTAGCTTCTTATAAGCAATTTAGAATTATGTAAAATGTTTTAGATTTTAGTTTGCTTATTTAGTATATATAATAATTAAATAATAATATTAGTAATTAGATAAATAGTTAATATTTAATAATAAATAGAATAATTGTATAATAAATATATTTTTAGTTTCAAATTTTCTTTTATATTATTTTAAACTTTTCTAAGTTTTTAGTTTATTTATTTTAGCTTACTTTAAGTTTTCTTTATATTTAAGTAATTATTAAATATTAAATAAATAGTTTTTAATTAATAGTAAATACATAAGTACTTGTAAAAATCATTTTAATTCATAATTAATTTTCTTTTATTATTAGGATCATAAAAATATAAATAGTTTCAAAATTTCTTTTATATTACTTTTAACTTTTCTAAGTTTTTGTTTTATTTATTTAGGTTTATTTTACACTTTCTTATTATTTAGGTAATTAATAAATAGTAAATAAATAGTTTTTAATTAGAGTAATTAATATAACACTTGTAAATATTATTTTAAATAAATTATAATTATAAGTAAATATTTTAAGTTTATTTAATTTGCATTTAAGCCCTAAGGCATGCAAATTCCTACTGTAGTTATGTTTGTTTTTGTACGTTTACATTTATTTTAAACTAAACGTACGTTTGTAAATATCCTTTATTATTTTAGGGTTTCTGATTGCACGTTTCTTAAATGAAGTAGCTGTGACAGAGCTATTACTATTCACATTACAGTGTTAGTCATTCAGATTCCCATTTTTCTATATACATATTATTTCAACACATTACAAGTCATTGTACTATCACGCACACCTCGTTGGGACATAACGACCTAGGAATAACTATACTCCTCGTTCATAATTGCTTTTCCTCCCGGGCTGCTCAGGGCCTTTGTTACGGTTGACCGTTCACAAGCGGTTGGCTTGTGTGAAAAAAACCTATGTGTAGTTCGGGAGGAATCAAAATTTGGCGCCGCTGCCGGGGAGGTTTTGCGCTTATTCTAAACGATTTGTTGTATTAGTGATTGTTGATTTATGAAGCGGTTGACCGTATCCGTCGACCTGCAGAAACATTTTCTTTGTTTATATTAAACCAAACACCCATTATCTCATACCACCACTTCCAAACTGCTACTATTCACTTTACCACTCATCCACACCTACGAATTCTTGGTCCTCCATTCATTTACATTGCAAATCAATCATCATTGTAAGTATTCTAAACATGATTTCAATCCTGATCTGAGTCTAGGAATTCTATTTTTGCACAAAAACAAAAACTTGGGGTTATGCATTAACTTGAAAAACTCATGCATTAGATTAGGTGTTTAATAAAACTAATCATGTTTCCCATAGTTAGGAATTGCATCTTTTATTAGTATAAACATGTTTGCTAAAACACCCATGCCAAATCCTTCCAAAAATTTCTCACAAGTAGGACAAATATTTTTTTTCGTCTCACATTGAGAATACAAAATCAAAACGTTATGTTTAAAACATCACTTGCATAATGTCTCTTGAATGCTAAAGGGAATACATAACCAATATGTATTTTCGGGTACATTCAAACGAAGCTACATTGAACTAGGAGCGTTTGAGTTATCTTTTGTTTTATAACAAAACTTGCATAAAACGATTTTGAAGCATCAAAATGAGTCAAGATAACCGCACCTCCACATTGTTTTCATATAGGCACACACTAGAACTTCCACATTATAATAGTGGTTTACGTAAACTAAAATGTGAAATTTTGTTGTTCTAGGAATTATCATGCCTCCTCTAACCCACTACGACCACAAGGACACCATTAAGTACCTACCAAAACACCACAAAACCAAAGGTCTTACCGCAAATCAAGTAAACGTTTTCAAAGCCCTAGAAAAACACTATGTCCATGAGGGTAGAACCATTGACCCATCTTTCCTAGAAGGCACAAACCTTTATGCTGATTTTGCCACAATCAACTTTGAGTGTCTTTTGAATATCGACGAGCCTATTTGTCCTAGGTTCATTCTAGAGTTCTATGCATCCTCCGTCCTTTCCGCGGATGACTATGGTAATATGTCTATCAACTTTAGGGTTAGCGGTCATCAATACTCCTTCACTCTTGAGGAGTTTGCTCAAATCCTAGGTGTCCCAAACCGTGGTACTTGCCTCTATTCCGACTTGCACTCCCTCTCAACTCTTGACAACCTCCAAGACCGTATCCACCCTTATGACACACCCCTTGTCTCAAAAGACGTACTCCGTGACCACCTCTTTGTTAGGACCACCGCCACTAGGAGAACCCGTTCGGGGAATGAGGTCGATAAGGACCCATATGGAATGGAAATGAACGAACTTAAGCCCCAATTCAAGAAATGGGAGGAAGTCCTTAGAGCCAATGTCATTAGCACAATAGGGAACCGTGACCATATCAACCTTTGCCTTTGCTACATGCTCTACTCCTTGTCCGTTAGGCAACCTTTCAACCTTGCCTACTACATGGCCAAGAGAATGGCCGACATTCCCGTGCATGGCACAACGGCTATGCCGTATGGAATGCTCTTGACCCGTCTCTTTAGGTTCATCTTACCCATTCCACCAACTCCAAACGGTCTTCACCTCAACTACTCTCTCATTCCACACACCTTTGTCCCACTAAGTGATAAGAGAGTGTACAAAGCCCAAGGAAAACGTCCACATCCTCCTACCTCATCTTCGTCTTCCTCAATGAGTGAAGATGACAATTTGCCAAACTCTAGGCTCCCTCCTCTCGAATACCTTTCTCAACTTCCGGATATTCCAAATGAATCGGAGGAGTTCAAGCAAACAAAGTGGAAAGCTCAAGAACAAGATCGACCGTCAATGAGTGCGGGTGTGTTAGGAGTGTTTGGCACAAGGTGCTATTGAAACAATTTGGTCGTTTAAACAATATTTGTGATGTATTTGTGTGTTAGTACAATGTTTGATACACTTTGAAACATGTTTTAACTAACAATGATGCAGGGAGACAACTTTTGGCAAGTTGTCAAATTTTCAAGTTTATGATATTTTCACTAAGTATAGTGTAATTCTCGACCTCAAGGTCAAAGTCCTATGAAATGCATGTTTACGTGTCTAATTTTTGCATTACCCAACCAGAAATGTCTTATCTCTTTGATTTTAGGAGTTTTCGAAAATTTTGAAAATCGTCTCGCGGGTCAAAAACGTGGACTGCCACTTTTTTCACACCTGGCGGATCTGGCGGTACCCAAATTTGGGTTCCGCCAGTACAATTTCTGGGAATCCCAGAATTTGCCCAACGGACCAGGCGGCACCCTCAGATGGGTTCCGCCTGTGTATTCTGAGGGTGCCGTCAGCCTCTTGCAGAATTTTAGTTTTCATTTTCACACTTTCAACATCCAAACACCAAAATTCAATCTTTTTAGGTAGAAACTCATTACTTGCAATGTGTTTAGCAAAATAGGATACTCCTTCTTCCATAAACTTAACCAAAACCAATTCCCGCCAAAATTCAAATTTAACCATAACAACCTCAAGGACCCCTCAAACATTAAGGAAGGAACCCTTTTAAGGGATCCTTGAAATCCCTCAGATTTTTACTATCACAAATCCACCAAAACCACTAAGCATTTAGTGCAAAACTTGTCTTCTCACTTCACCATTTTCATTGGATTGACTCCCATGACATGACAACCCACAATTAGTTTTCCAAATCATTAGAAACCTCCATTTTTGTATGGACTAACATCAAATCCAAACACTCCTTTCCATAATTCATCAACACTATAAATTAAGCCATCCTCAACACCATCAAATCACACCTTCCTCATCACAATTTCTGAACCTTATAAACCATTTTTCAACCATGACTAAGTCAACAAACACCTCTCAACCATCAAGACCCATCCGAAAAACCGCCCGGATTAGTGTTAAACCACTATGGTCCAATCAACCCATCAACCTAACCTTCTCATCCTATGATGAATTCACATCACCCATAAAAAATGAACACTTTTTGAACCTTGCATCTCCATCACCATCACCCAATCAACCAAATGAGCTCACTCCACCACCAACTAAATCACCTATTGACCCAACTCCACCAAGTGCTCTAACTCAACCATCCAAAACCTCATCACCATCACCATTACCCAAAATTGAGCCAATGGAACTCTTTGGGTCTCCTCCCACATCACCACACCCATTTGTCCAAGATCTTAATGATCTTCCACCAAGACCTACACAACCATCACCTTTTGCAAATCAATCACCAAGGTCAATTCTAGACCTTCATGAGGATCTTAACCTTAACCAACCATCACAACAAGTGTACCATCCACCCACACCATTGTTGTTTCACCCCATCTACCATGACATCCATGGTCCTCTATATGGAGAACCAAACTTTGAAAACCATGATCACCCAAAAGAACCACAAACCAACCAACCCTCAAACCAAGAAACCAAAACCAACCCATTTCAACCCACTCATCCCCATGCTTGCTCAAATTGTGAGCAAATGGGTGAAACCATCAAAACATTGCTTAACCAATTCCAAAATGAAACCCGTTTTGGATTCCAACATGTCATTGAACATTTGGATGCACTTTCCCACCCCAACAAACCCTAGACAACCTATGGAGGCCGTTTGCCCCAATCTAGGAGTGTAGGATTTTATTTTATTTTCTTGGTTATTTTTTTTTAGTCTTTGTGTACAAGTAGAAGAATAAGTCCACATTTCTTGTCTTTTGACTTTTATAAGTCAAAATTTTACTTGGAACGATATTTCTTTCTACTAACTTTTGTGCATTGTTGGTTGATCAATCTTTGGTTTGTCAATGTGGTTGCAATGTGTGTGGTAACTACATTCTTGACTATCTATATCACCAACTAACATTTTTTTTGTAGGGTCCAAAATCCATGTTTCCCATCTTGGCACTCCATTTAGGGAGAGTATCAACCAAGGGGGAGCATGAGCATTATTCCGCTTCGCCACTCTACTTTTTGTTTCGATAAAAAGGGGGAGAAATATATTGAACTTTCAATACTTAATATGATTTTCATAAATTAAGTAAAACAAGTTTAATATAAGTTTTTTTTTAAGTCTTAAAAACCAAGATTTTGTGAGTTACTTAAAAACAAAGTGTATGTTTTGTCATCAACAAAAAGGGGGAGATTGTTAATACAAATATCGCCTAAAAACGTTATTTATATTTTATGATCTTCGCTAAGTTTTGTTAATGACAAATGTAAACTTTTGTTTCTAAGTAAAACATAATCTTAGTTTTAAAGACTTGCATAAACTAGATTTTTGCTACATTTTACATTTCATAAAACACAACATAAGTTTATTTCTTAAATTAGAAATTGTCACATCACATTTATGGCAAGTTTTGTCATTATGCATTTATGGAAAGAAATGTGTTTGACTAACTTTGTTGTTGCTTGCAGGCTTTGTATTTGACTTGTTATTATGAGATGTGACATTGTTTGGTTGCTAGGAGTAATGAGACAAGACCTTGTTTGGTTTGCAAGATTTATTGCAAAACCAACTGCAAGCCCGGCGGTACCCTGGAGGTACACGGGCGGAACCCTTCTCAGGGGTCCGCCTGATCCGCCAGACCTGCAGAAGGTTTTGGCTATATATATTGAGCCACAAGTTGAATTTTGGCTCATCACTTGACATTACATTTTACACACACATTCATTCTTTCATCTAACCTCTTAACATTTCATATGTGAAGTTTCTTTTTGTAGCAAAGAGATTCACGAGCTTACTAAAAGTAACAAGGATTCAACACAACGTTGCAAGACTTGTTAGCTTAGCATTGTGTAGACTTGTGTAGTTTACACTTCATTTGATTGTATATTTTCAGTATTGATCGGTTAGTATTTTAGTCCTCAAAATACAAAGAGTGTTGGGAGTTGTTGTACCCTAGTAAAAGAACTAACGGGAGTGGTTGTGCCCTTGTAAAAGAACTCGACATTTAGCTTTGTGTCGGTAAAAGTATAAGCGACGTGTAAGGTTTTCTCCGCCGGTGAAAGGAGCTTGTTGACTAGTGAAAGAAACTCTCGAGTTGGATACTCGGGGCGTGGACGTAGGGCAAGGAAAAAGAGTCCTTGTAGCCGAACCACGATAAATACTCGTGTTGTGGTTTGATCGTTTCTTTCATTTATTTGCATGTTATATATTGTGTTTGTGCAGATATCTTTGATCAAACGGAAAGTTTCAAAGCTAACTTAACAAGTTAAAAAGATTTTAATCGGTAAACTATTCAACCCCTTATAGTTTTTCATAATTATTATTATTATTATTATTATTATTAGAAAGGCACCCAACCTGACTAATATTTGTTGTACAATATATAAAGTTTATGTGTGACACTGGTGGTACATAGAGTAACTCTTACTAAAAGACCTCTCTTATCATAATGATGAACATTAATCTTTTGTAACCATTTATTACAAAATTTACTCTATATAGTATCCATTAGTCATATGTCGCATGCATATGCATCGGATATTATCAATGTTCAGGTGATATATTTTCTAGCTTCTAAAGTAATATAAGCATAATCTGTCCGGGGTGCCTATTTAACCATCAAAATGATCGATAAAATGCCATGTTTCGATTTTCAAACATTGACTTTATATCATGTAGACCCTTACCACCCAATGGTTTGTACTTTGTAGAAGTTTAAAACCGGTCTATTCAGCCCATGTGGGTGTGAAAAAGTAGAGAACAGTCTTTGTACGCGCCCAGATGTTGACAAATCATGTGTTTATGTGGTTTAAATGATTGATTAGCAAATACTACGTATAACCTACTTGGACCAGCATTGATACGTGCCGACTTAAGACACTTAACTCCCTATGGTGTGAATCACACTATGTCCTAATTCTGTAATGTACATCTAGCAACAACTTATCAGGCCGTCCCGAGAATTTAGAGGCCCAGGCGAAAGTGTAAATAGGGCCCTTACACCGAATTAAAACTTTCGATGTATAATTATTGAGTAGTGATTGGGAGAACTAAAATAAGTGCTTAAATTTATGCCTAAGCCTACATGGCATCATCCTGATTGTTGCAGTCAGAGGACCCACTTTTCTACAAAACCATCAAGATCATGCTAGGCATGAATTTAGGCATACAACTTAGGTCTCCAAATCATTTTCCTTATATAAAATACAAACGAGCTCCAAAATATACTGTAGATCTTATGAAAAAAATTAATCATAGAGGTATTCAAATAATAGTTAATTTTTTTTTTGATGATAAAGAAAATTGATTCAAATTATTGTTGGAAAAATGAGTTTTGCAAAGTGGTTTTTGCAAACTTTGGACATTATTTAATATATGTATATGTTACATATATTTGTGTTACTTGGGGGCGTTTTGTTCTCCTCCAAGAGAGCTTTGCAACGAGCTAAAGGATGTCCAAAATAAAGTAAATATGAATGAGATATCGTGTCTCAAAGTGAGGCACGTGAAACACAAAATATATGGAAAAATATTACATCCCACATCGCCCAAAACATGAAGTGAACACTTGTTTATAAGGGAATCTTGATATTTGCTATCAAATTCTTGTACTTGGGTTTTACTCCCACACCTACGTGGGCGCGCAGGGGGTGCAGATTGTGGGATTTCCGGGCCAAAATGGGTTCGAAGCTTTTGAACACATGCGAACCCGCGCAACCTGTGGACATTAATGCAACTCCGAAAACTCGCCTGCGGACATGAATGCAGTTCCGAAAACTCGCCTACGTGCGAATCTTGTTGCTGCTAGTTCGGGTCATTCTTCTCCTGTAATTCTGTAAATCTATTTTAGGAATAGATTTGAAACTTTTAGACAAAGTTTACAGAATATTTGTTGCGTAAATATAATATATGCAAATCGTGTTTTTAAGTTAATTGATTTGTTTAATTATGGCGTTTATTTAGTCTTGGAGGAAAAAGACAACTTTTTAGTATAAATAAAGCCATGGCTCATTCGGTTTTAGACATAGAAAAAGCGCAACTCCAGCAATCAAAAACACGCTTCGCTTCAGTGATCTTTCAGAGTGGTCAGGTCCAGCTGTGCAACAGTTTTGTGCGTCGTACCCTACGAAACAAACGGCGAATCTGTTTTAAGGTAATCATGTTAAATACGAGCCTCATGCCACGACCTTTTACTGTTTATTTATTTAACTTTCATAGTGTCTGTCTTCTGCTTCTACTCCTTTCTGTCTGTATTTAATTTTCTGTTATTTACTGTTAATTATTTGCATTATAATCTGATTTATTAATGAAAAGTGTACACTATTTCCCACGATTATTTGACCATTTCAATTGGTTTAGCCCTCAAAACCACTCGAAGAGATATACTAATTGAATTAAACTAGCAAGATACTCGCGCGTTGCAGTGACGGATACCCTGAAATTAAATTTTTCGGTGAATCATGTATTTTAGTTTATTATGTTCTTTTTTACAATAAATTTACGGATATCAAGAATTTCGTTTAGCCCGTGCCCGTTCGGGCTCGAGCCCGTTTAGCCCGCACCCATTCGGGCTCAAGCCCATTTGGCCCGTTGCCCGTTCGGGCTTGAATATTTGTATAATGTGTTTTATTATTTGTATTAGTAACATTTAATGTAATGTAGGAATTCTGTTTAATTTGGTTGTACAATATGCTTGATAATTTGTATTTCTTATATAAGGGGTGTTTTAATAACTGTACTAATTGTATTTATTGACAAGTTAATTAATTGACTACATTAAATAGCATTAATGTTTTTTTGTTTTTTGTTTTTTTTTTTTTTTAATATGTGCATTAAAGTGATGTACAATATGATTCTTGTCTTGTAACTCTGAAAATTATGTGCATTAAAGTGGTGTAAACTATGCTTCTTTTTTGTAAGTTTTAAAAGATTACAAGCATTGAAAGCTATACTTGTAACAACTCATACTTTTTAAAAACACTTAAATTTTAGGCTTTTAATTATATGTGTATGCATGTTTCTAATTAAATAAATGTTTTTGGTCTTAAACATTTTAAGACTTTTAAATATAGATGTCATAAATACATTATAAGGTAGTATAGATGAATGTAAGTGTGATGAGATGATTAAACAGAAGTACCAGATAGTGATGTGATTAAAAATAATAATAATAATAAAAAATATATATGTAAAAAATAAATGACTCATTTCTCCAATAAATATTTCTTTTCATACAAATAACCAAACACAATCAACTTTTTCCCCATTTCATATACTTTTGTATATCCTATAAAGATACACCGTTCAACATGATTATTCTGACAAAGCACGAGCCGAAAATTTGTTACGACATGTACGATTACCATGAACATTATCTATTTTTCGATGAGGATGAAGTCACTAGTCCAAAAACTCGGATCAGCTTACCGTGAGATTATTTAGGTGCTAAACAATGTCTTATGTTAGTCGTAAGTGAACTTAACAAGATATACGCTAGTCACATAGCTAATATGTAACCTACATGGGTCGGGAGATGCAACACAAACTAAAGGAAAAATAAAAATTACCGTAATAAAGATGTGAATAAGGACCTTCAACGTGATCTTGTAGGTCATCTTTAACAACGATATCAAAAGCGAAACGAAATTTAGTTTTTTTATATGTTGTAATTTTGTTTTTACAACATGTAATTCTTCTTAACAAAATGTGCTTATTTTAGTGAAATGTGTTTGCTTTAAAGAAAAACAAAAGAAAATTAATTTACATTCACAAGAGCCTATAACATTTATAATTGGGAAAGTTACTTTAAGTTGCGTTATATAAATATAAATGTTAATAAGGTAAGAGGGTAAGGCATCGTAGTGCACCTTTGTGCCAAGTTTGACTCGGACATGATTTTGGCGCTGCCAAATGCAAGCCATGATACCGAGCTCGAGCTTGACATGGCTTGAGCTCGGCTCGTAAATTTTAAGATAGGCTTGAGCTTGACTTGATAGCTTGACGAGCTTTAATCATTCAGACTTGAGCTTGGTTCGAGTAAAGCTTGAGTTCGGCTCAAAAAGTTTGATTTTTTATATAAACATTAAATTCGATAGCTAAACTCATCAATAAATTCAAAACAATACACGGTGAATTAAAGAGCAAAAAACTTAAACAAAATATTCAGAAGAATTAGTGTTTAAATAGTCATTCAATAAATATTTAATTATTATATCAACATATTCAAGTTAGCTTTGAGGTCGTTTATATAAATATGTATAATAAAAATATATATTTTCTTTAAGGCTTGAAAAGCTCGATAAAAGCTCGAGCTCGAGAGATTAAAAGCTTGAGCACGACTTGTTATGTGTTTCAAGCTGGTTTATTGGGCTCGGGTTTAAGCTTGATAAAAGCTCAACTCGATTGAGTTAAGCTCAAGTTCGAGCTCAAGTTGCTTGATAAAAGATTTGCGTGTTTGCCTTTCTAAAAAAAAAAAAAAAAAAAAAAAAAAAAAAAAAAAAAAAAAAGATTTGCGTGTTTGCCCGGGGCATTCTGGCACTCTAAAAGAATATGCTTATCTATACTACATATAATGCACAAATGAATCTCTCTCCAAATTTTTTAGACTTACAAGAAATAAAGCATGGTTTACAACACTTTAATGCACCAAATTTTGAGAATTACAACAAAACAAGCATATGGTACAACAAAAATAAGCATAGAGTCATTTTCAGACCACTTTTCTATCAAATATAATTAATGCTGTTAAATAGTAGTCATTAAAATACCCTTTAAGTGAAAAATACTATCTTATAAGCATTATTTACAAAGACTCAAAGCATACATAAAACTAAAAAAAGAATACTCACCTAATACAATTAATACATTATTAAAAACACCCCTCATCAAAAAATACAATTTTTTAACCACAAAGTATAATATAATTAATACATTATTCAAGATCCAGCAGCAGCCTAAAACATGAACATGTTACTTTTGCTTTACGAGTGGCTTATGGTTTATATTTATAAAAATATCATAAAAATTACGAAATCAAAAAGTTACAATAAAAAAAAAATGAAAAAAATACGTCGGCTAAAATTCAACCCCGCTGCAACACGCGGTATAAATGAAAAATAGTTGTTCGCCACAAAATTAGTCACCGGGTACCCGTCGCCGCATTGCGCGGGTACCTGCTAGTAAAAATACAATATATAAAGCGTACTTTAACTCACTTTTTGAAAAAATAAAATAAAGAAATAGACACACATCGATGATCCCACACCTAACGCCGCCTACACCTCCGGCGATCGGAAAATGTTAAACATTTTTAGATTAGTGCATGATCAATCAAACTGATGGGTATTTATCATATTAAAATATTTATTAAAACCCATTAATAAGCATTTAAAAAAATATATACATTTTGATGGAGTATGAAAAAGAATTGGAAGTAGGTGTAAGAGTGGTTCAGTTAGCATGTTGTTTATGTCAAAAGATACAAAAAGGGTCATTTGGTCCTAACCCTGATCTTGTTGTTTCTAAACTTGATGATTCTCCTGTTACTGTTGCTGGTATGTTTTTTTATTCTTGATGTTTTTTTAATGCAAATGTTTAAGGTTTTTATGATTATATATGTTCCATAATTGTTGGCTATGTATTGACAGTGCTAATAAGTTTATGAACTATTGTTATTTATTTATTTATTTATTTATTTATTTTTTTTTTTGGAAATTGGAACACTTGATTTATTGAATTTAAAAGTGCATAACAGGTAAACGGGCAACAAATTGCGCCGCAACCCCTTTTTGAATAGCAAAATCTACTCTACTAAAAATAAGGTTGTTTTAAGGTTGTTGGGATTGCTTATTTTAAAATTTTAAGCTTATCAGCTTTAAAATTTAGTAAAATAATGGTGCTTCAGGAAGCAGTCTCTCTACCGTCAGGTAGGGGATTGCTCCAGTGGAATTGGGTATCTCTGTTGTTGTTGTTGTCTAATAATGGTTCTATGCAACAACAGCAATACCCAATCCTGCTGGTGTGGGGCATGGGGGAGGTAGAGTGTAGACAACCCCCTACTCCAGGGTGAAACCGAGAGTAGAGAGACTATGTAAGCATATGACCGTAGTAGCATACAATAATGGTTTTATGCAAACACTCAAATTTGCTTAAGTGCGATAAAAAGAAGTAGACAGACACAGGGGCAGAGCCAGAAAGTTTTGTTCGAGGGGGCACACTTTGATAAATTTTAAAAACTACACTACAAATTGGTTCTTAGGGGGGGCAAATTACAAAAAAAGCCAAATATTTTAGAAAGTTTACCCTACAATTTTTTTTCGTTAGGGGGGCACTTGCCCCCTCCTGTCTCCGCCTATGAAGACACAATTTAGTGTTTGGATTTAAACAAATAAGGATTGCGTAAGCAGTTTGGGAGTTCCTATTTTATGTTTGTTATTGGTTTTGATTATTTTACCAATTAGCAGAATTGTCAAACAGTCAAACAATTGTTTATTGTATTGTTGTGTTTCATTGTTGCATAAGGATTTTTGGAGTTGCTTATTTATGCTATTATTGGTTAGGACAATTGAGGATTAAATAATTAGTTGCGGGCTGCTTATTCAACTTGGTTATTGTTTTTTATTATTTAACCTATTAAAATAAACAGAACTATCAATTGTCAAAAACAAATGTCTATTTCATTATTGTGTTTCGTTATTGCATAAGCAATTCCAAACACTATCTAGTTTCTAGTATGTTGCAATTGGTTATAGTTGCTTAGAAGTTTTTGATTGTTTCAAAAAGCACAATTAGCTCAAATAAGCTGTGCCAGACACTCCCTGAGATTGCTGAATCTGAAACACATAAATAACTAGTTTTGAGGTTGTTTGAGATTGCTTATCCAAACTGCTTGTCTTATATTATCTGAGACTTCTGAGAGTAGAATAAGCAGTATTTGGTAATCATGTTGGGACTTGTTTATTCCAAAGTGCTTGCCTAACCCACCCCCAAGTTACAAATATGCAATGTACCATGTGTTTCAGATAAAGATTAAGTGCTCAAAATGGGCAGGGATAATTACTAAACCCTTTGTGTTTCTTACAAAATATATTAGTTGCTCACAACCTAAGATTTCAGATTTTCATTTCTTTTGTTTCCATGGTTACTCAATAAACTATGTTACATTTAATGTAACTGTATAGGTGACTGATATGGCAACAATGCAACAGATTGGAGTGTACAAGCAATGATTAGTTGGATACTATCAGAATCATTCGGTAGAGAAAATGTCTCGATTGTCGCGGAAGAAGACACACAAACCCTTTCCGATGTCAAATCCACATCTTTATTAGCATCTGTGGTGACAACTGTTAACGAAAGTTTAGCCATGGCACACCGGTTCGGTCTTAATGGTCCAACCGCACCCCTCGAGGCTTCAGAAGTTCTTGATGCCATTAGCCGATGTAATTCAAGTGGTGGTCCAGTGGGAAGGCATTGGGTCCTTGACCCCGTTGATGGAACTTTAGGGTTTGTTCGTGGAGGTCAGTATGCGGTGGCTCTGGCTTTGATCGAAAATGGGCGGGTTGTGATTGGGGTTCTTGGATGTCCTAATTATTCAAGTAAAAGGAAATTGGTTAATAATTCAAGTGTACCGAAATCAGATTTGTGGCAAGAAGGGTGTGTTATGTATACAAAGAGAGGTAGTGGTCAAGCTTGGATGCAGCCGTTGGTTTGTGGTGATGGGACACTTGAGTGGCCTAATTCGGCTAGTGTTATACAGGTTTCCTCCATTGATAATCCTGTTATGGCTACGTTTTGTGAACCGGTGGAAAAAGCTAACTCTAACCATTCGTATAGTGCTGGAATCGCTTACAGTTTAGGCCTTAGGTGAGCTCCAGTTTCAGTCATTTGGGTTATCTTTTATGTTAAAGGGGTCAAGTCAAAGAATTTGGCAAATATGGGAACAGGTCAAACAGGTGGAAAATCGCCACAGACTATTCAACATTTAAGTTAGAGCTATCTAACTCTTGAAAGTTGAAACTATTTTTTAAGTCACCCAACTATGTATTTAGTTTCGTTTATATCATATCCGACCAAAAAAAATGTTGGATGACGAATATAAGCTTCATATAGTTGAAAATAAAATTAAAAAAATCATGAATTTTTATTCATCATTCAGTGTGTTTTTAGTCAGATCTGGTATAACCGTAATGGGGTGCATATTTGGTTGAATTATAGAGCAATTTGAGGAAAGAAGTTGTATTTTTGGTAGCCTCCTTATATCTGATTTATGGTTAGCACATACGGAGTATTAGTTATTAAAACCCAAGTAAATCATACAAAACATAGTTAACTCAAACCAGCTACTTTTGACCCATTTCAACATAAACTTGTTCTGGCATCCTCTAATCTTGTTTTGTTTTACTCTAAAAAACTGTTTCTTTATCGTTTCTAATTGCAGAAAGCAACCGTTGCGTGTTTATAGCATGGTAAAATATGCAGCCATAGCAAGGGGAGATGCAGAGATATACATGAAGTTTGCAAAAGCTGGATACAAGGAAAAGATATGGGATCATGCTGCTGGTGTGGTGATTGTTGAAGAAGCTGGTGGGGTTGTGACAGATGCGGGTGGCCGGCCCTTAGATTTTTCAAAAGGGGTGTATCTTGAAGGTCTTGATCGGGGGATCGTGGCATGTTCCGGGGTGAATTTGCATGAGAAGATTATAGGTGCTGTTTATGCAAGTTGGGATTCTTCTCACTTGTGAATCTTTCCAGTGAATTTACATACAAACAAACCTCGAAGTGGCCACGCCAACCTCCTGTTTTACCCGGTTTGAGCCTGTGTGGCTGTGTTCAATCCCCGTGGATTAGTTGGCCAAAACGTCTAAAACCATGGTTACCCAAGTAAATTGTTAGTTGTATGTTCTGTTTCAAAGATTCACTATTGAGGGATATATTTGTAACGTTAAAGCTAGTTTTAAGTTAATATAGTATTCTTATTTTTAAAGTTTTAATTTTTAAAGATGTGTGTTTTTTTTTTTTTTTTTTTTTTTTTTTTGTCCAATTAGGTCAAAGTAGATTCAGAAAATTCAAAGATTTCTAGATTGGGAAAGTCAAATTTGGAGACTGAAAATTCAAATTAGGTTCACAAAAAGGGAATCAAATAATGGAGTCTTTAAAGCAAAAATTGACATGTATAAAAGGTTAAAAGGTACCTCTCAAAGCAAAAATTGACATGTCTTCAGCCTTCCATTTGATCTGTAAAATGGTCGAATTAGAATAAGTGGAAACTGAAATGAAGCTGGCATACACTTGAGCATAGGTGATAAACACGTTAAAACATAGTAGTGGTTTCAACTTATAAAATGATCGAATTAGTATAAGTGGAAGTTAAAATGATGCTGTCATACACTCAAGCTTAGGTGATAAACACTTCAAAAACGATGTCGACTAAACTTATAAATGACCTAATTAGTGTGGTATAAATTGAAATGGTGTTGGGTACACTTAAGCATAGGTGATAAATACTTTAAACCGCGTAGTTTCAGCTTGTTCTTGGTCGCCAAGGCCACTAAAATTAGTTTGAATTTTTTTTGGTCTCTAAGACCTCTAAAATCACTCGGTAGTCGGTACTTTCATACTTGCTTCTACCTTTGATAGGATTTGATGATATTTGTTATTTTCAAAAGCTCGTTATTGCTCTCAGTTTATGGTATAAAACTAGCATATTACCAGTGCGATGCGGCGGCAACAAAAATATGGTCAAATTATTCGGTAAACTGTTTTTGTTCGGTTGTACATTTTTTGTTACATTTATTTACGAATGACGAGAAATTTTTGTTATTAAACATCCCTTTCTTTTAAAAACTGTAAAAGCATTCATGAAAAAATAGTAGTAGATAATTATGATGAGATCAGTTTTAAACACCATACCATTATTAAGAATTTAAGTCTCCCACGAGAAAACCCTATTACATCTACTAGAACACCAAATAAAAGAGAAAGAAACAATATCATCAAAGATCACCGATCGTCTTGGAGGCGAATCATAAAAAATAGAGCGATTGCGGAACACCCAAATATACCACCAAGCAATATAAAAAACACCTTCCAACATAGCCTTAACTTTTTGGGAGAGGCGAATAGAAGAAAATCAGGAAACCCAATCCGATACCGACGTCAACTCTTGCCAAGACAAATCCCACCAACAGCAAATCTTACGCAAGATGATCTTGACCAAATCACAACGAAACAGAATATGATGTATGGTTTCCTCAGAAGACTGACATAAAGGACAAGAAACCGAATCCAATATCACACCACGATGATAGAGGTTGGATCTAGTCGGCAAACAGTCACGATAAACACGCCAAGCAAACACATTGATTTTGATGGGAATGTATTTCACCCATCTGGTAGAATCCGAATACGACGGAAGAAATAAGTCATCAATAATATTACGTACCTCCTTAACCCGGAATTCACCATTGCCAGATAAATCACAACAGTGACAACACCATCTATCTTGAGCCGGCGACAAAGACACAGCCTCAAGCATAGAATTCAACTCTAAAAACTGCTGATGCTCCACACCATCCCGAATATTCCTGCGAAAAGAATCAACCATAGAATTTCCCATCTTAACAGCAACTAAAACTTCTTGTCCGTCTCTAACGCGAAAAGACGTGGGAATCTATCTCGAAGAACCATGCCATCTAGCCAATGATCCTGCCAAAATCGAGTAAGAAAGCCATCTCCAATACGCTTTAAGCAATGAGAAAGGAAGTTGAACCCTTTGTTTTTCAGTAAGTTCAGCTCACGCACAATAGAACACCAATTAGACGTCAGATTAGATGGATGAGACTCAATCGAAGTACCATAAATAGCTTGAATAACCCTACACCAAAGAGAACCATCTTGAGAAACAAAACACCATACCCATTTAAGAAGAAGGGCACGGTTAAGCGCATGAAAACTCGAAACACCTAGGCCTCCATTCTTTTTAGACGCCAAAACTTTATCCCAGGCAACCCACGTAATCTTCTTATCCGAAGAATCTACTCCATTGAAAAATCTGCTTCGAATTGCTTCCATAGATCTCAAAACTCCTTTAGGGACCTTATATATAGACATATTATATATAGGGGAAGCGCCAAGAACCGATTTCAAAAAAGTGAGTCTACCACCAATTGAAAGGGTTTTCACCTTCCAATTAGATAACCGCGATCTTAACTTAAGAATTAAATCAGACCAAGCCTTGTGCCGAGATGTACATTCACCCACCATCACACCTAAGTAGCGAAAACATGTTGTGATACTTGAGATGTTTCACTTAGACATTGCATATTCTAAAGTGTCAAAATAATACCTAGAATGGTTAAGGTGAACATATATGAAATGTTGATATGTGATAGCAAAAAAACATTTATATGAATTCGTATACTCCTCTGATAAATTTCAGTTCAATTGTCTCATTGTACCCTTGCTCAATCTCTCTTTTCTTTCTCATTTATGTTCTTTAGCTCAATACATTTGATCCCTTAGAATATAATTAAACTCAAAGCAGTAATATAGATAGCAAGAACGTATAGTCGGATACAAAGGTTGTTAACATCGGATGCATATTGATACTCTTCTTAAAGCTCAAGAGCTCATGTGGTAGTTTTATTACCAAGAGTTTTGTGTTTAGACCGTGTCAAATTGGCCATCGTCACAACTTCATGTGTCATCGTAAGAGCATCAACTATAATAAATTTTTACACAAAAGTTTATAACTATAACTATGCCACATCACAAACACATAACCTACAAACAGATAACCTTTTAGATGTATAAATATATTCAAACTATAGATAAACTTGTGTAAATATATCAGATAACTATAATGCATTAAATTGTAAAGAAAAAAGATTTGAGATATTGGATCTCCATACCATGTAAGTGTGAAAGAGGTGTCAACTATGATAAACAATATTATATACCTCTTTTTTATTACTATACGAATACTCATTCAAAACGATGGTATATAGCGACAAATAATTATGCATACGAACTGGTGATTTTGGTGTGACCCTTTAATGCAACACGTACGGGTACAATTTGTAGTCATTGCGAGAAAAAAATCTATGAATTATAAACAAAAAATGATAAAAGTTTAAAGATTTAGGAATTAAAAAATATTTAAAAGTTTGAGAATTTGTGATTTTGTTACCATATACAAGTTTCACCAAGTTTTAAGTTTTCAAGAATTCAAGAAATGTCACACACCTTTTATATGTGGTAAAGATAAAGATAATAGTTTATATAAACCATTATAGTGGATCCTTACAGATTGGTGACCTTTCCCGACAAAAGATATTGGATTGGTAGGGAGACAAAGCTAACGGCACTTCGCGAATTCCTTTGATCCCACCCTCTTCCCATCGATGCCGAGTTGTTGTGCATGAAAAAGGCCAGAATCAATGTTTTGAAAACCGTGTTCGAAATTGACCCAGTTGAGTCACCGGGCACCGGTTTGACCGTCAGGTCAACCTGGTTTTCAATTTGTTATTTTTTTTATTTTTTTGACCGGGTCAAACGGTTCGACCGCCGGGTCAACCCAGGTTTTTATTAAAAAAAAATTGAGAAAACGAAACCTGGACGGGTTTCGAGAACTGGGTTGACCCGGGTTACTCAAAATCCGACGGGTCTAACTGGTTAACCAGGGTTTTTTTTACCTTTGTTTAGCCAGAACCAATTAACCCGATCGGGTCGACCCAGGTTTTAAAACACTGGCCAGAATAACATGACACTCCCATGGCCTAAAAATTTATGGGTGCATTTGACTATTTGTCATTTTTTTAAATAAAAAATAAAAATATCTAGTTCATTCATTACATGGATTTCAAATTACAACGGTGACTTGAGTGCCGGTTTTACAAACGTCTTTGTTTCGTTTTTCTTTATTGAGACACTTTTTGGTTTGTGATGATGGGCATATTTTTTAACGTATATTACTTTGACCAGACTTAACACCTTAATTTGCGGTAACCTGCCCACCGTCTATACTCTCAGTTTGTCGAAATTTGATGACTCACACCAAAATTCTCTTTGTTTTAACTTTAACAACATGGATGATCATTGCCTTTTATTCAATCAAAAATTTATTGTACACGTAGCAATTTTGACTTTGTAAGTTTCTTAAGAAGGGTGGCAGTGGGGGCGGCATCACCCACCGGCAAGGGCATGCCGGCGGTGAACACCGCCGCCACCCCACCGGCATGGCTAGCGGCATCACTTGAACGGCATAAATTGCCTCCGAAGCATGCGAGTTTCTAGGACAAAAATGACCGTTTGACAATTAATGAAATAGACGTTGGGTGCTTTTTGGAGCGTGTATTGGGCCAAAAAAAAAAAAAAAAAAAAAAAAAAAAAAAAATCCCCTATATATATATTCAACAAACACATACATTTTTATCACAATATGATTTTAAAAGACGATGGGATGGCAATATCACCGGTTCATATAATGGATCCGCCAGTCGCGTCAGTTTATGACGATAGTGTATTACCGGAGTTAATCGATGAACAAATGCATTACCGACTCCTATATGATCTTACGGACCACGTAGATGCTCAAAACTTAACATATCTCGATGATTAGTTATTTCATTTTTTTTTAAGAATAATGTAATTTTCTTTTAATTATGTTTTTTTTTTTAAGTATTATGTAATTTTCTTTTAGTTATTAATGAAATATTTATGTTTTAATTAAATTGTTTAATTTAATTAATTAAAAAAAAATTGGGAAGTATGAAAAAGGCATGGTTGTCACTAAAATGGGGTTGGGAGGTATTAAAAAAATATGAATGAGGTGAAATGAGGTGGAATGATATTATTGGTGGATTTCGGAGGTATGGATGTTTTCGGAATCATGACTGCCAGTGTCCTAAAATGTAGTAATATATATTTCGATAAGAAGCATATAATATGATACCTCGTTCGTTGTTGTTCAACGTAAACAGTACGGAGTTGAAATATCGGTTCTTTTTACATCATACCGATGTGGTCCAATTGTTATAAGTAATATTTTTTATTATGTACGTAAATTGTCAACCCGACGTAACCATTCAAACAGTTTGACTTTTAACTTGGTCAAAGATATGAAAATCTCATTGACGATTAAGCCAAGTACATGTATACTATAACTTCTTGTGGGCAAAAGTTGGATGTTACATTTTTTTTTTTTTTTTTTTTTTTTTTCTAACGGTAATTTATTCGCACACTAAAATAGCACCTAACATCTCACTTATAATATTACGTTATAAAACAATATTACAAACGAAGTTAGTATAGCTGAGAACTGGAAACGTATGGCTGAAAACTGGAACCTAATCTAACGTGTTTGAGAAAACTAAATTATTGTATTTATATGTTAAATCAAATTTAAACAGCCACTTTAAAATAGATTCCAAAGAAAGTGTCCTAGAGACATAGACGCTACAAATAATGAGCACCATAAGTCTATATCATGATAGATTGATAGGAGACTCATGAGTCATGAATCAAATGGAATAGTGTATTATTACCACTACCCTAGTTCTAATAATGGTGTAGAGTTTAACATCTAGTACTAGTAAGTAGGGGTGAGTTCATCGGAGATAACAAAAAAATCAAATTTTAAACGAAGAAATTCTAGCTTTTTATTTGAAAAATGCTACATTGATAAAACATTTACAAAATTATATCTAGATAATGACTTGACAACTAATTGTGAAAGGTAAAAAAGAAGAAAGAGATATTATGAATTTAATTGCATATAACTCACTAAAACTTGCATATATCAATATATATCTAAAAATGTTTAACTTGCATTATATATCATGAATTAAAAACTTGTATTTTGAGAAAATATACAAGTTTTTGAGTTTTAGTGTATATATATATGCAATTCTCTATGAATTAATGATACAAAATAATTAGCCCATTACACATGGCAAATCATTTTGTGAGTATAATTTTGTAAACTCTTTAGAGATTTAGCATTAATCTATTTTTAATCCAAAAAAATAATAATAATAATAATAAATCAATTGTTTTTCATAAACAAAATATATTGCAAACGATAAATCGTTAATCGATAAAAAATACATTACCGCGAAGATAATTTTTTCAGAAGGGGACTTCGATATACTTTCAACAATTTTATTTATTTATTTATTTTTATTTATTTTTTTATTTTTGCTTTTTACGAGTATTAAATATTACACTATATGAAATCACATTTTGTGATGCGAGCTTTAAAGTTCAAATCACAAATCACATGTGATTTACTAAATGCCACTCTAAATAAAGATGATTTTATGCTCAATACAATGGTATAATTAGTTGTACTTAAATCAACATTCAACGGTTTACGATATATTTTATTAAAAATATATATATAAATGTATTTTTTTAATTTTAATATAAATTGAATGGCTATATTGTCCAATTTAACTTTTGATTTTTTATGATCTTATTGAACCAAACCCCTAATAAATACTATAATAGATATTCAAATAAACTCAAACAACATAAAGTGATACTTAAACATATTTGGAATGGGTTCAAAAGGCCGACAATGCTTTATTTGTCCCCAAATTATATTTAGATCCGTTTCAAATTTATAACATACGTTTTCTTTTTTAGATGTCTCAATTTAATTGTTTACTACTAAAAATAGATAATGAAGTTTGATTAAGTTTATCATATTATTATGTGCTTAATATTAATATTAAAAACTTTAAAAAATAAATGAATTAATTAATTAATTAATTAAGGCTAAAACTGTTACTGTATTAAACTAAAAAGTAAGGACAAAAAATAATAATTATGGTTTTGTTAAACTGTATATTTTTTATCTGATAACAATTATTTTACGACAGAGTGAGCAGTACTTTGTAGTTTAGATGCAATGTCTTTTACTTTTGCTAATATTGCATTTTGATTTACATATCTCTGTATTTGATCATCGGTTCAAATCCGTAACTAAATCTATAACAAATCAAATATCTTCTTTAAATAGGTACAAAGTATTTCTCACGATCTCAGGGCTTGCCAATTTGGATGGTTTAATTCGAGAGATCGGATTTCAAGTGTGGTGTCATTCTGAAAAAAAAAAAAAAAAAAAAAAAAAAAAAAAAAAAAAAAAAAAAGTATTTATCACGAAATTAAACATACATATTACATTTAATAAAAATATTCTAGCAAACACTCTCGCCTATAATTAAAAAGCATACTTACCAAAAAAGATCTTCATTCAATCCATAATCCTTGTAACATCATGGGTCATTCAGTTGCACTGTTGCACCATATCAATCAATCTCAACAATACGACTTTTCTTTTTCTTTTCCTAAAAATTAATGTTTAAAAAGAATAAAACATATTTCGATAGTTGTACATGACGATAACAAGGTTCTCATGTCCGTGTGTTGCGGCAGGACCAAATCAATATTATGTGTAAAACTTTAGTTTCTATAAGTTTAAACGCAAAAGAAAACGTTAAACAAAGTTATATACATTTAAACTCAAATTAAATAAAATTATAACAAGTCGAGTAACTGTACACATAAAGTTTGTGCTTGGGGTGTCTTATATAGGTTTACATAAGCTTAAACTTTTAAAATAAGCTAGCTTATTAGTAATTTTGTTTGTCACGCAATTTTACAAAGCTTTTATAAGCCACAAGCTTTTAAAGATCAAGGCGGTTGAAATAATATTTTAAAAATGAATGAAACTTATATATATTCTAATTACTTATGAACACGCAAAAGTTTTATAGTGGATGAACACGCAAAAGTTTTAAATATATGTGAATATTTTGAATTTATATTTTTATTTTGTTTTACAAAAGAAGCTTTACGTCTAATTAATTCGCCAAACGCCTCAACGAAAATATAAACTCAAGCTTTTATCTTATGATATAAGCCCAAGTTTCAGCTACTTTTGCCAAACATATCTGAAAACCACTCAAAAGTGGTGATGACGTATAGTCTATATTTGGGCCACGAGTCCAAATAATATACACTACTAGCGCCTAAGTCCACCACGAGTGGGCTGCCATGACAATGGTTCGGGCCGCAGTATCAATGGCTTGGGCTCACGAAGCCCAAAGCCCAACTAAACCCACCGGGTACGAGATAAGGATCATCTATTCATGGAATAGATATCCTTTCCTTGGATAAGCACCACGAGTGCGAAGAGTAAAGAGCAAGAAACCCACGCGGTTTCAGCCCCTATATAAGGAATGACATATTCTCATTCAAAGGTACGATATACGAACCCTAACTCTCTACGAGAACCTTAAATCGATTACTTACTCTCACGCCGGAGTCTAATCGGGGGAGACAATCCCTCGATAAGCCTAACGGTGTTGTTTATTTTCTTAGTGAGCAGGTAACAAGTACTAAGAAGCGAATTGGTACGAGAGCAAGAGCCAACAACCAGGAACGCCCAACTTTTGTATCAACAAGTGGCGCCATCCGTGGGACCCTACTAGGAACCAAGAACTAGAATGACAAAGCATAAGAATTCAAGCCAGCGGACTCCGCAGTCAGAAAAACGTGACCATCAAAGGAAGAATCAACAAGATCAGACCTCCAGACAAGTCGCTGGGACAACCAGCGCACCTGGTCACCAAGAGGCAGGGACAACCCAACCTCTTCCAGCGGTAGAACTACCTATAAGGACTACCCAAATCACCCCAGTGGTCCCAAGTGTTGAGGAACTCCAGCGCACCCTCTTCACCACTCCTCATCAAACTGTACCCTTAGTGAACAACACTGTGCCGCCAGGCGCACCTAACCGAGATAGGGTGCCTAATACTGAGGCAGAAATTCTTGCAAGAACTGAGGACGCGCCCGATCTAACTTTGGGAAACTTTGTATCCCAAAATTATGAAACCATAACCGCCCTCATGCAGGAAGAAGCAAGAAAAAGGGCAAGTACGAGCCTACAAGCTCGACTCAATTTTGGTCCTGAACGCGAACCATCACCACTGCGCCACCCACGAGGAAGACGCGCAGAACGTACCACTATCCATGATAGATTGGGTACGATATCTGATTCACAATACTCAGAAGACAGCGAGAGGCGCACTAATGTTCACTCCAGACTTGGCAGTCGGGGAATACAAGACCGACTAGGGCCTCAACATTCGCCAAGCCAAGGATCTTCCAAACCTGGGAGTAGGAGGATCCAAGACAAATTGGGTAGAAGAAGATCCCCAAGCAGAGATCCCTCAAGCTCTTCTTCGAAAAGAAGCCGGCGCAAGCGCCAAAAAAGAGACTACTCTTCTTCCAATGACTCCTCGGACAACGAGGATAAAGAAACAGGACACTGGAAGTCAAGAGGAAGACGTCGCGAGGAAGAGAATGAAGATTTATCCCTTCCTTGGCGTCCTCAAAAAGTTGATGCGTTCACAAGACGCGTCGGCGATTATTCTGATCGCAAGAAAAGGCGCATGCCTACTAATGTGAAAACATATGATGGAACAGGTGACCCTGATGATCACCTAACAATTTTCGAGTCTGCGGCTGCTATCGAAAGTTGGCCACAACCTGTGTGGTGCCACATGTTCAACTCTACCCTCGTAGGGAACGCGCGAACATGGTTCAACCAACTCACACGACGAAGCATTAATGGATTCGAAGAGTTGCGAAAGGCATTCCGCCTAAACTTCACGTAACGAAAGAAGTGCGCAAAAAACCCTGTGGAATTAGCCAGGGTAAAGCAACGTCAAGGGGAATCCACAAGCGATTTTATGGAGCGCTTCAAGGATGAATGCATACAAGTCAAAGCATGCCCTGAGGTACTAAAAATATCAGGATTCATGAATGGGATCAATAACCCAGAACTGATACGGAAGCTAAATGATAGGGTACCTCAGAACTTTGATGAGCTAACAAAGCGCACCAGATCTTTCATCCAAGGAGAAGCAGCGGCTGCGGATAGTAAAAAAGGCTACTCAAGCTACAAGCAACAAGAGCAGCCTAACAGACAAACCAATGATCAAGGCGGAAATCGCGGTAAGAATTACCGCGGTCAGGGAAGTAGGCAAGGTAATGATAGATATACCCCCCTCACAAAAACTCCAAGAGAGATATTTGCAACAGAAGGGGCGAACTTCCCAAAACCCCCACCAATGCGCACCGCTGAAGCAAAGCGCATAGGAGGTGGGTATTGCGACTATCACGGCCAAAAAGGCCACACCACCAACGAGTGTGTCCAGCTAAAACATCTAATCGAAAAATTAGTAAAGGAAGGTAGAATGGATCACCTCGTGAAAAGCATCAAAGAAGGTAAGGATAGGCAAAAGATTGGAGACAAAAAAGAGCCCCAAAAAGATAAGGTTGACATCATCTACGTGATACAATCATAGCAGCGCATGACAAAAAAGAAAGTTAGCCAAAAATTCTCCTCAGAAAAAGAGATATCCTTCCCCACCATTACCGCGGACAACGCAGTAGTAGAGCCATTAACCATCGAAATACATACCGGGGGTCACGATATCCGCCGCATGTATATTGATGGAGGAGCATCCGCAGATATCTTGTATGAACACTGCTTTAAAAGACTAAAACCCGAGATACAAAACCAGTTGATACCAGCCGCGACATCGCTAACTGGTTTCACGGTAGAAAAGATGTGGCCTATGGGACAACTACGCCTACTTGTAACCGTGGGAGATGAACAACACTCCACAGCAGCATGGATAAACTTCATGATTATCAAGTCTCCCTCTCCATACAACGGTATCATAGGGAGACCTGGAATATCATCCATGCGCGCCGTACCATCCACAGCACACGGAATGCTAAAATTTCCAGTAAAAGGAGGAATTGTTACCATCTACAATACCACGGTGCCTCCTAAAGAATGCAATGTGGTGGTCAATAAGGAGGACCATATCTCAGAGTAACGCGCAACAAAATTACCAAACTTAAAGGTCGCCATTGATCCTGACTACCCAGACCAACAAGTATCGATTGGAGGATCTTTATCTGACAAAGGTAAAGCAGTTGTATGCGCACTCTGGCAAAGGAACCTAAGCATCTTCGCGTGGGAACCAAAGCATATGACCGGAGTGCCACTCTCTATTAAGGAGCACAAGCTGCAAATCCGACAAGGACATTCCCCAATAAGACAAAAGAAGCGCGACCAAGCTCCGGATCGCGCAAAGGTTATTCTGGAAGAGGTTCACAAACTTGTGGATGCAGGTATTATGCGCGAAGTCTACTATCACGATTGGCTCTTTAACCCAGTGATGGTAAAGAGAAGTGACGGCAGTTGGAGGATGCGCGTGGACTTCACGGACCTCAACAAAGTATGTCCACAGGACTGCTACCCACTGCCAGAAATAGATTGGAAGGTCGAGTCTCTGTGCGGATACCCCCTCAAATGCTTCGTAGATGCATATAAGGTATACCATCAAATTCAGATGGCCGTGGAAGATGAAGAAAAAACAGTCTTCCACACAAGTCAAGGAGTCTACGGCTACACAAAAATGCCCTTCGGTCTAAAGAACGCCGGCGCAACCTACCAACGATTAGTAGACACGGCTTTTGAAAAGCAAGTGGGTCGCAACTTGGAGGTGTATATAGACGACCTTGTAATACAAAACCACACAGAAGAAGAATTAGTGCGCGACATCGAGGAAACGTTAAAAACGTTCGAGAGGATAAACATGACTCTGAATCCCAAAAAGTGCACATTTGGCGCATCAGAAGGGCTAAACCGTTTCTTATTCAAGTCCGCAGACAAATCACTCCATCTCTTTAAAACATTCACGAAGTGTACAAAAAAGGGAGATTTTCGCCAGACAAAGGAAGCAGAGGAAGCTTTCCAACAACTAAAACATCAACTGACATCTCTTCCCAAACTCGTCGCACAGCGACCAGGGGAAGAATTGATTATGTACTTATCGGCAACCCGTGGAGCGGTCAACGCAGTACTACTAACAAATCGAAACTCCGTTCAAACTCTCATATATTTTGGGAGCAAAGCATTAAAAAAGACGGAAACTAACTACAGCGCTATGGAAAAACTGGTCTTAGCCCTAGTATTCGCAGCCAAAAGACTGTGCAGATACTTTCAGGCGCAACCAATAACTGTCATCACAGACCAACCCATCAAGCAAATTATTTCCAAACCTGACGTATCAGGGCGGACACAAAAGTGCAGCGTATTTTTAGGTGAGTACAACATCTCATACAGACCGCGCACTGCAATCAAGGGACAAATACCAGCCGATTTCACCATTGAAAAGCCAGATACTGATACTCCACTTGCAACAAGCAAGATAGAGTTACAAGAACCATGGATTCCGTTCACAGACGGCTCATCATGCGTAGATGGATCAGACGCAGGCCTTATTCTTACCAATCCAGAAGGGATAGAATTCACCTACGCACTGCGCTTCGAATTCACAGCCACAAACAATAAGGCAGAATACGAAGCACTACTCGCTGGACTACGCATTGCAATACAAATAGGTGCACGCAACCTAGAAGCAAATGTAGACTCCAGGCTATTAGCCAACCACGTGTTAGGCGAGTATGAAGCCAAAGATGAACACATGGTCCAATACCTTGAAAAGACCAAGTCCTTGATACAAAGCTTCGACAGGTTCACAACCAAACAGGTGCCAAGAAGAGATAACAGGAAGGCGGACGCACTCAGCAAGATCGCATCCACAAGCTTCGCACACCTCTCAAAACAGGTATTGGTAGAAACCCTAAAAAACAAGTCAATCTTGGAAATTGAGATATCCACAGTGATAGAAGAACAAGATCCTACATGGATGACACCTATCATTGAATTTATTAGCAAGGGAATCCTACCCCAAGATCATAAGGACGCTCGAAGAATACGGCGCACAGCGCAACGATTTGAACTACGAGGCAACGTACTCTATCGATGGTCTTTCTTACAGCCATGGCTCAGATGTGTTGGACCTCTTCAAGCAGACTACGTACTCCGGGAAATTCACGCTGGATCATGTAGTATGCACTCAGGGCCGCGGTCCGTGGTGGCAAGCGCTCTAAGGTCAGGGTACTATTGGCCAACAATGCATCGCGACGCACGCGATCTGATAAGAAAATGCAGTAATTGCCAAGTACATAGGCCAATTCCGCGCCGACCACAACAAGAGCTAACACCAATTACCTCACCATGGCCATTTTACAAATGGGGTATTGACATCGCAGGACCTTTCCCTGCCGCAGCGGGAGGAGTAAAGTTCCTCATCGTAGCCATAGACTGCTTTACGAAGTGGATCGAAGCAAAGGCGGTGGTGAACATCACGGAAAACCAAGTCAAACGCTTTGTCTAGGACAACATTGTCTGTCGCTTCGGACTACCGGGTGCGATCATATTAGACAACGGAAAACAATTCTGTGATAACCCATTCAAAGATTGGTGCGCACAATTGAACATCACACAACACTTTGCTTCAGTCAAACACCCACAAACCAGTACTGGCGACACGCCATTTTCCATAGTCTATGGAACAGAAGCCGTCATACCAGCTGCGATAGGAATGCCAACTATACGCACAGTAGAGGTCAACGTCACAACAAACGACGAGGAACGGCGCATAGACTTAGACGTACTGGAAGAAAGACGCGAACGCGCAGCTATACGCGAAGCAAAGGCTAAGGCAACAATGAAGAAGTATTATGATGCAAAGGTCAAACACACTTCATTCAGACCAGGAGACTTTGTTTACCGCGCCAACGATGCGAGCCACGCAGAGGACACAGGCAAGCTCGGACCTAAATGGGAAGGACCTTACGAGGTCACAGACGCGCTCGGCAACGGCGCATACAGACTGCGCGATATGGAAGGTCAAGACCTAGCGCACACCTGGAACATCTGCAATCTTAAAAAATGTTACTTCTAGGCTACGACCCTTACACAGACACCCTCGCATCCTACGTGATGCCCAATAAGTGTTTGTTTTTTCTTTCATAAGAATTGTATTCTCTATTTTTTCAAAAACTTGCAAGTATCAATAAAATGTTATGGTTTCTAGCTAACTCCATAGCGTATTTTACTTTATTGCATATATGTCAATATTGTTTATCTTATATTTTTGCCTACATGGCGTGCATGCACCACTTAAAGACCCATGACGGCATAAAGGATGAGTTAACCTACTAATTTACTCGTTGAGTAAGAGGGTTGCAAACCCATCAACATAGGATCACGTATCCTTGCTAAGCGCCTTACTCTTGAGACGTCAAGGTAAGTTTTGCGTCCGCATCCCACGACGGATGCGCACATACTAAGTACACTGTACAAGCTTAGCAACATAACGAGCCAAAACATTTGGTCAAATAATAAAACTTCGCAAACAATGCAAGTATAATTTTTAAAAGTCACGCACTTAACGAACCAAGACACTTGGTCAAACCTTCGCAAACAATGCAAGTATATTTAAGTCACGAACTTAAACAAAAGGTATCTTATTCCACATTTATTCATAAAAATTACACGGAAATATACAAAAAGCCTACACGCTAGGGCAATGCTCGGGGTCATCTTCATGAGCAGCAGAACTCTCTGCTCCTACGCCGCATAATATGGCCTTATCCTTGACCCCTTTCTTCATCGCAGCCCTTTCCGCATGCTTTTCCAACACTTCTTGAAGAGGGACTTCTTTCTCAAGTAAGTAGGGGTTCAGAGCATCACGCGGCTGCGCAAAGATAGGAACCTGCAACTGCGAAAGATCAGGTTTCAAATAGAAATCTGATAGCGACTCTGCACCCTCCGCCGTATGCCGCGCCAGAGTCAACCCTTGCATTATCACAGAAATTGGATGGTCCTGGTTACGCTCCACTTGGGCAATATGAGAAAACTCCAAATGCTTCAGATCTTCAAGGGCTGCGACCAGATCACCATATGCATTGGGGTTATAACCAGGTACCTCCGTAGCAGGAATGGGTATTACCTTCTTCTCACAGAGCTCCTCTGTGGCCTGCGCCCTACCACGCTCACACGCGCACTGGAAAACCCTCCCAAAAGCCCCAGTAACTTCCTGGGATTCCAGTGTGGTCATAACCGCCAGACGCAGCCCATGACTAATTAGCCACCTGAAGAGACAGCATAAAAACTTCATACGGCAACCACAAAGATAAGACAAAATTAACAAAAGTGGAAAGAAGCATTACCTGCGCTCCGCAACAGAAGAGACTAAGTGAGGATATAGCTCCTCGTCAAACTCTATATTCATCCTGCGCAGCTTCTCCTCTTGCAGTTGGTGTGCAGTCATGAACCTTTGACGCAGCGCCTCAACCTGGGCGAGATATTCTGCCTTGTATCGGTCCATGAGGCCAACAGCCCACTCGCAAGTGACTTTACGCTCATTATGAGCTGCGCGCTCAGTCTGCAAATCAGCCCACAAGGACAGCTTCTCATCACGCACCCTCTGGCTGCTAACTTCTGAAGCTTCGAGATCCGCCCGAGCACTCGCCAGCTCTGCCCTAAGACAGGCAATCTCTTCATCTTTCTGGATAGCGCGACTACTTTCGCCAGAGTAGCTAGCCTTCACACGCGCCACTAAGGCAACTTGATAGTCAGCGGCACGCCTCAGCTCATCCACAAGAGTATCCATAGGAGCATCTCCAATGGTCCCTAGACTCACCTCCTCACGCCTTTGCTCACCAGCGGGCGTAAAAACAGGCTTTGGAGGCGACTTCTCCACAAAGACAGTAGCATCTTCAGAAGCATCAACACTATAAGAACAACAAGTTCGGCGGTTATATAAAACTAAATGGAATAACTTACACACAGAAAGTTACAGAAGACACTTACAAATACAGAGGAGACTCAGTCGCATTTTTTCCAGCATTTGAATGTAATACACCCTCTTCGTCAGACTCTTCCTTCGAAAATGACGTCCCTGTACCGCTCACAGGGCGCTTCCTTCCAGAAAAGGACGCGCCACCATCCCCAGACATGGGTTCCTTGCGCTTCTCGCCTCTACTACCACCCTCGGGAGCATCTACAACCTTTGTGATCTCCACGCTATCGAAAGACTCAGGTATAGACTTCTCATCATCAGGCTGCGCATCCTGGGCCTGTGCAACACGTCCCGCGACATTGATGGGAGTCACATCTAGAACAAGAGGAGGAGTCTCGCCTGAACCCTCCTCCAAATTAAGCTCCATCACACGTCCGACAGTAGCCTGGAGAATGGGCGCTTCACCTGCCCTCAGTGGACGTTGCCCAACCTTCACCACTTTTGGCTCGGCTAGACGCACCACGCCGAATAGATCCATCTCTGCGCAACAGTGGCATCAAAAAATGATGGTTAGTTAAAATACAAAGAACAAAAAAGGAATACTTACGAAGTAAGAGAGGAAGACAGATGAGCACCCACCATGATTATTCACATCCAAAAACATGGGCATCTCGTCGTCAAACCCGAAATAATTACGGCTAATGCCGACGCATATTAACAACGCTTCGGGATACGAATTTATGGGGATACGGTTGGCGTCTATGGTGTACGCATCGCCCGTATTATACATCTCAGGTGGTGGGCACTCATCTTTTGGCAAACTGCCATAGGTGTAAAAATCGAAATCCCATGGAAAAACCTTTTGGTCTACCCAAAAGATTTTTTCCCTCCAGCCCCTGAGCGAGTCTACACCCATAGTATAACATTGCAACTTCCCATGACGCTTCGCAAAGGAAACCCACCCATTTGACCACGTCGTATGATAAAACGCGCGGAACAAATTTACAGTGGGATTAATCGCTAACAAGCGACAGTTAACCTCGAAGTTGGTTATCTTACCCGCACCTATACAGTGCAACTGTGAGATGTGTATACTATAGTAACACAGCACCTCGCACATGAATATCGAAAAGGGCACACGCTGGTTCGCCCATTCAAAAAAACGCGTATACACACCTACCTTCCCTTCGGGAAAGTCGGCTATAGATACACCTTCATCCGGAACAACCGGATGCACCCCGTACGGGATATAGTAATCAGATTCGAACTGACGAAGTTCATCATATTCCATATTGGAAGAAAAATCTGAAAGTTGTCTAATCATACTTAAAAGCTATTTGCGTACGCGCCTAATACCTTTAAAAATAAGTATTTTTTTGATCGGAAAGAGAAAGAGAAAATGAAGAATTTTGGAAGATTTCTCACTGTACCGTACCAAGTGAAAATGACAAGGGCTTAAATAGTCTTTAACGCACCATAGATGATCGACACGTGGATCCCACTTACGAAACGTGTGGCCAGGAAATGAAAAGGTACAACACTTTTTCCGATTTACGAGGGCCACGTAGACACTACCCCCAATTTTCGAGGTATCCGTTTGACATACCCATAGCTAGGTGCATTGCACTTAAAAATGGGCGGTAATATTCCCTTATCTTCCCGACACGCTTACCGCTGCTAATATTAGTCTAGCATCCGCGGCTACGAGCCGCGCATACTAGACTGGGGGGACATGATGACGTATAGTCTATATTTGGGCCACGAGTCCAAATAATATACACTACTAGCGCCTAAGTCCACCACGAGTGGGCTGCCATGACAATGGTTCGGGCCGCAGTATCAATGGCTTGGGCTCACGAAGCCCAAAGCCCAACTAAACCCACCGGGTACGAGATAAGGATCATCTATTCATGGAATAGATATCCTTTCCTTAGATAAGCACCACGAGTGCGAAGAGTAAGGAGCAAGAAACCCACGCGATTTCAGCCCCTATATAAGGAATGACATATTCTCATTCAAAGGTACGATATACGAACCCTAACTCTCTACGAGAACCTTAAATCGATTACTTACTCTCACGCCGGAGTCTAATCGGGGGAGACAATCCCTCGATAAGCCTAACGGTGTTGTTTATTTTCTTAGTGCGCAGGTAACAAGTACTAAGAAGCGAATTGGTACGAGAGCAAGAGCCAACAACCAGACACGCCCAACTTTTGTATCAACAAGTGGTATAGTGGCAAAAGGCTTGTGACTATTACTCTAAATTGTGTGAGTTCTCAAGTTCAATTCCTGCTATGAGCAAAACAACCGTGAAGCAAAACGTCGACTTTCTGAAAGGGGAGAGCTTTACGTACTACTCCGTAGGTCGGAAATCATGGTTAAAAAAAGAAAAAAAAAATTGATTTATTAATGTTTTTTATATTTACGTTTAGATTTTTCCTATGTATGCTACTAACTTTTTACTACCTCCGTCCCATATTAAGTGTCCATAATGGAATCTTGGAATGTCCCAAATTAAGTGTCCATATTCTATTCTAACCAATGAGATGAGACTTTAGTGGGTAAAAATTATATTTGATTGGTGGAGAGTGTAGTTAGTGGAATTTTCTAAAACTTTGTGCATAATGTAAGTGGACACTTAATGTGGGACGGAGGGAGCAACAGTTATTGAAATTTGAAATAATAAAGCGGTTAAATTAGGTAACCGTACTATTCGGTAATTGGTATATAACCGCACATCACTTCACTCACTCACTCACTCATCCCCACCAATATAAACACACCATCACCCACACACATTAAAAACACACACATTACACACATTAACGGACAAACTAACGCCGTCAGATCTGCTTCACCGTCGTCAATGACTGATTCTGGTACACAACTTTCCGTCACTAGCAACTAACATTAACTTATTTAATATATATATTTTTTTATATGTAGATCTGTTAATTGTTGTGTATTCTAGTTCGATTTTTATTATACTTTGTGGTTTGTGATTATTTGGCGGCAAAAACATTAATATTCTCGTGATTTACAAAGTGAATGTGAAACTTTTTTGTTTTTATATTTAGACTGAGCTTTCATTTCATTTAGTGATATATAACTTTATCTTAGATTTAGTATATATTCACATTCTGTTTTTTTTTAGTACTGTACTTATTAAACGCGTTTTAGTTTTAAAATTGCGGATCCTGTGCCTTTAGTTAAAGTTAAAAGACACGGAATCCGCAATTGTAACCGTAGAAGTACTTTTTTTTTTTGTTTTGGCGTTATTATATGTGTTGTAACCGTAGTTTTGATTATTCGTTTTGTGGGTTTAAATATGCAGATATTGTGTTTTGACTAGTTATAAGTTGTGAAATAATAATGGGGAAAACAGGGAGAGATTGGACTCAGATCTATACTATTTACGGAATGGAAGATTGGCATACACCGATTTTTTTGTTGCTACACGCGATAATTTTTTCGGCTTCTTCCGTCGGGTTTTTGTTGTACTTTAACTGGATCTGTTACTCGTTTGAAATGATTTCCCCGTCGCTGATTTCGAACAGTGTTGCGAGGTTTGCGGCGGGGTTTACGGGCTCTGTCACCGCTCTTTCGGCTGTTTGTCTGTTTTATGCTGCCGGGAATATGTTTTACTCATCCGTTGCGCTGCGTTGGGACATGGCGCAACGGATGGTTAATGCGGTACATGACTGGTCTACGGTCAAGACCGTGTTGGATGTCGGGTGTGGCCGGGGGATTCTTTTGAATACGGTCGCGATGCAGCTTAAGAAGGAAGGAAGTTCGGGTCGAGTTGTTGGGTTGGATAGGAAAAACACGACGTTGTCGACTTTAAGAACCGCAGGTAATAAAATGGTGTTTCGTATTGCAATTTTTTCACACCCTATACCACATGTCTCACAATAGGTTTCACAAATGCTTCCAAGGCTTGAACCCACAACCTCTGGGTTGATGGACAACTCATATACCATTAGACCAAAAGTCTTGAAGTGTTTGTTATTAGATAATCTCTCTATAATTTGAGTATATTTTAACACAAATATATTTCTTCTGAAATAGGTATGGAAGGAGTGCAAGAATACGTCACGTGCCGCGAAGGCGACGCTCGACGCCTCCCATTCTCCGACAACTACTTCGACGTAGTTGTATCCGCAGCTTTTGTCCACAAAGTGGGCAAAGAATTCGGGACAAAAACTGCGGCTGCATCCGCAGAACGGATGCGCGTCGTAGGCGAAGTAGTCCGAGTACTAAAAGAAGGTGGTGTTGGTGTGGTATGGGACTTGGTACATGTCCCAGAGTATGTACTCCGTTTACAAGAATTAAAAATGGAAGACATCAGAGTGTCAGAAAGAGTAACGGCGTTTATGGTGAATAGTCATATTGTGTCATTTCGTAAGCCCACACAGCACGTGTTGGGGCCCAATGAAGTGAGATTAGATTGGAGATTTAACAATATCTGTTGAATTATTTAGTCACCAAAAAAAATATATATATTTTCTTTTTTAAATGGAAAATATAAGCTAGAGATATAAAGTTAAATAAATAAATGTGAGTGTTAGTAATTAAGCTAGGCTAAAAGACTGGTGAAACAAAGTGGATCCAGTAATTAAGAAGTTTGTGTTAATTGTCTCTTTTTTGGTCAAAAAGAGCATTGTGTGAATTGTAATTTGGTTTATGTAAATGTTAATGAATACCTAAATTACAATGTATTTATACTGTTTATTGTGATTGTTGAATTATCATCTTTACTCAAGTTAATTGATGGCGTGTTTGGTTTGCAATTCGGAAGTCAGAATAGATTTTAATAGGGAGGTGATTTGCACACTCAATTTTGTGATTGAGACACTCAACTGTACAGACAGTTAAAGCACACTGTGAACCTTGTACGAGTATCAAATGCACACAATAGAGTGTCTCAATCAAAAGTTTGAGTGTGCAAATCAATTCCCATTTTAATAGGAGGGTGAAATTAAGTGTACCAATATGTTGTACATCATGGATTTGAATAACGTGTTTCGTTTTGTAAATAAAGACTTACAAAAAGCCATTTTGGGATAAACGTGAGGCTATAAATTTGTTACGTACTAGTCCGGTATTTTACCATGGGATGAGACGTGGGTATATGATGATGAGATGGGCATTTAATAACGTTGCCATGTGACATGATTGCTGCCCACATGACTATTATTAACCTTTGCTAACTACGACATCAACCTCACTCTTCCATGGTTTAAAGGTTACCTTAGCAATAATGATTCTGTTACTTGTATTATTTTTTTATTTATATCAAACGGCTATTGTTTAATTTATTTGATTCTTTCGAAGTATCAACATTAGTTGGTCTGTTTTACATCGATATAAAGACAAAGAAGCAAAGTCAAACTTTTTAAAGGCACAATACAACTAGAGAAAATTGCTACAGCAAAACTCTTCACTTTTTCTTAATTTGGTGCTGATGGTATTTCAAAGTTGAAACTTCAAACCAATTTACTAAAGTTTGTGGATTTGTAACTAATAATAACAAATTTTCTTTTTTGGATAATGGTTAATTTCGGTATTAAACAATTCTTTTTTAGTTAATAAATAGTACTATTTATAACTTATTTCTGCATTAACGGCTTGTCATTTATTTAGTTAAGCATTAAAGTATTGCTTTTATATCTATTACTTCTTCCTAAAATTACCCTACTAAAATGGTGTATTGCGAAGAACTTAAGTTCTTAAATGATTGATAGTGTACAAACTACCCTATCAAAAAGTCTATAGAACTAGCTATCAAATTAGTTTTTGTACTAGTTTTTAGTACAAATATATCAATAGAATTGAAGCCTTTGCCCTAGTAGTATTTGTATGTGTATGAAAATTTCTATTCTAAAAAGTACACCATTTCTTGAGTATCAGTAACAAAACAAATTTAATCTTTATACTTGTTAACATTCACCAATTATACAAAACTTTTTGAGTAAAAGTAATATGGCGGTGGGCATTCGATGATGTTAGGTGCAAGCACACATCACAGAGGTTGAGTTTTGACTTTTTAACCAAGAATTTGTGGAGAGACTTATGTGTGGTTGTTGAGGGTCCCAATAAAAAAGAAATTCCACAGATACGTACAATATGATTCATTCGTTATAAGTACATTTGTTTTAGCTTTGAAAAAGAAACGAGAATGGCGATGGTCGCCGCGTTGCGGGCGTGCCTGTTTTTTTTTCATTGTATTATAGTCGGATTCGTAAATGCAAATGCAAATACAGCATCAATATAGGCATGAGACATGTGGAATGGAATGTTTCTAATCTGATTTTAAAAATAAGGTTACTTACAAAATGTTTGAAGATGTCGGTATATCTAGAATTACAATTCAAGAATTCCAAAGACCGGCTAATGTAGAACCTGCCGGTTGCATCACATTAGCTTTAGATAGCAATTTCCTTCTCTTCTTTCCGGATAAATTTGCATAGCAGAATCACCTTATACTTGACCTATGTTCTTGAATAACTTTGTTGCGATACGTGGATCACACCCGACACATGTCATTTTCTAGTTTCACATCCCTATAAGCCAAAAGAAAAATGAACCATTCAATATGTAGTGAAACCCAGACAACGTGAAAATGTTATTACTATATGAATCCTTTTGAAAGAGGTATAATTTATCCAAAACAGGCCCTACATCAAGCTATGTTTCTCTTTGGGTCCCTGCAGCGAATACCTTTTAGTACTTATGTAACGTGCTAGAACCTGTTGCAGTTCGCATGGCAGCGCCTAAAATGATAAAAAAAAATTCAGAAAATTAGTTAACTGTGTTTGCAAGTTCAATAATGTTTAACATGCCTTACCTGCTGCTAGTCATCATCATATAATCAACAACAATAAAAATTCTCAATATATATTAATAGCTCACTGATAGGATTAAATGAGTCACCATACCATGAACTCTCACCACATTGATGATGTCGGTTTACGATTGGTTTTTTGGGTTGTGAAATAGGGTTACCGACAACATAGAGAATGTTGCATCATACTGGCTGTAACGCTTTTGTAATTGTTGTTTGCTATCTGTAACATTGGCACATGAGGAGACGGATTCCATTTCTAATTGTTGTTTGCTATCTGTAACATGTTTGCTATATGTAATCTCATTTCTATATACCTAGGATTGTATTCTATTTATTTGTTTTTTCACACATTCAGAATAAATAAAAAGATATGGAAATATACATTTCAGTAGGCCACGAAAAGTATATAACAACTTTCCTCTGGGTTGCGCGTGTGGATGAAGGAACGGGTTTGGAGGGTGTTGTTGAGCTGATCGTTGTGTTAGATAGCGAGGATTTCTAGAAGTCAGGAAAGATGCCGATATTATAGCAGATATTATGAGGTTAATAACTGGGCATGGGTGATTAGAATGCTCTATTAATTGTAGCAGAGAAAAGGGATCTAGCTTATGATTTTGTGGTGTAAGATACTCGACAGAAGCGGTGCAATAGGTATGTACAGAAGTACAAAAGCCATATGAATCCATTCATACATAGATGGCCCTAGATGACAGGCAACCTAATGATTTACTTAAAACAAATTAAAAAGCAGCAACAATTAGAGATATAAATTGTAAGAAAAAATGCACCTTCTGGAGTGCATCTTCGACCAAAAGTATGTAAACCCGCATAATTTGCCTTGACAGCACCATTATTGTGTACCAATACGGTTGGGAGATTCTAATCTGGATAATTAGGAATACAATCCGTCGTTATAATTTTAACAAACTTTGTTGCAGAATACATTGTTGCGAGTTCTTCCATACATTGCATTAGCACTCCACATTCAGGGTACCTATTTTAAGCCCACAACTTATCAACACACATACACATACCACTCGAGAATCTAATAAAAATCAATTCCTAATAGTGAAAAAGATCTAGAATTAGTACCCATCGTTATACAAAATAACAACCACCCAAACATCTGATGGAGCTTGTGATACCTCACGCACAAAATATACGTACTCTCAAGCTCTAGAATTAGTACCCATCGTTATACAAAATATACGTGAATTTTATATTGTCGTATATATCCATGAATTCGACAATATATACGTACTCTCACAAACAATATCTCATTCAACCGGACCGTACTCATTTTCTATCAAAAGATACTACCACCAAGATTCAGTTAGAATTAGGACAAAACTAAATTTTAGAGCAGCAAAGTATTTATTCAATATTTTGCTTACATATATGAGTAATCTTTCATATTTATTATTGTTGTTGATGTAATACCTTTTATATATTAGAAACATAACTTACGCACCTTCTGACCCAAAAACTTTTCACTACAATAACCTGTCTGACCCATGTGGTTTCTCTCAGTTGGAAATGAGAAATGAGAAATAAGTAATAGAATAAGATTGAAAATACCATGTTACCTGTTGCTGCTGTAGTTCCAAAGTGTTCGCTAGCGTTCGTGCCTAGGCTATTGGATACCGCTTTTCCCGAGCAGCACAGTTGAGTATGCAGTAGATCAGAACTCACTTCTCCAACAGCCTGCTTCTCTGCGTAGCATTGTGTTCAACTCTATTAGTGTGCTAGCAGCCTAGCATAAGATGGACTGACAATCAAATGAAAATTTATGCGAATGAGTGGTGAATGGGTACCTGTGGAAGGATATAGACGCGTTTGTAACAGAAATTTACCTTGTGGCACCAGTTGCACCAACAGGAATCGTGTACATCATTGAGCACGTATTGAGGGTGCAATGACGATCAGATGGCATGGTGGGTATGGATCAGGGCCAATTCTCAAGCAACTTATCCGCGTTAAGAACATCATACCTAACATTCCCGAACATGGATAAGTTGCTCGAGAATTGGCAGACTTCTGGTTGACTCCTTCAGATGGTGCAACATTTACACAATGCACATCCCGTCAAGCATGCAGGAAACCTGCAATTGTCATAAACATGCAAGTAAATTATTTTCATCAAATTAAATTTGCAAAATATATGCTCGACAGTATGCAAGTGACTAACAAATATAAAAAGGCAACATTATTATACAACATACTCCATAACTATATACATATAGGACCTATTTTCATATGTATTATAGAACTGAACATTCTCATTAAACAACAAAATACAAAACATATAGGCATACCAAAGTCAACTAATGGATGTATGATCCAAGCAGGTAACGAAATAAATTTCTAGAATATGGGCAAGCTCTAACTTTCTAGACTTGGTGTAACCCAGTATTTCGCGCGCTTTGGCAACATCCCATAGCTCAATTGGTATGAATTAGGTATATAGCAAACATAATAATCCGTAATTCATCAATGGATTCACGCTCTACTACTTCGAAAAAAAACTTTAGCAACTATACATTCGATAGCTGGTTGAAAATAGCAAATCAGTCATTGAATAATTATTTCGCACAAATTTAACCTAAACTATTAACTTCATTTTTTGATATGAACTATGCTTCTACTAAATTAACATGCTCCTACTCAAACCACCACTGGTGCCAGCCATCGTACACCTGACGCGCCGATTACAAATCCCAAAAATCAAACGCTAAATTTAAAGGTTAGGTAGTCTACGCAACAATCCCTATAAGCTAAATTCTCAATAAGCAATCCCCTAACATTCTCCTTATAAATATTTTCATTAAGTAAGACAAACGACCCCCAATAAATAGACTTACCACAAACCAAACTGTTTGAGGAGTTTCGTCAAACACGTGGTAGGCACCGACACATTAACCCATGAAAACATCATTACGACATTTGAATATGGCCTTCGCATATTGCAAACTGGAAACGAATCAAACCTATAAAACAAAGGTAAAACCATGATTATAGGCAGAAAAGGAATGAGCATGGATACAGGAAGTTTAGTAGTTTACTATACCTTTTATAAGGTTAGCCTTTGTAGGTTTTCCTGTAAGTTAAACAACTATAAGAAAAAGCAAAAGTAACAAATGGCATTAACAATGATGTTACAAATATAAAAAACATCATACACACCTGGCTTCCGATCCTTTTTTTTTCTGCTTGCCTTTCTCTGGTGTTTTTTGTTGTTCTGGTTTCAGTGACAACTTTTTGGTAGGTTAAATAGTATGATCAAGAAACTTCTCGTCCACAAATCCCCTTATCATCAGCCAATAGATGATGGACTACACGGGCCATAGACAAAAAAGGCTAACAACTTTGGGCTTTAATAGCCTGCAACGGGCCTATTTTTTTTGGCGGGAAAATAAGCCACAAAACGGCGTCGTATTGCATAGGGTTTAATAATATGTATAATTCTTAAACCAAATTATGATCTAATGAAATATGCTTGGTTAGCTTCATATTCAATATCTTTGTTAACTCACTATTGCAACATTTCAATGTGACAAAAGTAAATATTAGGTCCTACCCATTTTCAAAAGAGTTAAACATTCAGAATTAAGACTCATGTTCTTGTCTCGAAACATTGATACATTGAGTTTCGTTTAAGTATTCATGCATGAAATTAACATGTCACAGCACATGGAAAAAAAAAAAAAAAAAGGCTAAAGAATGTTATGGATTTGCTCATACATGATCTGTTTCAGCACCTACAAAGTAGATCTAACGATTCAAATGAATTCCAATCAAATACGAAAGGACCAAGAAATGTATCTTAACAATGAAACTAACCAAAAACAGCAGTAGGCGAAAGAATATAGAGGTCTAAAAGTGAAATCAAAGATCAAAACACCATCTACAGTTAGCTTTCAAGTATACTGTACCAAAACACCATTTCTGAACCATATGTTCATACCTTTCTGACTTTCGTATCCATTAATGAATTCCTTTAAAGATTTACATGCTCCTAAAGGCCAGAGCGTCGATGAGGGAGAGGTGATGGGTAGCCGCTTTTCATGTTGAAATTTGGAAAGTTCACATATAAACTCAGCTTTGCCTGTTCCAATTTCAACTTCTTCATTGCTCTCTCTATCAAATTACCTGCATCAATTCATAGACTTTGACTTTTCAGGTCAAACCACTTCACTTTCCAAACCAAAATCGATACCAAATTTATGCAAAATTTCGCTATTTTTTTTCTTCTGTTTTTATTGATAAATGTCATAATGTTTAGTCAGCATATCAAAAGTATCAAAATTAACTAAAGCGTTATAATTAATCAAGTTAAAAAACTTTTCGATTTTGAACCTAAAATGTCCACACTTTACTATACCAACCTGTTTCACGGCCTTGGAATTTGATCATCTCCTCAATAACATCCATTTCTATGTCATAATACCTACGGACAAGCAGGAGTCGAGCAACGGGGCAATCTGTGTCATTTCCAAACATCATTAACAGCAAAGTCCTACGACATTCTTTCTTCAAATCCACATTTTTGTCCCACTTAATAAACTCGCGTGAAAAGGCCAATGCAGCTTCAAACTCTTCCCTACGACACAACTCAATCATCTTTTGCTGCTCCAGTCGGAAATGTAGGCCTGGCCTTTCCTTCAAAAAAATCTGCACCCAAATCAACAACAACAAGATAACTAATAGGCAATAAGTCAATGTAAATAATTTTACAGAAAAAGTATGAAACTGATGATTTACCGGGCCTAATTTTTCATTTAGGAGACCGATCACTTCATCAAGTTGTCGATGTAATATAAGATCTTTAACAGTCCTTTGTGTTTCCAGAAGGGAAATATCTTCAATTCCCACTACGTTATTAAGAAAGATTAATATTATTAACGATAAAAGAACTTCTAATAAAAATAACGATAAATTTGATAAAGAAAATTACGTGGGCAGCCGGATTCTTTATGAAACAATTCAGCAGCGAGACCAAATTCTTTGTTTACCAGAAAATCCATAACCAGCATATCCATATCTTCTTTCTTGATCTTTCCCTTCTTAAACAACTTGTTCCAATCGTGTTCCGATATTTCTGGCTTTTCTCCTTCAACTACAATTTCTTGAATTACCTGCACCAGAAAACGAGTCATGCATATCAATAAACATACAATTCTTGTATATTTAAAAATCAAGATAATCTAAAAAACTGTAGTCCAATATAGAAATATTAATTACTCAAACTGATTAATATCGATTTCAACAAATCACTTAACAAGAACTAATGTTAATATTATACCGGTTGGCCTTGTTGATCCATGATTGATTCTTGAACGGAAACTAACGAAATTTATCAGTTATAGAAAGAATCTATTACCTGCATCCAAGAAACCGATATTCATCAACAAATGCATATAACAACTCATAAACATCTGTTTTTTACAAATTACAATTCGGGTTCCCAATTTTATAATCAAGATTAATTGCAATTTGTCTGCACCTTACTTACATAACAAAAACTGAGTCACAATATACAAATCACTAAAACTGAATCGAATTTGTCGTTTTCTTAATATCATTCATGCAATGAAACAGAAAAAGACACGCGTATTGAGCGATTTATGATCGTTTACAAGAAACTAGTGAACAACAAACAAATGTGTTACGAGATGAAGACTTAACAAAAGATCGCGTACCTATTGATTTTGTTCTTGATGAAAAACTAATGAAAATTACGAGTGAATTTGAATGTGAATGTGAATGTTACAGTTTCTTGATTGTTTTTAAGTGGAATGAAAGAAACAAGGGTTTTATATTTTTTGGCGGGAAAATCTGTTTTTAAAAGTGGAGTATGCCGTTAAGTTGTTATCAAAGGGTTCAGAAGTCTTTTTGCCTTATAAGGAAACTGTTAACCTGACAGTAATGGTAAAAGGTTAATTTCTTTTTGCCCTAATGGGTTTGTAAAATTGACCCATAAGTGACTGGATAGACTGGTTGGGCTTAAAACTGACCTTTTCGTTCTTGATTTAGGGATTGAAATTGTTTTTCTTTTGGCGGGTAAATCTGTTTTTAAACACCCTTCGGCGGTTCAAGCTTTTAAAGGAATATAACTCGAGCGGAGCACTTCTAAGCTATGCTTGGTTCAACATATATCTCGAACTCGGACTCGATAAGGGCTCAACTCGAGTGATATCGAGTCAAGCTCTATTCCTTTATCTTGTCTGCCCCCTTTTTAATTTTAACAAACTTAAACCAAACATTTTAACTCATAAAACAAGTGACAGAATTTGTAACAAAATCCATCTTATTCTAGTAAGCATTTTAACTTATAAATGCGGGATTTGACATCGATCTATAATAGACATATGGTGATGTTTAAAACACTTCGAAATTTTATATAATTATTTTTAATTCGTTTCAATGTTTAAGTTATGTAACTTTCACTGAAATCTGTTTCGAATAAGAACCATCGATTTACTTACCGAAACACATAATGAATCCTCCATTTAAATGTTTATAACGGAATACAAAACAACCGGTGAAATGAATCCCAACAAACCAAACAAACAAAAACAACACCAGAGTACATATTATACATTGAAGTCTAAAAAAGGGAAATCAAAGATCAAAACACCTTCTACAGTTAGCATTCATGTGCGTATCTACTGTTTCTAAAAATAACCACTTCTAAACCATATCGATCCAACTTTTGTAGTCCATTGAAAAAATCCTTTGCATGCTCCTAAAGTCAGGCACGATGAGGGAAAGGTTCAGGGAAGCCGGTACGGGAATTGAAATTTGGAAAGTTGGCTATTTTATTCAGTTCACGCTGCTCAAAACGATACATTTTCCTCGCTCTCTCTAACGAGTTACCTGCATAAATTCATACACTTTGACTTTTAGGTCAACCAAATTCACTTCCCAACCAAAATCAAAACCATTATTTTTCCAAATTCTCCACTAACTATTTTCATTTCTCACTTAACTTATCATAATGTTTAGTCGACAGATCAAATTTATCAAAAGCATTTACGTTAGGTAAGTTAAAACTGATTACCTTTTTAAACCTCAAATGTCAACACTTCATGATGTGATACGTACCTGTTTCACGGCCTTGAAATCTGATCATTTCTTTAACAACGTGTGTTCCTATACGAAAACACCTTCCGGGATCTAGAATAACTGCCACAGGGGATTCTTTATCATCTCCATACATCATTAAAAGCAAAGTCCTACGACATTCGCTTTTCATCCTATCATTTTTATACTCAAAAGTATCCCACTTAATAAACTCGCGTGAAAATGCCAATGCAGCTTCAAAATCACGCCTACGACACATTTCAATCATCTTTTGCTGCTCCAAATGGAAAATGATTTCTGGCCTATCCTTAAGGAAAATCTGCACCCAACCAATAACAATAACTTGATTTATGTTTAACTAACTAGTCGGATTAAATTCAAAACAGGAACCAAATGATGATTTACCAAGCCAAATTTTTCGTTGAGGAGACTAATTACTTCATCAAACTGTCGATTGAGTATTAGATCTCTAACAATCTTTTGTGTTCCAAGTAGAGAAAGATCTTTGATTCCCACTACAATTTTTAACAAAGAATAATGTAATTAGTGGTAACAAAACTTACAATAATTAAAATGGACAAACAGCATGATCAAGAAACATACGTGGGCAGCCGGATTCTCTATGAAACGTTTCAGCAACAATTGCAAATTCTTTGTTAACAAGAAAATCCATAACCATCATATCCATATCTTCTTTCTTGAACTTTCCCTTTTTAAACAATTCATTCCAATCGTCTTCAGATACATCTTCCTTTATTGGTGTGAGAACTATTACACCTCGTGGTACATTTTCGGGTTCAATCTGGTATAGAAGTTACGTATATTAAGATAAGTGCTTTACTACTGATTTATTGAAGGAAAGAGGTAGGAAAAAACAGGAGATGATGTACCTGTGGGAGCTGTTCTTCCATTTTTAAACAATCCTTTGAAGGAACGTTATTGAAGATGAGTAACGAGTTAAAGTGAAAACTGAAAAGAGGATAAGCTATTTATATAAGGGAAAGAAAAAGGGTTCAATTTTTGGCGGGAAAATCTGTTATTGTTTGGAGTGTACCGTTATTTCTGTTATGTTATAATATGTTTCTAGAAGCCCTTAGCCTTATAGGATGTGAATTGTAATGAATAAAAAAAATTATTTTATTTATTTATTTATTTATTTTCCCCAGTTATGTATATTACTAACGAGGAATAACTTTTTCTGTATTTCAAATATGATGAGATGGAGCAATCGAGGTTACGCGTCTCAGCTTATGTAGCCTTATAGGATGTTTGGGATTGATCATTATTTGCTTCTTACTTTAGTTTAATATAAGCTGTTGTATAAAAAAGTATGAAGTTACATTGTCCAAAACAACTTATTTAGCTAAACTATATCCCATAATCGCTTCCACGCACCCTCAAACTGCTTTATCAGAACCAAATAAGCTCATAAACAGTTTTCACAACCAATCCCAAACACTCCCTAATTAGCCCGTTTGAGCTTTTAAAAACAGGCTTACTTGATACTAATTGACCTAATTAATCTATATATGCTTAAAGTTCTAATCACCTACAAAGTTTGTAGGATCAGTGATATTGGGTTCAGTTTACTTGTTTAGAATCGAGTACAATAACACACAAAATGAATCCGAGCAAACAAAGTTACAAGGCGTTACAATATGAAATTATAGCACAGAACAACATGTATAACATTCTTTCCATTATCAGTATTAGCACGTATCTATATCTAACTCCATTCGCGAATTCCTTCAAAAAGGTGTTTAAAGGCCGGTGTATCAAAAAGGGTGAGCTTCAGGGTATCCGCTATCAAAATTGAAATTTGGAAATGTGACCACTAGGTTCAGCTCATCCTGAATCATTCTCAACCCCTTCACTACTCCATCCAACAAGTTACCTACAAAATTGCATACACTTCGATTTTAATACAGGTCAAACAGATTCAGCTCTAAACTTAAAATGGACAAGAAACTTATCGTAAAATTTCCAAAAGTTTTAGTTATCTAATATATATTTGTTATAAAATGGACAAGTTATCATTTGATTTATCCAGCGGATAAAAGTTCACACAAAAATCAAAATATTTGTTATCAAATAAGTTTAAAACTAGGTCTATCTTTGACCTCAAAAGTCAAAACTTGATTATAAGGAAAGAGTGATGCTTTTCGAACCTTGTATGCCACCTTGGAAAATTTTCATCTCCTCAACAACACAATTTGCATAGCTGTAACTCCTCAAGAATTCCAAGCGTCGACTTGATACAGGTGCACCAGTAAACAACTCAAACATAGTATTAAAACTATCTTCCCTGAAATTTATATCGTCTGCCCACATGAGAAATTTTGGTGTAAAGTACCATGCATCTTTGAAATTGCGTTTGTAACGAAGCTCAATCATCTTTTGTTTCTCCAAACGAAAATGTAGTTGACGCCTTTCTTTCAAGAAACTCTGAAACCAAACCAAATATATTAAGATAAATAATACTTTAGTGAACCCGAATGCAAGTTTAAATATAGTGATTTACCAAGCCCAACTTTTCGTTGAGGAGATTAATGGCTTCATCATATTGACGTTCAAAGAGAAGATCGTATACATCTGTTTGTAGTTCGTGAGGATAAACATCTGCAGTCCCCACAACAAGAGCGGTAAGGAAACTTTAATCATAATGTATAGGAAAATAAATTTGATTAAGAAAAATACATTGGCAGCCAGATTCTTTAAGAAACGCATCAGCAACGTGTGGAAGTTTGTCTACAAGCACTACAAGAAAAAAGTCAAATAGTGACACACAAAAAGTGTCAGAAAATGTCCAAAAAAGTGTCACTAAATATATTTTTTTTTCACCTTCACTTATAAAAAGTGTCAATACAAGTCCAGGCGGTAAAAGTATATAGTGACACAGTTTATTGACACTTAAATAGTGTCAGGATAGGTTGTGTCTGTTTTTGACACATACTTGTGTCACTATAGGTTACCACCAGTAAATACAAAAAATTGGTATATACATACATCATAGGCTGTTATATTAATTCCAAATTAACTAGTACATACAAAAAATTGAGTAAAACCTATTTATTAATTCAACCATATATCAATATGTAAAATTGCAAACCAAACAAATTATTACAGTGCCATAAAATTAGAAAAAATAATTCAACAACAAATCTGCAATTATGTCAAGGTTTCTCAATTGATTGAGTGACTAAAGACTAATCTGCAGTTCTCATTATACTTTAACGTTGTAGCCTTCATGTCGCTTAATTCCTCACGTTGCTTAATAGTATCCTGTAAATATTGCACGTGGGGTAAGATTTTCATCATCATGTGTTGAAAACAATAACTGGGTCAAAAACAATAACATGTCAGTGGGTCAAGATATTTAACATTCAAACCGATCCAACCCGCCACTGGTAGTTTAAGAACCTGGAGCAGTTTCTTTTGATAGATGTAGAGCAGAAAGAACCTGGAGGTAGTTTCTTTTGATAAACGAGATTTAGTTTCATCTGTGTTAGCGGCATCTTTTCGTTCTTTCTGTTCCTATGTCTGCATTCCAACAGTCACCGCTGAACAACCAGTATTGTTTACTTCAAACTGATTCTATAAATAAACTGATCCACAACAAACCTTTCTTATATTTGTAAGCAGCTTCATATGCTCTTCGGGCATAACTTCCTTAACAGCATCAAGACCACGTTTTTTCACAAGCATTTCAAGGAGCTGTTTCACCTGTTCAAACATATAATCATCAAATTCAAAGCTTATTCTGACAGCAATTAAGCAAAACTCAGATTATAACTAGCTTTATCTTGACGAATGAAAAAAAAAAAAGCCGCAAGTAATTTACCAACCTTTGCTTTAAAATGATTCTTGTTGCTACCTTGCAAGCTGAGAAGGGCCTCGACCATGCCTCCCATATGGTTCTGCAAACCTTCAACTTGTGATTTGGCCACCAAGACCTTTAGCAGACCGAAATTCGCCTGCAACAATAAGGCATATTATCCTGGACTTAGACTACTGTAACATTATAGAAAGTGGTATAATTGGTAAGCTAAGCTTTACGGCGTATTCTTTAGATATACTGATTTATATGTTCACACGTTGTCATACATATACTATTGCTTTAATAATAAATATACTTACTTTATTTATTTCTCTGTTTTTTCTTTTTTGAAGGAGAAACACAGTAACATTAGAGAACTCGTAAGTCAAACGAGCTATGCCCTTCACCGCTGCCCTGATCATGTGAGGGGTCTCACCAGCAAGACCTCCAGCCACCTACAACACAATAGCAACAAAAATGAAAATCACTTATTCATAATTTAAACGAGCCAAGATGTTATTTCAGGTCTATGCAAGAAAATACAAACAGTCAAGTCTATGCCGCTTGGCTGAAAAATACAGTTATGAAAAATACAGTTATGCCGATTGTTACCTTTGAGACATGGACGACCAGAAAATACAAACAGTCAAGTCTATGCCGCTTGGCTGAAAAATGACATGAATGCATCACTTCAAACATCAGCTCGAGTAAATCTTTATGTGTTCTTTCTGTGAAACCATCAGCATGTTGTCCAAGCAAAAAAAAGTTAAGTTCCAACCAAAACATCAAGATTATTCCAATGGTTTAATTAGTACTAGTGTGACCAAACCCAAGTTCTTTGTCTAGCAAAAGAATTCATTACGATGGAAACTTAGAAGAAACCAAAAGGAAAGATCAAAGTCAATACCTCTAAAACTGTTGATAGAACTTTGTAAGCTTTCTTTTGAATTGAACTTTCAGCATCCTTTAATCAGATGTATATCACGTTAAGTCTTATCAATCAAACAGAAGAAAATCAATTTTACCCACAAGACTCGATTTTTAGCATGAAATGGAGATCAGCTAACCTTCAATGCCGGTCTTATTAATAATTCAAATAAAGCATCAACCTCCGACGTACCTAAGCCTGATAAAAGCAAGATTGCCAAGTCAAGTGCCTGTGCCCTGCAAATGAATGAAAATATGAGTATGCCATATATATGTTAATATAATTCGAATCAAAGTGTTATAAAAATTAAGACATTTACCTCATTTGCGACAGTGAAGTTTCGTTGGATGAGATGTCTACTTCCATAGAACTGGATATCTCAAATGTAAAAAAGCAGACGGTGTAATCAATTAGAACACATATCATGCAGATTTGAGATAGAATCATCTATAGTTAATCGATAGAAAGCAAATACTTGATTAATCAAGCTACCTTCAAACATCCGCCATCATCATTAGAAGATTTGACCAAAACTCCTGATAGTGTAGAGAGTATCTCACGTGCAGAGGATCTTAACACGTTAAGATTTCATACTGCAACTTCTGAAGTGTAGCGTAAAACAGCTCGCTGCTCACATATGCCGAGTTCCTTACCAGAGGATGGGTCATTTTCCCATTCACTTACTTTTTTGTTTTGCCGAATGAGAATCTGTAGACTAGAGCATATTACTCCACGCAAATCAGGTTCTTCCTGAAGGGAAAGGCATAATGTCATTTCTAGATCCTTGAAAGTCTCAGCAGTATCCAAAGGATAATTACATTCATCCGGTCAACAGTAAAAGATACTTTCCGTTCAATTGATCTACTAAACTTCAGCTACTTACATTCATTCAATCAACACCAAATTAGGTATATTATCGTGCAACTGATCTACTAACCTACAATACACAATCAGCTATGTACATTAATCCGATCAGTAACAGATAAGGTATTTTACCATTCAATTGATCTACTACCCTCTAATACGTTACCAACTACTTAAGGAGCGATTGAGCTGGCCGAGCCATCGGTGTTGATTTCATAGCTAAAATATTCAATTGAAAATCTATTTACCTAACTGGAACTTCTTAGAGATATAATATAATCCTATTCCATAACAGCTAAAATATTCCATAACATCATTTTTAAATACATAACAGCTAGTGTAGGTTTATATTTTTATATCAGAACGAAATATCACCAATTTTGATCTCTTCACATATCAAAATGAATTCCTAAATAACATCATTCACAAATGAAACAAGATACATATGCTAGTATGCTACTCCATACTGACTAATTCCGCACATTAAAAATTCCATAATCCAAAGTTACACAAATGCGAATAAATTCTAAATCAGATACCAAACTCAAAGCAAGCTTCATTTCCAGAATAATCATAGACAGAGTATGTGATTTTATGGTTTTAGACTCAACTCTAAAGTCTAAACATACGAACCGCCACTAACTAAGTTCTATTTATATCACTACTAAGTGGAAACTAAACTGCCAACAAACTGAGGGGGTGTTTATTTCGGCTTATATAGTGAGCTTATGGCTTATGTAGTTTTCGGCCTATGTCTCATAAGCTCACTTTTTGTGGCTTATTTTGAAACTTGTGAGATTATATAAACTTATCATGACATGATAAGCTTATATAAGCCAGAAAATCTCAAAATAAGCCACAAAAGGGGCGAATTGAGGAACCAAAAACAAGTGTACAGTCTAGAATTTGAATTATTAAAATATTAGAAAATAAAATGCTTTTTCTTATTAGTTTAGTGTGTCATATTAAACTCTAACCAAAACAACAAATATCTTCACAATTATTCTGCCTAAAAAACAGGAACCGTAACTATAATCAGTCAAAGGGAGAACATATTAGGTAGCTTACTTCAAGCTGAGAACCAACAGTGTCCTGCTGATTAGTCAGAGCTAGTATAACTGCACCAGTAGACGACTTCTGTCCCAATCTAGCAAACGCATTATGCGTCGTTAACCACGAGTACTTGTTAAACAGTAATCCTTTCACCTGTAAAAATCACACCATGAACAGTCTCGTAACAACATTTAACACAACAACCTAGACTAGTTTTTTGCACAATCACCTCAAAAACACACACATTCATAATTCGTAGCCATAAGTAACAAAAACAACACACGCATGCGCAGAAGTGCAGAACATAATCACACACAGTCATAACTCGTAACTACACGTAACAAACAACAAGACACACTAAAACAGACTGATTTTCACAGAAACTAATTTTCACACACAGCAAAACACGCTGATTTTCCCACACTAGTTTTCACATACAATCACACCGAAACGCACACAAATTTTCACATAATCACCTAAGCGTACATTTCAAGCACGCACTGATTATCAGTGCTCGCGTTAATTTTCAGTCACACCAAAACACACACACACACACACACAACTACACCAAAACACAAACAATTTTTCACACACAAAGTAATATTGACGCACAATTACACCTAAACACACACTAATTTTCACACACAATTACACCTAAACACAGAGAAAAACGCATACAATTACACCGAAACACACAATAAATTTCACACAGAGTAAAGAGTAAACACACAGTAAATTACACCTAAAACACACTAATTTTCACACACACAATACAGAGAGTAAAACATACATTTTTTCACAATAATTACCCTAACGGTGAGCTTAACAAATAAGCTCAACTTCATAAGCTTAACAGATATCACAATACGTCATTAATTTCACAATAATTACCTAATTGAGTGATGATGATGAGCTTCGATTAAACCATACGGTGAGCTTCGACTAAACCATAACCTGAGCTTCGATTTGGGAAAGTGATTACATGACCGGAATGAGACAAGTTTTGCTTATATAACCTGAGCTTCGATTTTTTTGGGGAAAGTGAGAGTATTCAATTTGGGAAAACTATTTGGGAAAGTGAGAGTGAGGGGAAAACGATTTGGGGATAAAAGGACAAATAAGCTGAAGGTTTTAATTAGAGGAGTTTATTTAATAAAATGTCAAATCAAAGCCTATGTTTTAATAATTAGAGGAGTTTATTGTGTAATAATTAGAGTTAATAAAATGTCAAATCAAAGCCTATGTTTTATTAAATATTAGAAGTAGTAAAGTTTATAAAATTTGTTAAAAATTTTGAAGGTAAAAACCTATGTTTTAGAAACCGGCTTTTTAATTGACCCGGCCGAGCCATCGGGTCAGTTACAGTTCAATTGAGTTGTTCGCTCAAGCCGAAACCTAACCGAACTGGTTCGGTATAGATGGTTTAGGTGTGTTTTTTTTCCATTGGCTCAAACCGAACCGAGCCAAACCGAATCCAAAAACCAGAAATATGTAAAGCAGAAAACCAAACCGAGTAAGGTTGGTTCGGTTTGGGTTACCGGTTCATTTCGGTTTTCAGTTGATTTAATACACTTAAAATCTAACAATCTCGTAAACAAAAACGAGCCTCGTATTTACATTTTACAACAAGTACAGATACAAGTTAGACTTTTTATAACATTTTTTTATTAAAAACTACGCTTTTGTGCACATTTTTTAAAAAGTGTGAGTAAAAGTAAGACTATTACTTACACTTTTTAAAAAGTGTGAGTAGAATTACACTTTTTCTCACACTCTATCTAAAGTGTGTGTGTAAATTAGACTTTTGCTCACACTTTTTAAAAAGTGTGGGTAAAAGTAAGGCTATTACTGACACTTTTCAAAAAGTGTGAGTAAAACTACACTTTTTCTCACACTCTACATAAAGTGTGTGTATAAATTAGACTTTTGCTCACACTTTTTAAAAAGTGTGGGTAAAAGTAAGACTATTACTTACACTTTTAAAAAAGTGTGTGTATAAATTAGACTTTTGCTCACACTTTTCTAAAAGTGTAGGCATAAATAGACTTTTGCTTACATTTTACGTAAAGTGTGGGTAAAAGTTAAACTTTTGCTTACACTTTTTTTTAAAAGTGTAAGTAAACATGTACTTTCACTTACACTTTTTTTGTATGTCATTAAAAATGGTGTCACTAAAAGGCCCTTTTCTTGTAGTGAAGGAAATCCATGACCAACATATCCATATCGTCTTTCTTGATTTTCCCCTTTTTAAGCATTTCGTTCCAATCATACTCGGTTATTTCTTTCTTTTTTGGATCGTTTTCTGAATTTACCTGCACCCAAGATCAATTGACATCTATCAATACATGGACACAAATCGTTCTCTAAAAGAATATAAGTGAGTACAAATATTGATCAACAAACGACTGAATTGATTGATACCTGTGGGATTTCTCGACCCATTGTTCTTGAAGGAAAATTAGCAGTTATTATTGTTTGTGAAACTTAGAATGAACTGAAGCCCCCTTATTGATGTTTCTTGAATCGAACAGATGAAGTATATGATAGAATCATAGAAAGAGTGGTTTTTTTTTGGGGCGGGTAAATCTGTTTCTGAACAGCTGTTATTTTTGAAGTTTTTGCCAACATGGCATGCCAAGACTTCTATCAAGCAGACTTTTATTTTATTTTTTTCTTTATTATTTCAAAATTAAATAAAATTATTTTCGTTCAAGTCTTGTATAGTTTGGCAAAGAATTTATATTTTTTTGTTTTTTGTAATGCTAATGAGTAAATAACTAGCAATTAAAAAAAAGTTAAGTAGCTACATTTTATAAGAGGGAAAATTTGTCAGCATAAAAAAAATTAAGTAGCTACATTTTATAAGAGGGAAAATTTGTCAGTATATCTTGAACAGAAACATAATAAAAAGCTTGGTTAACTTGTTATAGAATATTTACTTAAGTACTTGAACAGGGCAAGATACATGACTAAGAGCATCCACTATGAAAGTTTAAGAATATGTCTAAACACTTATGAAGAGGTTCAAGAATTTTTATACCATAGTGAGGAACCATTTCATGCCTATGTGGCATGAAAAGGTCTAGGATCTTGGAGAGGTCCAAAAATTGTTTATTTCTTTTTTTTTCAACAAAATAATAAATGATATTCAAATGTTAAAGAAATTTTATAAACCTCAAAAGGTTTATCCATAATAACAATAGGTTCATAACATAAAAAGTTTTAAAAATTAATGACATTATAAAATGTGACAATTTTATAAACCTTTAATAAGTTCATCCATAGTGGATGCCCTAAGGTAAAAATTCATTAGGCCTTAACAAAATGAAATCAAGCCCAAAACACCATATATCTATACAGACATACATACAGTAGTCATTGGGAAGTGATCAAGGGCCATCTAGGAGTTCATCTGATTTACTTGGACCTTAATTTATAGTTTTAGACCGGGTCATTTCCGAGATTTGGTTCTGATTGATTCTTTTACATCTATCTTTTTCCTCGGATACGTGTTACACCGAGTTGATCATCCTTGTTACATGTAAGTTGATTACAGTTTGTTTATTTATTCATAATTTGAAACTTGTTTAGTTAACCTTTTTATCTTAATAACAATGTATGAATATACGTTTTACGAATAGCTCTTAGACTCGATATGAATTGAACTTGTATGAATGCTGTGGAGTTAAACAATATTTACAGAAATGATGTTTGCCATTAACTACTAACGCAATCACTAACAAAAGCGTGTTAAAAGCTGGATGACATTTGGTTTGTAGATGAGTTTATGATTTGGATTTATTTATTATTATTATTATTTTAATGTTCTTTTCTCACCTTTGTAACTTTTCTTTCTAACTTTTTGCTAGTTTCTATTTAAATCACCGTTCAAAAAAAAAAAAAAAGAAAAGAAAAAAGATTTGAATTTAGGCCCACATTTTTATGAAATGACCAATAAAAATTCAAAAGATATGTATATTTGTGGAGTTTGTATATGGTAGGGTTTTGAAAATCAAATCCTAATCCCAATTATAATAACAAACAACTTTTAGGGTAAAGTGCAAAAATGGTCCTTAACGTTTCACAAATTTGCAAAAACGGGACCGAGACAAAAAGTAGCGCAAAAAAGCCACCCACGTTCCAGATTTTCGCAAAATCGCCACTGAGAGCCCTTTTCCGTTAATTTTCTCATTAAGTGCCACGTATTTGAGGGTAGTATCGTCATTTCACTGTTCATACTTATCTCCCGCCAACTTTCGACTCTGTGCTTGGTATCAATGTGATTAGACTTCAGTGGCTAATTTGCAAAGTTATTTTCAGGTTTCATATTAAATTGTCAACGCCTTCACACACACACAAACAAGCAGAAAAACACACACACACACCCGTAATCAAACAATTATCATTTCCATTTCCAGAAAAATGTCTCGCTGTGTTGATCTGATGGTTGCTTGCAACTCGTTAGTTATATCGGAAATGATGCTAACCCATTACCGGCGAGAGGTTGAGGAGGACATTCATCATGCACAAGAGTTGATGTGTAGGTGCCAAAGGCTGTCTAATAGGTTGGGTGTTAGGGGGGACCTGATTGCGGAGCTCCAACTCATAAGGGGCTCGAGAACTGCAAGGGCCAATGTCAACAAGCTTAGGAGGATTCAGTCAGCTGATATGAGAACGATGAGGGGGTTGATGAGGATGCTGAGGCAAACAAACGACGGCATTGTTTCCAAGATTGAGTTTGCTGTGAGGCAAACTTACATGTGAAGGGGTTGGGTGCTGGGTGCTGGGATGGGTTGTTTTGTTGTGTATGATGACGGTAGGTAGTAGGTGGTAGGTGGTCGGGCATGTTTGGTTTCTTTTGTTCATTTTGGTGCCCTTGTCGTAAGGTTGTAGGTGTAGATAGGGGTTGTGGTTTCCCCTATGTTATGGTTGTAAATGAATGGGTATGAATGGAAGGGGTCGTTTGATCCCAATTTTCTTGGTTTATAGTTTATACTCTTCGATTCGTATCACAAACAATGAATTGTAACTATAAGATACAAACATATAACACAAACACAAAAGTAACAAACACAAACAAAGAAACAAAGACAAACATATATAGCAGAAACGCAAAACAGAGTATTGATAGTAGTCAATATTGACTGAAAATTTAACCCATTTGAAATATTGTTCAAGTTACATACTTTTGGTCGGCATGTACAAAAACAGATGAACCCATCACAATGCCGCCACACACCCTTTGGTGTATTCGAAAGGGAGGTAAAATAGTTCAAGTTACATTAGTCAAATTACATTACTAAATACAACCAAATTAAAAAATGATATTGTTCTCTACACATTACATAATCCCAAAAGATTAAACCCATATGTCAATCTTCAAAAGCTTCTACTGGATAGGTGTGCAACTATACCTGCACAATCAAAATATGCAATGAAATGAGTGCAACTATAATAGGCAATGCAATGTATCCACAAAAATTTTGCTAATCAATTCATTAGACTCACCTAGTCAAAATAAAACCACATTGTTTCCCATTGATCTTGGTGCCCTTAGAGCCAGCACGCAATTAGTGATTTTTACATCACTTCTTGGCCTCACAAGACCCGCACCGGTAGCTCCCACATTCACTGAACCACTTGCACCTGCTGTCTTCTTCATAGAACCACCATCTCTATCCGCAGACCTCTTCACACTCTTTTTTTTCTTGCTGAATTCAGGATTTGAATCATCAACATCAGCCACAACTCTATAAGGTTTTGAAGTGGTAGTCCTAAAAGGAGTTGAAGTAATAGAGCACCGCAAGCTAGCATCTTCTTCTACCCACCCAACAACCTCCCCACCATCACCCTCTGCATCAATATTGTTTAAATAGTAGGGAGATAACACCTGTTTTGTGTGAGCAACAAACAAATCTATAAAACCGGCACAACAACCTAGCTCAATCATTGTATGCACATCATTGTCTGTGTGAATCAGCTTCAAACCTTCTTCTAATGATTTACCAGGCACACAAAAGAACACAACCCATTTTTCTCCCCTAATGCGTGAAAACATATCATCCAGACCTAGGAAAAAGATATGTCTATCACAGACAAAGCCACACATTGTAGAAACATTCCCTTGTACATACCTTAATGGACCAAATTCAAAGACTCCATTATTGTGCATGCGGAACAGAACTTCACCCCCATAACCAAGTAAATCTGCCACAATTTTAAATTAAAACTGTCAAGACATACCAGTACCTACGAAACTAATGGTATACAGGCTCGAGTGAAGCAGAGCAATGCAGTGTTGTATATCTCACCACATAGTTGTAGTTTAGGTAATAAGTTAATGTGGTGATATAGAAACCAATCTATTTTGTTCCTGATACACTCAAGATACACAATGTGAAGACTTACTTACAACCTATGTGAAAACTTACTTATAACCAATGTGAAGACGCAGTACTTTCGTAATGCAAAACACTCTCTATAGCAGTATTTAGTAATGCCAAACACTCTCACTTGTGATATTCTAACACCCTACTTACTGCAAATACTCTGTTTATCCTAAACCTAGGAAAGGGGATGCATATAAAAGTCTATCAAACATAGCATAGCATCCTACGTAAACAATTTAAAAATGGGACATAAATGAAGTATACCACATTAACATACCAAGATCCGTATGCTCTTCCTTCACCTTCCTCTTCTTGCCAGCCTCCTTCTTCTTGCCGGTCCCAACAGGCCTTCCCCTTTTTCTTTTTCCTGTAACTGTACTCGGATTAGGACTCATCTCCTTCTTTTTCTTGCCACTCCCAACAGGCCTTCCCCTCTTTCTTTTTTCTGTGACTGTAGTCGGAATAGGACTCCCCTCCGTCTTCTTCTTGCCACTCCCAAACGGCCTTCCCCTCTTCCTTTTTTCTGTGACTGTAGTCGGAATAGGACTCCCCTCTGTCTTCTTCTTGCCACTCCCAACCGGCCTTCCCCTCTTCCTTTTTTTCTTTGCAACTACCTCATTGGAGCAACCGCTAGCACCCACATTTGGTTTGTTGAAGGTTCTATTCCACATCCATTGAAGAATTTCTTCAATCATCTCCTTCCCTATGTTCGCATACGAACCATACTTGGCAATAACTTTTTCACCAAATTCATCCAAAACAACCTCAAAGACTTCATCATTTAATAAAACCTTGCCCCACGACATTTCGGATGATTCCTCCCCCCCCCCCCCCCCCATCAACAAGCACTTTCCCTTTTCATTCTTATCATTATTCGCCATAGCTGGGTTTAGTTGTTCCGATTTGATTTTTTTTGTATGTTAGGGTTTGACGGTTGATTATCTACACAATCGTTGGTTGGTTTTGGGGATTTATTGCACCCTCAAAAAGCACAGCTTTAAATGTACATAGTTTATGTTGTTTGCAAAAATAGTCCCCCGAAAGTTGGCGGGATATAAAAAAGACAGTGAAATGACGATACTACCCTCAAATACGTGGCACTTAACGAGAAAATTAACGGAAAAGGGCTCTCAGTGGCAATTTTGCGAAAATGTGGAACGTGGGTGGCTTTTTTGCGCTACTTTTTGTCTCGGTCCCATTTTTGCAATTTTGTGGAACGTGAAGGACCATTTTTGCACTTTACCCCAACTTTTATATGTCACATCAAATTCTATGCTGGCAAAACCCACAAAACAAACACCACCTAAGCATTGTTTATTGCAGCTCAATTACTTACATGGACCTTCATTAGGCTAGACATTGTGGTCGATTGACTTCAATCGCTCGACTTCGGTCTCGATTGGTCGCGGCCAGTGCGGCTATTGTGTCTTGATTGGTCGTTGATGGATCGAATTCATAATATGGTCGTTTGAACGACCGAATTCTAATACACAAAACATTTTTTTCCACTTTTAAAAGAAAAAAGTTCAAAAAGGGTGGCATTGTGAAACTGGGGTTGAAGGGCCTGACTTTGACCAATTGTTTCAGAGAATTTGTGTCGTTCATTCTAGTGACAGAATTCCCACTTTTGTTATCACTTCCGGTACTGGCAGGGGTAATTACCATGTTATTAACCGATCGAAACTTTAATACAACCTTTTCTGATCCCGCTGGAGGGGGAGACCCCATATTATGCCAGCATCTCTTTTGGTTCTTCGGTCATCCAGAGGTGTATATTCCCATTCAGCCTGGATCCGGTATCATAATTCACATCGTTTCTACTTTTTCGGGAAAACCGGTCTTCGGGTATCTAGGCATGGTTTATGCCATGATCAGAAGTCATATACACTTTACACCCTTGAGCTTTTAACATTTACAATTTTGTTTTTGTCTTAAGTCTAATAGGTTTTGTTTTAGTTATTTATTGTTTTTTATTTTAATTTATTAATTTGTTTAAAAAAAGAGTTGGTCTCCCCACTGTGGCAGTTTGGTCGTCGTCAGGTCGTCGGAGAGATAAAGCTGATGTGGTAGGTCGTCTGCAGGTCACGAGTGTGTCTAGCCTTACGGGCAGCAAACAAGCCAAGCTTTTATCAAGCAACTCGAGCTTGAGCTTGTGCTGGACTCGGTCGATTCGAGCTTTTATCGAGCTCAAGCTCGAGCCTGAGCTCTAGCTTTTAATAGTTCAAGCCCGAGCTTTTCGAGCCTTCATATACATATATATTTTTATTATACATATTTATATAAACAATCTAAAGGCTGACATGTAGTATAATAATTAAATTATGTTGTAGAAGGACTATTTAAACCTTAATGCCTCTGAATATTTCGTATAATTTCTTTGCTCTTGAATTCATCGCGTATTTTCTTGAATTTATTGATGAGTTTGGCTATCGAATTCAATGTTTATTTATAAATTCAAGCTTTTCGAGCCGAACTTGGATGAATAAAAATCGTCTAGCTATCAAGCCAAACTTAAGCTTACCTATAATTTTAGAGTTGAGCTCAAGTTCTGTCAAGCTCGAGCTCCGCTTGACTCGATTACAGCCCTACCTATATAGCACTCTTTTTATTATTATGTGTTGTTACTGCAAGACGAGAAATGATCAGTAAACAAAATGATGTTAGTAACCCATGAATAAATGAGGATATAATTGTAATTTTACACAAGCCCATGTTGTTAGTAAATAGTAACCCACTTCCCTTCTTAGGACTAGATCTAACACAAAAATAGCCCGTAAAACTTAAGAACACTAATATTTTAGGATTTCCTTTCCCTTTCATTGCTTAAAAAAAAAATAATAATAATAAATAAATAAATAAAATAAAAAAATAGAAAATAAAAAAAACCTCGAGAATAGAGTATTTAAATGGTTTTAGAAAATGATTTTTGCCAAATGGTTCGACAAAATGGGTTTTGCCTCGCACTTAAACCGACCTGACTCTCCGTCACTGCATGTGACACTGTGAATGGTTGGATCACAGGATCTGGGGCTTCAACTCTTCAAGTAATATGACCTCCGAACCTTCTCTTATACATGTACCGATCATGTTATGATCGGAAACAGACTATTTCTATACGCATTGGACATATTGGCTAACGTGGCCATGCCTTGATTCATCTACTTAGCTTTTGCTTTTTAGAAAATAATTAACGATGATATACATTATACTCTAATTCAGTTTTGTTGCATCTATAAATAAAAATAAAAATAAAAAATGTGACAAGATTAAGACAAATAAAAATTATGTTTGATATGAAATGGTCTTAGAAATAAAAAGTTTATAGAAATTGAAAGATGAAAAAACTACATTATATTTTTTATACGACACCTCAAGTACTTCGGTTTTGTTTCACATGTAGTCTCAACTGATCCTGGTTTAACTTATCAAATGACATACTATTTGGTAGAGTAGACTTAAAAGAAGGAATGGAATAAACCAGTGTTTGGTGTATGACATCTTCCAAATCTCCATATACAAGACAATTGATTCAATCGTCAATAGTGCATACTGCATAGTAGTGAACATCCGACTATAAATCCTTTACACCGAATAAAAATTTATTCTCTGGTAGGCAAGCAGCCCAATAAATGAAAAAATGATGATGATGGTCGAGAATCATCTCCTATACGGGCCCTGCCAACGTAGCTTGTGATAGAAACGGGCAGCTCAGAAATATTTGAAGCATCCTGATCAATTTTTCAAACGTCATGCTGGAATGCAAAATGATGAGCTCAGAGGTGAAGGCAGGACACACACCAAGTGAGGGCTAGCAGGATTACAGCATATATTCGCCTTATTGACGTTTGGCAAGTGGAGTTGTGGTGGACGAACATATCCAGCAGCTAGTGGTACACATAATATTGGAATTTCAGTTCTTGAACCTGTCAAAGTGCAAGAAGTGCACAATTAAGCTCAGGAAAATAGTAGGAGATAGGATTAACCCAGACTCATGGCCATGGCCTAACTAATCTATAGAAGAATCATGACATATATCAACCCAGACAGGATTACATTCAACTAGGGGTGGCTATTTCGGATGCAGCACAAATTTAACTCAAAATAAATGGGCTAGAGTTTGATCTAAACGGGTCATACCACCAACCCGATTATAGCTCTTAATATTATATATGTTCAACCCACCAACTCATTTACCCCATTTATAGCCTGAAATCCCGCTAACCCATTTAGATCAAACAGGTTACATGGGTGGTAAACAGGCTATATGGGTTGAGTCATGAGTGTGTCCGGTTAAGGCTGCATTTTGTGATACGATTAACTAATTGGCTTATGTGGAGGTTGGGTGGTACCAACTCACCAATACGAACTGACACCCCTACTTATAACACACCTTGCTTTGCGGAGAGAGTAGCATGGCCACGTTTCCTCCCAGCAATCATCCAATTCTTTGTATTCGCATTTACTTCATACAATAACTCCTCATCCGCATACTTCAACCTTTCCACTCTCCATTTCATTGTGATTATCTGCCCAACTCTAAGTCCATCCGAAGGAAGAGGAACAAAACCAACAACCAAAAAAGGTTCCAACACCGGCCTTCGTATAACAAGAACCCTCCTGAATGTCAACAACAATGGTTTGTCATCACCCTTCGAGTCTTTAGTTTCCAGAGATACAGGAGTATGAGATCCAATGTCTATCTCCAGAAACTGAATACTTAATATTTAATATTGTATCAGGATGCACTACTTTCCCTTCATCTGCGAAACCACATAATATGTAAAGGTAATTTCGTGTAAAGTTATTAAACCACATAATACTGATAGTCTATTAAATAATAGATTACCTTCGGTGGTTGTAGTTCCGATCGATATACCAAAGAAAATTCCAGTTCTAGATGTTGCAGGAACCACAAGCGGCAACAAGTTAGACGTTGGTCTCCCGTCACCTTTTGTGGTATGAGAAAAACCATCTTGTAGATCTAACCAAGCATCATGAATAGTTAACGAGGCCTTTACCTGTGAGTTTAGTATAACCTGCCAGGAAATAACACTATTAAAAGCAAACAATTATAACTCTCGTGATCCCATCTGTTGTAAATAATAAACTAAGTATATACATCTTTTGCAACTAATAAGAATCAAATTACTGTTTCATGACAACAAACCTGTAAAAGCAAAGCACCATCACTGCCCTGCTCTGCAACAAGTGTGTTGATGTGGAATGGGTCAGTGAAATGAACGGGCACAGTCCTATCAGTAACCACAATATAGTGTTACTAAAGTTAAAATACATCCATTAAGACAGCGAAGAGGACTTTGTAACTGAAACCTTTTAAATATCTGATTATGTGACACGCCAAATTCAAGTTTCAGATTTAACGTTCTTAGTCCATTAACCACACTCGTTCTTTGTGAAGAGATTGCCCCTACAAGAAAATATGCTAAAAAAGATTATTACATAGTCAAGGTATGGTCCATTTCAAAAAATATTATATATATACGGCATATGTGATAATTTTGAACCATTTACTCATGAATCCGTTGATTTGGGTTGTTTAATACCTCAAAGTCTCAAATGGATCAAATAGGAAAACTAAATGGGAAACAGGTCAAACGGGTTGAACGGGGCAAACCGAAAGTGGCCCAAAGTATGCATGCAACCTCTTAAATACTTTTTTCTTATGAAAAACGGGTTGAACGGGGTTTAACGAATTGATCATTTAAGAAAATACACAAAAGTGTTGGCTGGTCAAACTGGCTTGGCTTGTTCTGATCCGTATAATAAATGACTCATTTCAACCCATGGCACACCTCCAGAAAATATGCATAGACATACAGAAACTGATAAATGTGAAAAATTAACGTCAACAAAACCTGAAGATGTTCCTTTTGCCAGCATGTCACTAGTGGCACAAACCGGAACCCACATAACGCTAACTATACTGCTGGCCCAGTCGGGTAACTCAATACTACCATCCCTTAAAGTAAGTTTTGCAAATTCTTTTGTTTCAGAAGCAGTGTTATTACTATCACCATTTGTATCCCTCAATCCATCCGCATTACATGATGTATCAACATAGTTTTCCATTTCAATGGCACGTGACTCCTCAATTTTTAACCCTGGACCACTTTCAATGTGCAAAATTGCATCCTTAAGGGAGTAATTTAATGGTGCAACACTTATACCAACCCACTGAGGCTCATTCATCAGTAATGCAGATGAAACCACTGCAGCAACATCAACAAGAGGCCTTGGTTTGGACACCTGAAATTGGAAAATGACACGAATAAGCAAAAAAATATCAATATCATATTATCATGGTAAGAACATATTATACTATCAAAGAGTACAGGTGGAAATCTCGACCCATTTACTTATGAATGGATCGATATAGTTAGATGGGTCAAATGGGTAGAACAACAACATAGCTTGAAAGAAATGGGTGAAATTTCACCTTAAATGCATTTTTAAGAGAAGAAGTGCTTATGTTTGACAAAATAATTATATACAGAAGAATACAAATGTTTAGAACATAGTGTTTTAAAATAAGTTAACCAACATGACCCTCCCATTTTTCGGTTTAAAAATAGAAATGTTGAATTGTATGTTTTTAGTTGGTTATGATATATTTCCAGTTCTGAACTGTGCCTGAAAACAGGATAACTACCTTTAAAATCAGCCTCGTTGGCTTATCATAACTCATAAGATCATCAATATCTGCAGGTCCACCTCTGGAATAACCATGAGACCTAAATCGTAAATGACCAATCTGCCCTGTAAGAACACCCAAGACATAGGAGCCAGGTTTCTGTGGGGGCAACGAAAGGGTAATTTTATTTCTACCAGGGTTCAATATCGTCACACCACAGGTCCTGATAGCCTAAAAATCACAAGAAGAATATTTCAGTTTTTAAAAAGTGCTAATACTGCTAAATAGCATAGTTATTATTTACCTTAACACGTTCATCGGCGTTATTGGTAGCATTCAAAGTAAGACTAAGTGATTCAAGAGTGATGTCATCTGGGAATTCGCTACATAATGTTACAGGTAAGGTACCCGGATCACCGTCACATAGCTCCACAGGTGGACCCGAATTGCCAAAAAATGTTATTAATGATGACACATCTAGAGGCACGGGGTCACTCATTTCACCGTGTGCGAGACGAACTACTTCTGACTGAAAAGCTTGGCGCTCATTAGTCAAAAATAATCCTTTGTCAAGTGAAAGTAATCTCACACAGGATGATAGGTAACCAGGTTGATCATTAAGTATATTTTGGCATTCAGCTAAATTAGGAAGCAAGTCTGCTAATAAATCTTGCCATCCTTCACCAGAGTAAAGAGCACAAACTTTTTCGTATAATTTTGCTGCTAGATCGTAATTACCATGCTTAAATAAAATATTTGCAATTTCACCCTCGAGAACAACCCCATGTCTTTTCCACCATGAAAGATGATAATTATCAGAAGCACCCTTAGATAGCTCCATATACATTTTCTGTTGGAAACACGAATGATCTCAACAAAAGGCCGTGCTTTATACTAACGAATTAATTCAAATATGATTTGTACCAAATACCTCAAAGTCTCCTAATGATGATAATGATTTCCACAAACCAGGATCAGAAATAGTTTTACGCAGAGCATGCTTGGCAGCCACAAAAAATTCCGCTAGTCTCATGGTATCAACCGTGCTCTCAAAGTTTACTGGTATAGATGTAGTCCTTGACACTGAAGATGGAGGTGGTGTAAGTGAAGAAAATGTCTCTGCTTCTGAACCTGAGCTGGCATTATATAACATGTTTAACCAAACGGTTGACAAACAAATGGAACAAATCTAATGTTAAAGTAATCATTTACTTGCCTGACAGTTCAAACATATTTCCAACAGAACAAGACGGTCTTCGACGGTTAGCTTCATGCGGAAGAAAAGAAGGTTCAAGAGGCAACGGTTTTCTATGAATACCAAAATGCTTCATCCTTGGTTTATCTTGAAGAATCATCTATAGTACTCCATAAGTTTATTCAGGTTGAGTGTTTAGAACATATATCATGAAAAGATAAAAAAATAAAAAAATAAAAATGAATATACATACCTTTTCTTGCGCAACAACCTCAGATGAAGCATCAGAAGGAACTGAAGGCCAAGTTGCTGGCTTAGGCCAAGGTACCATGCTAAGTGAAGCACTGTACACAAAAAGTTAATTGCAGATAATAATAGACTTGTATGAAAGCAATAGTCGAAATTGAGTGTCTACCTGTTGACTGGACTTCTTTCTATATTAGACATGTTCCCAATCAAATATGCAAGTCTCATGAACTGCCGAGCTCATAAATAAACTTCATCAAGAGTCCGTTTACTGGGAAGCTCAAGAAATGAAAGATTTTTACAGAATTTATTTACCTTAACTCGGCATAGAGAATATAACTCTCCACGCATACGATAATATTCTTTTTCTATTTCTGGTGTCACTATTCCATCTTTGTGATGGTCAGCAGTTGCATTAACCAAGCTCAAGCACGAGGTTAGGACCCATACTTCCCTTGTACAGAAGGGCAAGATACTCTAGAGAACAACCACAGACAATCAGCAACTATAAATGAGAAATATCAAGTACAACTAATAGATCAGGACTGCATGCCAACCTCATGTAGAGCTAATGCTTCCGAGAAACTAACCATGAACGAATACCCCCTTGATGCAACCTCAAATGGGCGTTGTAGATTAAACAACAGCTGCAAATACATGGGCTCATGAGATGATCAACATGATCAATTTGAGTTTATTTGTCTAACAAACTAATTCAAGTGGCATTATCTTGGATAACCTTAGCTTGACGAGCGAATAAGTACTGTCGAAATTCAAACTCCCTAAAGGAACTATCATGAACTATCTGTGTCAGCTGTTTGTTTCCAGCTTTTAGCATTGCAGATTGATCATCTCCATGGTCCATTCCTCCAAAGTCCTTACGTATGCCAGCAGCATAATTAACTGTATTTTTCAGAAGAAGAAAAAAAGACAGTTAACACAAAATAATTAACATATAACTTATACTTCGAGCACCTGTTTGTAAGTAATAGATCTCTAATTCATCATATTCCCGCAATGAGTCTTCGTATAAATGAGCCATTTCAAACATGATAGCAAGGCTTTCCTGCACGTAGAATTAATAACTTGCTGAAAAGCCATCTCAAACATAAGTCTTAATTGTCTTATGCTAACAAAGTCTTATTATCACAAATATAGTTGGGTACCTTGAGAATAAAATAATTACAGAAGCTCCAAACTGGCATTAAACGTTGTTCACTGAGTTTACGAAGCTCGTCCTCATAGAACTGGATGCGCTTTTCAAAAGTGTTTTTGAGGCAGTCCGTGAGTTTTAGTTCCAAGTCATCCCAAAAAGTTGCTTCAGGTTCAAATTGATCAAATTTGACGCTTCTGGTGAACGATTACTCTTGAGTCAGAAAAGAGACCCAAATATCTACTGATTATGGGTATGCTATACATTTATATCTAACACAGATAAGCAAATTATGGGAGCTAATATGTAGGATACTTTTATAATAATCAGTCTAAATAGATTATTTAACACCTCCCAACCCAAGAAAGTTCTGATGGATTTTCACATAGTTCTTAGGGTTGATTTAAGTTTACCCGAGCTGAACTATGTAATATTGTTATGCATGAATTGGTGCGCTCACATAACAAGATAACTAAAGTCAGGCAAAGGGTAAATAATTTCAAGTGTTTACCGTTCCCTCTTTCTTGAGTTGAAATCAACTTCAATTCTAGCATAAACTTTTTTCGCCATCTTGTTTGCTTGATCATCATCAGGTTTAGCTTTGGACACAAATACAATGAACCACTCCTCTTCATTTTGCAAAAGTAATTTCAGACGTGGTTTTAGTATTGTTTTAAACTCGTCTAAGTCCTACAAAAGCAATATTTTGTCATTTTCAACCAACTTTATGCTAAGGAAAAACGCAACTTGTACAACCAACCCAATTCTTACCTCACATGTCACGAGAACCACAGTTGCAATTGGTTCTTGAAACCAAAAGGCCAATTGCTCTGGAGAAAACTTGCTGCGGATTCTTGAGTCTGTTGTAAGTATAAACTCAGCTGGCAGGTTATTGACAGTTACAGTGTTATGCGTTTTGTTGTTTAATACAACTCTTTTAAATGGAAGCCGTTCCTCAAATTCCTTCTTAACAAGAGGCCACAAATCACTCACATCTTTAACTGAAAAACGGTTCAATACATAAAATTTCTTAGTGAACAGATGAAAAGTTACTTTATACCCCCCACCCCCCCCCCCCCCCCCCCAAAAAAAAAAAAAAAAAAAAAAGAGTAAATCATACCGATAATCATTTAAAGTAGCTGATGTAAAGTTAGTCATTATACTTGTAGTAAGGTTTACTCATATTTTTAATCCAACTTATAGATTTTATTCTCTTATTCTATATTTGGCTCCTTATAGTGTTAGGATGAAAACAATGATTTAAAGATAACTTTTTGAAACATCTAATACTTATGAATTGGTTTTTGAGTAATCATGATTTCCGACCATAGTGTAAATAAATGAGCAAGAGGAGAGTGAGGGCACCCAGGTGCCTTGTACAAATGGGTCGACATAATCTGGCCTCTTCAGACGTATCTCATAAAAGGATTTGATAACATTAACACTTAGTAGGCGTGCAGTACACATAAAATCCGGACCAGGGTAGCACGTCTGGTTTCATGATTCAAGTGTAATTAAAGGATTTTATAACATTAGATAAAAAATACGAATGATACCGGCAATGACGAGGTGATCGCATGAGTTCTTGATAGATTCATACTGAGCTAAGAAATTTGCCATGTATATATAATAATTAACATCGAACTTGAAAGAGTATTATTAGTGTTGTGGTATTTGTGTGATCAGTCGTTGAGGTGTGAAGTTAATGTCGATTAATTTGCTCCGGTCATAGTGGAGATTAATCTGTAGGACTGATTCTTGGACTAAACCGTTGCATGGAACAAAAGTTATTGAATGTTTTTTAAATTTGTTTATTACATCCTAATAAATTTTTACAAAGATTTATAAATGTGACACGTCACAAACTTAACACATAAACCATAGTACATCTATAAACCTATTTCTATTATATATTTTTTGAACGGCGGGTTAGTTGTTGACTTGAGTTAGTGTCGCATCCTCGAGCAGGCAGAGATACCAACCGCGAGCCTCTCCTTAAGGGATAACCCCACTCCTATTCTCGATTTGCCTGATATCATTAGAGCTTGTGGTTCCCAAGTGAGGACTTCCCGGTCGATCACCCAAAACCGGTACTACTCTCACTTGGACTCGCTTAACTACTTAAGCCTTTACCACTAGACCACAAGGCCCATGATTATTTCTATTATATATAGATAAATTTGTTAAAGCATGTATAACATAACTCAATGTGATAAATTCTGAAATAGATTTAAGATATTGAACCTCTTTTCATGTCATGTAAGAATAAAATTGATGTCCGTTGTGCTTTATAATATTACGAATCTTTTTATTTTTTTATAAGAATTTTAGTGAACCATCATAATAGATGCCTTTATGATGCACTAGTTTTAGCTATATTTTGATGATATCGATTTTCACTTAGAAATAATAATAGTGATTATTCTTTTTCTTGTATACATATACTTGCAGGGTACCCAAACATTACAACGGCGGGTATTACATTATGATCAAAACTTTTGACGAACAATATAATGATATATAATATTCAGTTATATGTTTTCCGTGATAATAACTTTACGCATGGTGAGAATTTTTGAGAATAACTTTATTGCACACTGTCTTTTATAAAAAAAAGGTAGAGTATCCGTGTATCACGATGCAATGGCAATACAAAAACGGTAGCTAGTAGCATTACAAAGTTGTGATGACTGACAGTGAAAAGTACTTACTAATTAGCATAGGTCAAAATTTTTATAATAGATTAATAACTTGTTTAGTTTGTAACATGTGGTATACTAATTGTATATTTGAATGAAAGGATATTTTAAAAATAACATTAATTATAATTGTTCTCTAGATGTATTGGTGCATTAAAAAGTTGTAAACGTAGCTTTAAAATTTGTAATGCTTAAAATTTATGTTTGAAAATCTTTAAAAAAAAATAATACTCCGTAATAAGGAGAAAAGGTCTAAAATGCACATATTGTCCAATAGTTAACGGGTTCGGTGCTTGACCATCACCAAAATTGAACGGTTCAAACAGGTTTAATTATTTTCTTATATCCAAGAATTGTGTCAAGAACCATTATTTAAAAGACTTGAAAGTCGCTGAATAATTTTTTAGCAATAATTTTTTTCTTTTTGAAACCTCCATTAAAGATACCTAACACGATTGAGAGTGTAATCCAGGTTGTTTCAATTGTTAAGACTCAAGAATACACCTAATTCAACACCTTTCTCATAGACATTAACCGCTAATTAAAAATCACATCATATCTGAATCAAAATAAGTTAAGTAGGCTTGGTCTATTTTTACCGGAAGCAGTTATTGATTAGTGAACAAAAAGTAAAGAATAGATCACTTTTATCATATAAACAATCACGATCAAAAATTACACAAAAATTTTCTAAACATCCATTGACATAACCGAAAGCCTGCTAGGCGTAGGATGAAAATCAAGCCACCGTCTGGTCGGTTTTCGACCCGACGGTGACAAAGCTCTACGTACAATCTCTTTACTAGCACGCCTCCTTCTTGGGGCCATTATTTCACGTCCGCTATTCCTTCGAACCAACGTCGAATTCAATCTACGAGGCCTTGGTGATGGTGATACCATATCTTTGAGTATATTTCGGGACCTTTCGGCTGAGATTGATAATCTTTTAACCTCAGAAGGGTGTTGAACTGTTGTCATATTGTTTTTCTTTTGGTGTTACGTTTTTTTTCTATGACAATGAATTGAATTCAAGGAGCATTTTATATGGGTAGATGGTGATGCATTTACTTTGACTTTGACTTTGAACTTTGAAGTTGTATTAGCCGTTTAAGTTTGACTTTCAAACACCATGGAAACATTCTATTGTCGGTTTTAGACCGTTAACGAACAACGCGTTATTTGGATTTTTAAAGCTGGTGTTGTTTGAAGAGATGCGGTGGTCGAGAAATAATCCAAATAACTAAAAACATGTATAGTTCATATCAATAAGCTATTTCTACACATTTTTACCCATGGTTATCTCAAACATTTAACTTATTTGTTTATACATTTATGTACTTTTACTTTTAGTTTTGTCAAGGCAATCTTATTTGTTGTACATGATCATTAGGCTAAGCATAATGGTGACCAAGGTCACCTCTGTTTTTCGGCTGTCATATCAGTTTTTTCTCTCCGGTAACCAGACATGACCCATGTATTTTATTTTATATAAAAGGAAAAAAGGGGGTCTTGTTTGTGTTTTGTGTGTGTGTAAATTCAGTCGAAAATTAGATCGATGTTTGCATTTGCCACCAGCGACCGATCTTTGACCCGCCCTTCGGCTCGACCGATGTCAACTTCGGTCACAAATTTTTTTCGACCGATCTTCCTCTGGCCCATTGTGGCTAGCCTTATCTGTATGGTTTGCTTTTGATCCAACATGTATCGGTTTTGGTCAGTGTTTTCAAAACCAGACCAGACCGGCTTGTTTGACTAGTTGAACATTGCTTATTTGTTGGCTTTCATTTGCGTTAAGCAGAAAAGAAAAGAAACAAACAATTACCTTAACATGATAACCAATGATCGAACTATGTTCATTTACGAGTGGTATTAAGTTAAAGCAAACTGTTTCGCTATGGAACTCTAGTGGCTGTATTTATACATGTACATATGAGTTTAGTACATTACGTATGAAATACTCTATATTAAATTGAAAAAGTAAAATGTGCTTGTTCTTCAACATTGCTTATTTGTTAGCTTGTAGATGACCAAAATTTGGATGACCTTCACATAAATTAGTAACTAAACGAAAATATGTTTTATCAATCTCCATCTCAAATGTCACAACATATCCCGGGGGGACAAGTATTTGGTTATTTTCTTTTCACAATAATTATTTTTGAAAATATGAATCACTATGGTTATACGACTTAATACAATTTTATATATCAAATAGTACGTAGTAGTTATTTTGCAAATATGTATTTAAGAGTTAATTTTTTAAGAGTTAATTTGCAAATAGTACGTAGTGGATAAGTTATTTTGCAAGTATATTCATTAATTTTTTTAAGAGTTAATTTCATATGTATGTAATTGAGTAAATTACATAGATGGTCCATGTGGTTTGCTGAAAGTTTCACCCACAGTCCTTGAAAGTTAAAAGTTGCACAGATAGTCCCTATCTTTGAAAAGAATAACACTCATGGTCCCTCCACTTAACTGGTGTTAGTGGCTTCCGTTATCTTTTACACGTTAGTCCCTTTTTGTTAAATATCATTGCATCGTTAGTCCTTTATAATAACGGCCGTTTATAATTTGAAGTTTTTCGATTTTTTTCTTACGTTTTCATCCGTTTTTATACGTTTTCATGCGTTTTAATCCGTTTTTATCCGTTTTTATACCATTTCATCCGTTTTTTTACGTTTTCATCCTTTCTCATGCGTTTTTATACGTTTTCGCTCGTTTTCTTACGTTATTGTTTGTTTTTCTACGTTTTCATCCGTTTTTATCCGTTTTATACGTTTTCGCTTATTTTTATACGTTTTCCTTTATTTTCTTTACATTTTTCATACGTTTTTATCCATTTTCGTCCATTTTTATCCGTATTCAAGCTTCGTATGACTATGCTCAAAACTTTGATCAAGGATCGGAATGGAGAAACGAGGTTGATATTTTGCCTAGATCATTTTCTGTTCAATTTTTATCCGTTTTTATAGGTTTTCATCCGATTTTATCCGTTTTCGCCTATTTTTATCCGTTTTTGTCCGTAAGCCACCACTACCACCAATAAAAAAAATCAATTTTTTTCTTAAAAAAAAAAAAAAAAAAAAAAAAAAAAAAAATTGAAAAAATTGGAAAAAAAAATTCAAACAAAAAAGTTCGAACAAAAAAATTGGAAAAACGTATAAAAACGGATAAAAACGTATGAAAATGTAAGAAAAATAAAGGAAAATGTATAAAAACAAGCAAAAACGTATAAAAACGGATGAAAACGTAGGAAAACAAACAATAACGTAAGAAAAACAAGCGAAAACGTATAAAACGCATGAGAACGGATAAAAACATAAGAAAAACGGACGAAATCGTATAAAAACAGACAAAAACGGATTAAAACACATGAAAACGTATAAAAACGGATGAAAACGTAAGAAAAATTCAAAAAACTTCAAATTATAAACGGCCGTTATTATAAAGGACTAACGATGCAATGATATTTAACAAATAGGGACTAACGTGTAAAAGATAACGGAGGCCACTAACACCAGTTAAGTGGAAGGACCATGAGTGTTATTCTTTTCAAAGATAGGGACTATCCGTGCAACTTTTAACTTTCAGGGACTGTGGGTGAAACTTTGAGCAAACCACATGGACCATCTATGTAATTTACTCTATTTAATTTAAAATGACATATTTACCCAACTAAATATTATTACACATTATGATGTTCATGGGGTTTCCTTCTAAATGGATAGAGTGGATTATCATAGCTATGGCAATGGAAGATGTGGTAGCTCATAGTCTATTTCGAAGTGCTTAGATCGGTTATAATCATCTTGATGTATCGGATTTATTTTACGCTGATGATGCGATATTCTTAGGTGAATGGGATGTTGACAACATTAAAAATTTGATTGTTATCCTTAATTGCTATTTTCTAATATCAGGATTACGTATAAATCTTGCAAAATCCAATCTATATGGTGTCGGGATAGGGCGAAGGGAAGTTGATCAGTTGGCAGGATTAACGACATGTGTGGCAGGCTCGGCTCCTTTCCGATACCTTGGGCTTTCGGTGGGCTATAATATGCAGAGCATCGTTAACTGGCAGGTTAGCTACGTGGAAGACAAAATTGTTATCAATTGGTTGTGGGCTTACTTTAATCCGATCCGTATTAGGGAGCTTGGGGTATCTATTATATGTCCCTTTTCCAAGTGCCTGAATCAATTATCAAATGTTTAGAATGTCTCCGTGCTCAAATTTTTGGGGAGGGAGTTAGCAAGAAAGGAAGATTGCATTGGTGAAATGGGATGTAGTGTTGAATTCAAAAGACAACGGAGGGCTGGGAATCGAAAGTTTAAAGGCTTTTAACCTAGCTTTATTGTATTAATGGAGGTGGCGTTTCATAAATAACCCAGATGCTATTTGGGTTAAAGTGATTCAAAGTATCCATGGAAGTGACGGGGGTATTGAGGCTAGGCGTGGAAATTCGGGTCGGGTTCGGGTTGTCAGGTTGGCGGGTTAGAAAATCCCAACCTGAACCTGACTTATTTAAATAATAATGTCAGCTAGGTCAACCCTAACCTGTTTACACATAACCCGAACCTGACCCGTTTAACCCATATATATACGTGGGTTGGCGGGTTAAATAGGTTACACGGGTTGAATAGGTTAAATAGGTTTCGTGTTGACCCATTTAACCCATTTTATATACAAAAGTTGGCACATTATATAAGTTAATCAGGTTAAACGGGTTTGCGAGTCGACCCGTTTGATCCATTTAACCCATTTAATAAAGTATGAATAATTTTAATTTAAGAAAAAAAATCTTAAACGGGTTGGCGGGTTGACTCGCTTATTTATTCTCAACCCGAACCTAACATGTTTAATAAACAGGTTAGATGCGTCGACCCAGAACTAACGCGAAATCTATTTAGACTCAAACCGAATCTGTTAATTTTCGTGTTAGTTTCAGGTCGGATTTCGTGTCGGGTCAGAAATTGCAACCCCTAATTGGGGCATTAGATAGTAAACATTCTAGGAATAGTATTTGCAAAAGTTTTGTGAAAGTGTTGAATCAAATGCTTGCTAAAGATATTATTCAAATTGGATCCATGCACATGTGCCTAGGAAATGGGAGGCACATTCGTTTTTGGAAAGACGTTTGGTTGGGGGAAAAACGTTGAAGGAGTCGTTCTCTAGGTTATTTTGTAACAACTTGAAAATTTCACGTTAATATTTATTCAAAAAATAAACACTTTTGTCCAAAAATCAGATACAAATTTTAAACTTTAAATATAACCATAAGGTTATCCCGCATGTAACAAAAACTGACTTTGAACATTTTTATTACATTAGATTAATTTTTAGTTCACTTATAATCATTATATGGAATTTTAAAAATTAATGTAAAATGTTACCAAATAGACCATGTGTTTTACGAATCTAAAATTTACGTTTTAAGCATTTTTATTTATACGCAAACTTAACCTATAACTGCACTGCATTTTCTAAGACATTTAAACACTTTTACCTTTTTTAAAAATTCAACTTATTTCCCTCCCCATTTGACCATAAAATCATCATTTGTTTACTTACACCAAATATCACATAATATTCTACAAAACCTAACTAATTAAGTTTAGCCATTCTAGTTTATTTTGTCAAGCTACCAAAGTCCAACACTCCTCCACATTAGTCTATTATGTCAAGCCTAAAGATATCTAGATAATTACTTTACTGATTTTAAGATTCATGACTTAAGGAGTTAACATTTATGATTTTACACTTAAATACATTTAAACACCAACCGACAAAAGACTATGCCCAGTCTACACATTATAAGCCTTTTAGGTTTATAATAATCATATTTGAAAAGTCACATTTCACTTTTTCCATTTTTATGTAAACTTCGTATGTTTTACGCGTATTTAACTATTTAAGTTTTAGCAACGTTTACGCGCTTCGTTAAACTTATTACTCATTTAATATACTTTTATAGAGTATATTGATAAGTTTTAACATTTCTTAGAAGTTTCACATTTTTACGATACCCATTTTTAAGTTTCGTGATTTAAATACTTAACGTTATTAATTACCGGGACCAAATGACATTCCGTAACACAAGATATTATCCAAACTACACATTCACCACCTCATACCCCATGTGGCCGGTTATAAGGAGTCACCAAGACACTTGGTGTCTTGGCGATAACCTTTGTCTAAGATCATTACACCTTGCTAACTTATGAGCTAAGTCTTGTGTAAATATCTTAAAGTTTAACCTCCTCATTATCTTATAAGACTATTATCATCCATTTGATTAGAGAAAAACTTATCCATCTCATTTGTTTCATCACCATAATCGATCCATCAATAACTTCTATCCATTTGATCCTTTGATCTTCAAGTTCCAAGTTATATATCATTATTGAAGCACTTGTCAAGCTTGACATGATCCTAGTTATAATTTTCTTCATCCATTGGCAAGATTGCAAGCTACACAAGTAATCAAGCTCTTTCATAAGTCCTAACACAAGATCATAAGTGCACAAGAGGGTTGAAGGATTCCAAAGGAGGAATTGTTCTTTGTTCTTATAATTCCCTTTTATTTAAGACCAAAAGTTGTAAGATAAAATCATGATCATCATCCTCATTCCTATGATTTTATGATGTGTATGTTAGTTATATTGATCATGTTGTATACAAACTCTAAAACAAGTAAACATATAAAAACTTGCTTATGATTTCATGTGAAAATTTATATTAGTAAACTAGTAAATCAAGTAGATTATGCTAGTTATTGTCACCAATTTTATATAAACACAAGATCTTTAATGTATTTTTATTTGAAGAGAAAAATAAAACAAGAACATACCCTTTTGATTCATGTAAAAAGATCTTGTAGATTAAAAGTTGTGATAAAATTAAGATTTCTAAAACAAAACTTGACTTTAGATAAAATGTTTCTGAACCGAACTTAAACAACGATTTTGACCCCTTTCGTGTCCAAATCATGAAAAGTGTAAATCACGAAAGTTGTCCGGAATGATGTTTTACATCAGAATTATGAGGATTTTAGCCTGAAAACACAAAACAAAATATTTTTACTATAAAAACTAAAACGGGGTGTTTTGACACAAAAGTAGTTGTACCAAAAGTCTAGTTGTGATAAAACCTTTTCTTTCCAAGTCTAGTGATTTATAAAACTTGGCATATCTTGTGAAAATTTTATATACAACATATTAATAAACTTTCCTAATTTTTTTAACCTATTGAAATATTTTTTTCATAATTAACTAGATATATAAAAATCGGTTTTGACGAAATTCATAACTAACAAACTTATAACTCTTGTAATTTTTATAACTTGTGTTAAAACATCAAACTTGTTTAAAATCCATTAACGAGTAAAACAAGTAAATTTACAAACCATGTGACCATTTCAACACATATGTCATATAACAAAAAAATGCAAAATATACACTTAACTATTAACGTAACATGTTAGTAGGGAATTTCATATTTTCATTTGAGGGGCTTCATTGGGGTGAACGTATCAAATAGTTTCTGGATTTACGATTTAAAGTGTCTTAGCTCCTGATAAATTAATAGCATGACCTCTGAATTATGATAGCCCTAACAATGATACGATATTTAAACTAAACACGTTTCATAAACTAAACCGTTTCTATAAATGACATACACAATCACTATAACCAACCATGTACAACATTATGATCAATATAACGACTTATATAGACTTGTTATATTTTCACATCATTATTCCAAAACCTAAGACACGATATCATATTTCTAGGTTGTACTTAGATATTTTCCCGGCTTATCCATCGATTGTTATATCTTTAACATCATTAACTCACTATATTTGAGAATAACCCTATTTTCTATCATTTAACTGTTTATTAAACACTTTGGGGGAGATACATGCTCAGCTATTCTATAACAATTACGATTATTTACAAACTGTACGTTTATCTGAATTGAATGTTTTATTAGTACTAAGTAAAACTATTGCTACACTTAAGCCCCTATATCACTTGTTGAGTAAGCGCGTATATTGTGAATAGGCCTATTAGGATTGATGAATAACCTTTGTGTTGACCCGGTTATGACAACAAACACACTATATTTGAGAACACTAAGTATAAGATAAGTTAACGAGTAGTTAGGAATCGTTAAATTACTACTGAATGTACTGGTGAAAACAATTACTACCGAATGTACTGGTGAAATCAATCAAATGACAAAATATACAAGTCAAAACAATACAACCGGATATATTGGGGAATCAAACACCAAAGTCTTGTGATTTATGCATATACTTGTTACGAGAATTTACTTATAAAGGTTTTCACAATTATTTCAATAAACTCTATGAACTCAATTACTTATAAAGGTTTTCATAATTACTACCGAATGTACTTGTGAAATCAATCAAATGACAAGATATACAAGTCAAAACAATACAACCGGATGTATTGGGGAATCAAACGCTAAAGTCTTGTGAATACCTGTTACGAGAATTTACTTATAAAGGTTTTCACAATTATTTCAATAAACTCTATGAAGTCACCAACCTTTTTGTTGACACTTTTAGCATGTTTATCTCAGGTCCATAATGATCGATGTTGGCAGGGAAGGGCACAGATACATCAAGAAGGCTATAATTTTATTATCATTTGAAAACTTATGCATTATGTAACCGTAAAACTATTGGGATCTATATTTTGTAAACTCTGATATTTCAATAAATTGAATGATAAATGCTTTAAAAAGACTCAATTAAAGTTCGTTTTCTGTTATTATAACTGTTATACTATGAAGTAACACCTAGTTTGAATTCCGCTGCATTCACAAAATTGGGGGTTTTACATGTTTGATTTAGAAGCTCGAAAGGATTGCTACATTGTAGACCGATTTATCAATGGCGTTTAGTCTTGGGAATGTAATAGGCCTATGCGGGAGGGTAGTAGAACTTCTCATCACATGTACGAGTTATTAGAGATGTTAACAAATGTTCAGATGGTTGATCAAGATGATTCTTGTGTGTGGAAGTTATCTAAGGATGGGGGGTTACTCAGTTAAATGTGCACGTCAGATTATTGACAACTCTTTGCTTGCAACAGGTCAACAGATTACTCATTGGTGTAGGGTAGTTCCTGCTAAGGTGAATATTATGTCTTGGCATTCGATTCAAAACAGGCTCCCAACTAGAAGTCAACTAGCGGCGAAGGGTATCAACATTCTTTCAGTTTTATGCCCGTCTTGTATGTCAGCTATCGAAGATGTTCAACACGTGATCTTCAATTGTGATTTAGCGATTGAAGTTTAGAAAAAGGTGGCTACTTGGCTTGATCTACAGATTTCGGCTATAAATGATATTTCAATGTTGCTAGATTGGGTGGAAGCTTCTATTTCATATGCAAAGAAAATAAAGGTAGTGGGTGTGATCATATATACTATGATATGGATGCTTTAGCGTTTTAGAAACAGTATCATTTTTCAGGATCCAAAAATGAAAAAAAGTCATATTTATGATAACATAATCATTCATTCTTTTGATTGGTATATGAATAGATATGGTAAATGTAAACTTGCTTGGACATTGTGGTTACAAAACGCAATGTTCTAACATTCTTTGTAATTTTGCTAGTTTATCTCTAGATTTTTAATATATTTTCACGTTAATGTGGGAGTGAAAATTTGAATGAAGATGCATCCATTTTTGTAGGTGCATCTAGAATGTTTGGTTGTGGTTACTTCTTATCATTCTTATTTTTAATTTTTATTATTCTTCTTATTTGATCCTAACTCTATATATATATATAAAAGACCATATATACACAATCTAAATATTTTATTTGTCATATGTAATCATTCCGGTATATAACCTATTAAAGTAGATTTAAATTAATAAATTCCTATTATACCCTATATCATATAAAAATTTAAATTCTCTTTCCTCTAAAAATAAAAATAAAAAAAATAAAAACTTAGCAATAATTCTAGAACAAACTTTTAAAACCACAACAACAAGAAAATAAACCATAACTACTAAATCTCTAATCCTAAACAAAGTGTGAAAGAATCAGAATTCACGTTACAAAAGAGATGCAAAATAATTTGTTCTTTTGTAAAAAAAAAAAAAAAAAAAAAAAAAAAAAAAAAAAAAATCACATTACAAAAGAGGATCTTGTAATTTTACACCATCACTTTCTGTACCTACATATACTGAATATCAAGCAAACATTAGAAGTTTCAAAACTTTTGAAGACTATGTGGTTTCTTAAAATGTGATCATGCACTCATACAATTAGTCAACATATTTTGTGTAAATCTAAATGAGGCAAAGAGGAGTGAGAGTTTTCATAAGGGTATAATTGTCAATAGTTTTGGAATTGATAAGTATTAAGAGTTTTAATTTATTTTTTATGATAAACCTAATGAAATGGGTAAATATAACAAATATGGTGTTTATATTCGGTATATATGACATTATGATATTTAGTTTGGTATTTACAAATAATTATTTTCTGAACAACAAATTTTTAAATCTGGTATTTCAGCTTAACAACAATGTTAGCAAGGCTTTTTAATCCGTTAAATAACGTAAAAACGAGTCTAATTACGTACCTTGTGACAGGATATCCTACAAGCAATTTGTCTACTGTCCTCTCTTCTATATATATTTTTATATATCAATTCTTGTTATGTACACAGTACAAATACGTTTAATATATAAATTTATTAAACCAAAACCTACTACATTTCCAACGAAATTAAATGATGTATGGGTCGGATGAGTAAGAAACAAAATGCGATTAGGAAATATCTTTGTGAAATGGAGATGAGAAAAATATGGTCCATATCAAGATTGTCGCATTATGATTTCCAAATAAAGACACTAATGATGCTAAACAAGTTAAAGTTGCTTTGTACACTTTCCTTAAAAAGGAAAGAAGTGCAACTTGTGTGATTTAATTTGTGTGGTTTTAAGATTATGATTTCTTTTCATGACAACCCAATTGGTCCCACTACCCTCAAAAAAATTTAAAAGATAGAGAAATATGACTTTGTGAGGTGTGGTTGCTAGACAAGTAAGTGTCTCTTCCATAGGAAAATGACTCTAATCTCACACTAATAAAAATAAATTTAAGAGATTAACTTAGAGATAATATCAAATTAAAATACCACATCTTTGAGATGTGAAATAACATCACAATTTTGTCGGCTTTCAATAAAGTTGATTTTATCATCAGTATAACTAGAGATCATGTTATGTGGTTGATATGAGTTAAAAATGTTATTCTTTGCGTGTTTCTTTCTAATGATGTTGTTTGTCTCTTCTAATTAGAAATCGAGAGTGATCGAGTGATAGATAATGTGTGCCACATTGTAAATAGCCTTCAAGTTCGGATTTCGCTATTTTTTATTAGATTCTTTTCGATCTTTCGAGCCTTGAAAGGATGCAAAAGGCAATTACATAAAAGGTGTAAAGGCGATTGATCTTTCTCACGCCTACTTTGGCGAGACGTGCCAATATGTTATCTTGATGTAAAGATCAAAAGCTAACCTAACGAGCCAAGATTCAAGTAAGGCTTGTAGGGTTTCTTTTGCTCAATTATATTTCTCTTGTTACCTATACATGTACCCTTTTCGATCCATATACACATGAGTTTCTCCAACAATTCAAAGGGAAATGAAACTCAACCTTTTAGTTTTATCTATATAGGACCTAACAATATAGAACATACATGGCAATCTCAATACCTAAAAGAACAATTAAGCGAATGCAAGTATAAATAAGATTTAGATAATGTGTAAGAGTTCGACTCATGATACACATAAATGAATGCACACACCTACATGAATGATCAAGATATTTTTATTTTAACACGATTTTTTATCTAACTAAAGTAAATCCTTAGGATATATTTCTACTGTCAATGTAATTTTACACGGCAAAGCTTGTTGTCGTTAACATTTTTATAATGAAACCTATATTAATTTTAGATGTTTGTGTTGTAAAATGTAGTTCGTGTTCACATGTATTGATATTACTAATGTGTAATTTAACCGCAATTAATAATGATCTCTTAGAAAAGTTTTCAATATTGAAAAACCCTAGCTAGTAATTAATATATATTTAACTCAATAAGTAGTTATTTAATCAACAAACCTAAAAAATACTATAGTTAAGGTATTTTTTAGCATATATGCAAGAAATTCATGTGACATGTATATGAAATAATAAACTATTTCTACATATATATTACAGAAATTAGTTAATTAAGTGCATATATGTTGTACAAGAGTAATTAATTAAACTGTTGCAGAAAAGTTTAAAGACCATATATGTTCTTACCTTTTAAGGTTAAAACTGATCTATGAGTACCAATTCATGCCTGGTAACTGATACGGTTGCCTAAAAACACCATCTTCAAGCGATCCCAACATCGATTGTTGTTGCATTTGTGGTGCTTGTGGTAGCTGACCAAGTAAAGTAGCTATTGAACCACTGTTTTCCTCGGTTGTTCTTGTGGCCATGACACTAACATCACTATTATTATTACTCTCGTTAAGAAACCGTTTGGTGTATGTTTGTGAAGAGTTACCGGTGTTGTCTTCATTCCAGAAAAGACCCGGCAAAGGTCTCTTAACTGGAAGGAGATTAGATGTGTTGGTGTTGGTGTCAGTATCAGCGTCGTTTGAAGTCATCCTAGTATCAAACATAAGGTTGTGTTCATGGTTCTCTAGCATTGCATTGTACCCCATATGACTTGATGCTTGTTTAATGATAGTTCCTTGATGGCCACCACCTAGTGAGATAGATGGAGGTATAGATGATAGCATCCCGTTCATGTTGTGAAGATGATCACCATCGCTATCCACGGGTCTTTGAATATTGTTCTTCTTGTAGATTCGACATAAAACCCAATCATCTAGCTACATAATTAAATTAAGCCAATATTATACGACCAAATGGCACAAAATATGCTCTAACTACTATAAGTTGAGCATTCAATTAGAATCAAGGTTATTGTTTGTAAATTACCCTTAACGAGCCTTTTTGTTTGGGATCACAACCGAGTGGTTTGTTGATTGATTTACCATCAACGAGTCGATATTCATGCATGATCCAATTAGTCTTGACCCCTTTTGGTGGCTTCCCTCCATAAAACACAAGCGCCTTCTTAACGCCAACTTTTTGTGAGCCACCGGATGTCAACACTGGCTTATCTGTTCCAGTAGCTTTCCAATATCCCGAGTTTGCCGCCCTGTTAGGCCGGGCCCCATTTGGGTACTTACGGTCCCTTGGGCTAAAGAAATACCACTCTTGCTCCCCAAATGTCGCCTTAGCTATAATACACAATCAGATGCATGCCACAAACAAAGAAAGTACATATATCATGAAGTGATACTTTATAGAAATTAACATATAAAAATATATATTGTGGTAAATGATACTTACCTGGAAGCTCCCATGGGTCGAACTTATAAAGGTCAACTTCCGCGATTATGGCCACTGGAATAGGTGCAGAGTCGGCCCGTTTCTTGAGGTAGTGAACGACCAACTCTTCATCAGTGGGGTGGAATCGGAACCCTGGTGGGAGGTGTGGTAACTGAGAACCAGTCGACGAATCTGTACTCTCCATGATTAACAAAAACCAATTAATTACTAAGAACTCTTTTTTGAATTAAAATTTTTGTGTTGGATTATGATGAGAGAAGACTCAAGACAAAAGGGTATCTAGCATGCTAGAAGAAAAAAAATGTATTCTAGGTGATCTTTTTATATGGGGTACATGAACATGGTTTTAACATAGGCTGCACCGTACAGAATCAAATTGTCTTCACACGATCGCTTACTAGCTAGGATGTTATATTCTTGAGGGTCCGACAGTCATTTAGCACTCAGTGGTATAATTGGTTCTAGAATGAGTGGACCCATGTAGTCTTAACCGACATATATGTGTCGAATTTTAGACCCTAAATGATAATAGAGTAATTTGATTGGTAGCTTAAAACTTCTTGTTTAAATAAATACATGATCTATAGCCTAGATATTTAGATAATTATACGAGAATTCAAGCTTAGTTTTTCACATTCACAACAATTAAAAAAAGAAAAAGAAAATCTATTTAAATGAAAGTCAACTTGACACCTTATTGTGTAATAATTTTTTATAACTAGTTGTAAAAACAAATTAAACTTATGCTATTATTAGATACACGCAGCGTTAGATATTACTTCAGTTATCACTCAAATCCATATAAGTGTAACATCGTCTTTCATTTTCTTTTTACAGCCATTTAAACATTAATAGTTTTGTATCTCTTCATATGCATAAACCCCAAAATTTTAGATTACACGACAGACACACACCACACAAATATAGCCAATAGCCACACCTGCACATGTCTTGAGTGGCATCGCGTGGGAGAGGAGGGGGTCGTAGTGGTCTGCACCACGTGGTGAAAGCTGCGACAAAGTTTTTTAATCAAAGTTTTGATAAACACAGTAAGCCGGAGGATTTAATATGATAATAATATAGCACTAATAACTTCAAAACTACTTCTCTTGAACAATAATTCTTGATGAAACTCCAAAACACCCCTAACTTTAGTGAAATAAAGAATTAACCTTTAAACTTATTTAACTTTTTATTTTTGCACCTCTTAGGTTTAGTAAAATAGTAAATTCCAAAACAATTATATTTCAAAATCCAACTAACCCAACGTAAAATTTTGTCCGGAATTTGATAACACACCGATGTAACTGCGATAAGACTATTTGGAACCATTAGCATCCACAACTCACCATTATTTTACTATTTTATGTGATTGATCACCTTTACAAAAAGAGCTGTATTGGTAAATTTTATATGTCAAGTACTAGCTAGATAAATCGTCACACCACTATTCTAAAACAACAAAACTTTATGTAGTTGCCTAAAATAACAATCAATCGTAGATTGAGTATATTTTTAACCTTTTTGAATATGAGACATCATTAAAGTTAAAAACATCTAAAGTGTATACACTAGTAGGATCAAATATGGATTTTGGTATGTGAAAACAATCGCCGAAATCATACAAAACACATATGGATTCTTAGATGAGAAAAATGTGTGTTTGGAGATTTTGGGAAGGAAAAAAGAATGAACCGACCAGCTTACCGTATTTTCCCTCTCACACATCTCATATGTAACAGAATCAGGCATGGTCACTAATTGCATGATCCTTGAACATGTGACCAAACACATGTATGTTTAATAATCTGTTTTACATAATTATCTCTCTTATCACACGTAATCGCCTCAATTAAATGTTTGGTATATGCCACAATTTATACCAAAGTCCCTATTTCTAGACATCGATTTGACTAGACTCAAATGTCCAAAAAAATAAAGTTTCAATTGATTTGATGATTGTGTGACAAAAAATCATATATGAACAAAATATCGAACGTAAAACCCTCCAAGTTGCTAACATGCATGAAACAAAAAGTAGCTTTAGATTAGCATCTTCACTAATTTAAAAGGCCTTTGCCTTAACAGTATGTGTTAAAACATACTTAATTAGAGTGACAATGGTTTAATAGACTTTGAGTATACGTATATGATATAAAGTTCTAATGATGTTCGAACCTTATGATTTTTATGTGAGGAATTATTTGAGATAACCAAGTATAGCATGTTGGAAACAGGTTTTATTATTAAGCTGCAATAATGTCTCTAAAATAGGTTCTTTACTTTGTCATTCGAGATTACAAATAATTGACACAATGTGGATCGCTGAACTTCCCTAACTAAAACTAAAGCATATTTTACGATTAGTCTTAATTCAAATGATCTCGCGTCATGGTGGGTTAGAAAATACATATATCAGGGCATGCAAGTCAATCGCTACTAACAAATACGTCGCACTATGAGCTGATTGCATTTATACTTATTGTATTCAATGTCGAGTTGGTAAGTAAACTTTATATGTTTAAAAGTAAGTAACGTGATTATAATTGGCAACAATGTTTAAAAACGGGCAAACATTTCTTTTTCTCATCTGCAATAATTTTCTTTCATATTTAAAAAATATGGTAATTGATTAATGAGGCCAATAAAGATGGTAAAACCCATAGCTCACAATTAATGAAAATGGGGATAATATGGTAATCAAGCGACCTAATTCTGTTTTGATTATACATAGAAATAAGGTATTGTGAAGACAGGTGGGGTAATGTTGCTTTCACAATCACCTTTCAGTTAACACTAAATTTCATTTTTAGTCTAAATTCAATTCATTATTAACTCATTTCACATTGACATTATATATGTACCCATGATCTGCTTTAAGTCTTGTTCACTTGGCGTTAAATTTGACAACGATGTATGTAGATTGGACAACTCGATCTTGTGAGTATCTGCACCCGTTTCAATTCACGTTCAAACAAAGTATATCAGAACGTCGTCTGCCCTTGTAGTACGTAGATATTAGTATTAATTTCGGCATTAAAACTTTGGTTAGTGATAATGTGATTCTTTGGTGTGTGATAACCAAAACGTAGCAACAATATACCGATGCTCATCTAATTTTGGCAAATATTTAACAGAAATGATATCAATGTATTAGTGAGTTGCATATAAGAAGGTTGAGATGATTTTTGAAAATTAATGGCCTATATCATATTCGCTATTATTTCTACATCATCCCCACATCACACATAAACAAACTTACACATGTAATATACGTACATTTAAGCTGTCTTAACGTGCTAAAGTTTAGTTAAATAAGATGAAGCAGCACCAACAACCGCATGCCTAGCAAAGAATCATTCGCCGCCTTTTGATTTGATTATTTGCCTAGCAAAGAATCGTTACTTGGAACTAGTAATTTCTACTGTGATAACAAAAACTAGTTTGTAGAATCGACGATGAATTATTTAAGGACATTAACCCGCGGGGAAAAGGAAGGTTTATTGAGAACGTACATTGATTTGGGAGGCCCAGTGCAAAATAAAAAATGAGGCCCCCATAATCCAAGTCTTTCTCTCTTTTTGTATGTGGCCCAAAGTTTGTCTTATATTTTTTGTATGTGACCCGATTCAACTTTGATAATATTTAACAAAAACACTAAAAATTCAAAATGTTTATATATAAAACTATAAATATAAATGGGTGATCAGTGCTAAACCGTCAGATAATTATTAACCAAAGTTAATAAGTCAAAAACAGTTTAGACTAATGCTCCGTGGAGTACAATGTATCCTCGGGTCGTATTTCCCAACGAGGCGTGAAATCTGTAATAAAACGAATTCGGGAACGGGTGATTTATGAACAAAAAGGGTTTGAGAATGGTTTGTAATACTACTGATTGAATGAGAAATTATTTGGAAACAGTAATTAAGCATACAACAATTAGATATACAAAACACGTAACACAAAGTATTAAAAACGTAAGTATGAAAAATATAAAGACTAATTATGACAAGTTTATAACTACAAGGGTGTAAAATGAAAATTAAAAACCTTTTAACTTTAAAAGAAAATTAAAATCTAAAAAGAAAATATTATATTATTATTATATTAATTTTAATATTAATAAATTAATAAAAACTTATTTAAAATCTAATTAACTAAATCTAAAATGTATTATACTACAAATTTAACTAGGAAAATTATAAAAATAATTTCTAAAAATCTAAACTAACTTAAAAGATTTATAAAAATTAAAAAGAGATATTTTTGTCTTTTTATGTAATTTTTATTAATTAAAAACTATATTATTAATTTAAATCTAATTAAACTAAATAAAGGTGGAAAAATAGAAAATGAAAAGGGAAAATTATAAAACTATTTTTTACAGGTTCTAATAAAGTTTATAAACTTAGGAAAATTATAAAAATGAAAATTATATAAAATCTAAACAACTATTCTAATTTTTATTTGGTTTTTATGTCTTAAGTAATTTAAATAAAATTAAATGTAAAAATTATAAAGACTACAGTAAAAATTCTAGAAATTTTATTACAAACTTAAAATCAAACAAGGAATCTAGGAAAAATATAAAAACACACTACTATAGCACAACTTTTAACAGTTACAAATTATTTAATAGTTTTAATTAAATACTAAATAAACTATTATTAAATCTAATAAATACAAGATAAGCACAGAAAATTCTAGGAAAATTACTACAACTATAAAATATAACAAAGTAATTTAGAAAAATATAAAAACAGGTAATCACTTAACAAAATATTAAAAAGGAAAATTAAAATTAAAAAATATTAAATAGAAACTATCACTTATTTTTATATTGTTTTTTCTTGATTTTTATTTTACAAAACTATATTATACATAAAAATAACTAACTTTAATAAAAACAATAATTTTATAACTTAATAATAAGCTGTGTATAAGCTAAGAACCAAGGCAGTTGACCACAGTTGACCAAACAAGCAAATAAGCTCTTCTGAGCTTGTGTGGGACCCACAATGGTAAAAGTTTGCACCTCTGAGTTAGTTGAACAAGTTTGAGTAGGATTTGATCAAATAAGCTCTTGAAATAAGCTGATAAGCCACTAATAAGCACTTTGGAACTTGTTAGAACTCAGAAATTGGGACAAACTATAGGGCAAAGTTTAGGTGGGGTCCACTGGGTTTTAGGTCAAAGCATTGGTCAAAGCTTGGAGCCTACCAGGGGGGAAGTCCAAGGAACCAAGAGGGGGCTTGTGGGGCCCACTGAGGAGTCCTGTGGGACCCACAGAAGGTGATGCAGTGGATGGGTAGCTGCTGTTTGCAGCAGACCTTGGTGGTCAATAGGTAAGTTTGAGGGCTTATGGAACTAACTAAAAAAAATTGCAAAAATATACTGAGTATGGATTTCTACAGCTAAGGTGGTAGACTATAATTCCTAACAAGTACAAGCCCCAAAACCAAGCACAAAATTCTAAACAATTCACCCAAGATTTGCAAAAACTAAGAAAATGCACATTTTGACTTTTTGAAATAAATTACCTAGTTGACTTTTATGAACTTTGGGTGGTCATAATTGATGAAATGTGTTATGTTAATCTTAAACAAACCCAAATGAGGCATCCTAAACACATTCTAAGCTAGATTGAAGCTTATGCAACCCCCTAGTCCTAACAGTTAACTGTTAATGGGGTGAGGGGTGAATTTGACTTTCTTGCTACAAGACCCTTGGTTTTTTGGTTTGAATAACCTAATATGAACTAGTATAACTTGTTAGAACTGGAAACAATAAAAATTACTAACTAGAATGCATGATTCAGGCCTGAGCCAAACACTCCCTTATGAGGGTGACAAATGGATTTTTTAAGTAAGGTACTGTCTCAGGCCATGTCACTGATTTTAATAGCTATAATATGATGATATGAACTTAGTTAAGCATAAAAACACAAGTGATAACAGCAAATTATCATAAACAATTATAGAGCAAATTTGACAGTTAAAAAGAAAATAAGAGCATTGATGAGTTCAAGTAAACAAACAAGCAAACTTAAGCATTAATATGACTAAAATACACCTAAAAGACACAGAGAACCATATATAAGCAGGTAATAAGCTATAGCACAGTAGCATAATCAGAACTTTAAAAGATTGCTCACAATGGATCTTGTGAGTCTCCAAAGTATGAACCAAGATCCAACACCTGTCCTAAAGCTTTCCACAAAGCTCTATTACCAAGGGTATTCCAAAACTTCCCCTGCTCCAATTACCTTCTTCTTCTTTGCCTAATTTTTTATTTTTTCAATATTTATTTGTATTTTTCTTATTATTATTATTTTTTTTTATTTCTAAACTGAATTAAACTTATTCTAAACCTTTAAAATCTAAAAAAAAACTTATAATTTTAATTTAAATAAACTGAAATGAACAAGAATTAACAACTTCAAACAAAATGAAGTAAATTCGTCAAATTTACTTTAAAATGCTAAAATTGAAATTACTAAACGAAACTTGAATTTAATGCTTGCAATAAGTTTGGATTACATAAATAAAACAGATTACAACTAATTTTATCTAAGAAATACTTGAAATTACATTAATTTAAATCTTACACTAATCTAAACTATTTTTATACTAAGTTACACTATTGCTAAGCTACTCTAATAATTCTTTCACTTCTGCATCCCCTCTCCTTTTATAGGCTCACAGATTGTCTTCCATGGGTCCCACAGAGCTTTTCCCAGCACCATTGGATGAGTGAAATTCATCCTAGCCATTAAACCAATTTTGGCGGGAAAATTGGTTAAGTACCAATTGGGACTGTGAGGGTTTTATTGGTGGATTTAGAGGTGGAATGGACAAAAGGGTGAGCTGGTGGATAGGTAGGGTGAGTTTGGGGTGGTGGAGATGTCAGGTAGCAGGTTTGCAGGTGTAGGGGTGTGGTGGAGATGGTGGGTTTAGTATGTGGCATCACCTAAGGTTAACTTAAGAAGTGGGTTTTGTTGTGGGAGTGACAGGGATGCAAGGAGGTGGTGAGGTGGTGAAGGTGAGGTGGAGATGGTGGTAGCAGGAGGTGGAGATGGGGTGAGGTTGAAGATGGCCAAACGGGTCAACCAAAATACCCTGGTTTATGGAGTGGGCTTTTGTTTAATGTTGGGCCTGGGTATTTATTTGTGGACTGGATAAAGAACTGGACCAGGCTGTTTTGTTTATTTTGGATTTAGGTTTTTTGAACTTTAATACAAAAAGGGTCCATAAGGTTTTGTTAAAATTTTAAGCCCAAGGACCTATTATGTAAAATCTGATTTCCAGGGACTGATTTTGTAATTATTCCAAATTTTATAAAAAGGACTTTTCTTGCATGTTGGAATAATATAAGGACCTTTTTTTTTTTTTTTTTGATATTTTTTTCCAAAATAAAACATCCGGGGACCATTTATGCCAATTTTATAAAGTTGAGGGTAAAAAGTGTAATTTTCCTAAAATATATCAAAAATGACTTGATTTGTTAATTATGAATAGTACAAGGGTATATTTTGATAAATTTCCATTTTTAAAATACCCAGGGACTATTTTTGCCATTTTTGAAACTTCAGGGACCAATTTTGTAATTTCCTCAAACTTTTTATCCAAAGGTTAAATTTGATAACTTTTGAATTCCTAAGGACTAAAATTGACTTTTCTTTCCAAAATAAACTTCCAGGGACTAAAACTGACAAGTTTTGAAACTTGGGGGACCTGTTTTGCCATTTGTGCAATTTTGAACTTTCAAGGGTAAAATTTGTTATTTCATGATTCCTGGGGGATTTTTATTGACATTTCTTCAAAATAACTTTCCCAGGGACCATTTCTGACAGTTCTTGAAAGTTCAAGGACTGATTTTGCCAATTGTGCAAACTTTGCACGTTTTTCATCTGTTTTCAATCCTTTTGCACCTGAAACATATAAAAACATATTTCAAAGATATTTATAGTATTATGTGGTATTTCTGTGTGTTTTTAACTGTTTTTTGCATTTTAAACAGGACAAAAATGATGAGTTTTTATGAACTCATCAATCCCCTACACTTAACTATTGCTAGTCCCTAGCAATCTGGCATCCACTAAAAACCCATTTTTCAAAATTTAATGGATTTTTGATATCTCTTTACCAGACAGCCATTACTTCTGGAGTAGCCAGGTGTAAGAACTGTGGCACACCTGATAACCGTGTGATTTTGAGCAAACCACCAGCTGTCAACGGATTTGATTAGTCTTTACCAAAAGCCGTTTGCTTCTGGACTAGCCAACTCTTGATGGACAAAGTCAACATCTTGGTGAGCTGATTACCAATTATGGTTTTTCACTGCATTTACCACAAGCCATAACCTTGCGGGCTAGCCAACTCATTCGCTTTATGGGATATGGGGAGTTGAGGAACCATACAATTTTTGGCAAATTGCAAGCCATAAACGGGTTTGAGTTATCTTTACCAAGAGCCGTTTGCTCCTGGATTAGCTAGTCCTTGTGTGGATTAGACATGGCGGACTAATAACCATTTGTTGTGTTAATGCCAAGTACTTCATTAGGTGAAAATTTTGAAAAAATTTTCAAATTTTTGGCAAAAATGGGGGTACTAGATGTATAATGTGATTAAATTCGCTAGAATTTCCCCCCTACACTTAGAAATGAATATTGTCCTCAATATTCAAAGTCCCGGCTATTATGCCGACTCTTTGAACGTGAAAAGGCAATATCACAAGCTAAATGTAGGAACAACATTTATTTTATTTTTGTATTTTTCATTTTTATTTTATTTACTTTATTTACAGTAGGGCAACTCCCCTACACTTGGGTGATACACACGGGTGAAAACCCATGTTTATGCTACTGTTTTTGATTTTTAATTTTTATAAATGTTTTTGTATTTTTAAATTTTATATATATGTACAAAAGAAAGAAAATTCCTTACAACTGCCCCTCGAAAGGGAATCTGGGTTTGACAGAGCTCAGCAACTGTAAACAGCCAACAACTAAATGTTGTAACTAAGGGACTAATCAAACTGGGCAAGTTGTGTGCAAAGGAAAAATATTTTTGTATTTTATATTGTTTATGTAATCACTACCTCCCAGGCTTGTGTCAGGTTTACCACGCTAGCTAATCACTTGTGAATGATTAACTGTAATAAATATGTCCTGACAGCCCGGAAGTTGAATGATAAAGTATATAATATACATACAAGGATAGATATTTGAACAAAATACAAAATTCATTATTTATTATTATTATTATTATTATGTACATGATACTAATGTTTTTGTTTTCCGAGTCACTAGCTTGACTCGACCCCGAATTCATTTGTTCATGGGGAAGTAAGTGGAATAGACAAACAATCACCATCGGTCTTTCATTCAAGATGTTTGGATAAACATTGAAGTGCGTGAAAGTTCCATACCGATGAGATAAGTACCCGGCTTACATGAAAATGCCGGGGTCAAAGATAGTATCCTCACTCCTGAAGGAGTGACGGATAAGTGGAGAAGTCACGGGGTACGTGAAGAAAGATAAGAAAATCATGATAACAATCATGATTAACTTATAAAAAGGAGACTTCATAATTTCCATATTATGAATTTCAACATTGAAGCTCCTAATGTAAGAAAACTTCTCCATGGTAGTTTTCTCACAAAGTAATATACCGGTTGTTAAGATTTTATTCTTGGGGAAGAAATCAACCACGGTATCATCAAAGGAACATGAATCAATCTCAGGTAACAAATGATGTAGATCATTATGCTCAATTACCTCATTGATTGGATTTTCATTTCCATTGATGTGAGTGAGTTCACTAGTGAACTCCTCATGAAGAGAATCATTCACAAGATGTATATCTGTGAATCCTTGTTCATTTGTTTTGCATGTTTCAGGAACAAGGTGATTAATATTCTCTTTTGGATTGTTGGGATGAGAATTGAGTGTTGGATCACGATGATCATTTGAACACTCAAGAGGGGAAGGTAAATCACATACATGATCAGGAATTCCCTGTGACTCTCTTGGGATTTGGACAAGGTTCTCAACACTGGACTTTATTACTTCGTCCGATTCATTTGCAGGAATTGTGTCAAGATGCTCATCCTCCATATTTAGAGAGTTAGTGGGATTCTCAGGTGTGATAGCAGTAGGAAGAGGGAGTTGAGGAGAGCTAGCATGCATGGATTTTTCCATTTGTTTCTGTGCTAGGGATTCCTCCGTACTCTTATCTCCCTGTATAACCATGGATGGAATTTTAATCGATGAACGTGATGAAGGTTTATAAAATTGAAGAATATCAATGGTTTCCTCATCATCAGTAGCATCATCATCAAGAAAAGTAGCTTTAGAAAATATGGTACGTGTTTTAGCTGTTCTTTCTTGGATGAGTAATTCTTCCATGGTTTTATCGTTTCTAGCAGCTCGTTCTTCAATAGAATTCTCATGAGATACACAAGAAGAGCTTGGTGCATTTTGAAACGATGGCTTAGTCAACTCCTCCTTAATTTCTTTCAAAGACTGAAGAGCCTTCAGAAAGATATCTTCATTTGTTTGTTGTTGAGGAGTTGCATGGTTTATTTGGTACTGTGGAGGTGGGTAATAGGACGAATAGTCATTATTATTACAAGGAAATGAATTCCCTGTTTGACATTCGGAGCTGAAGTGTGAACCTCCACAGTACTCACAACAGTTGAACTGATGTGGCTGTGAGTCGTATGTGTTGTAGTCATAATTGTTATCAGGAACCTGCTCATAGACAAGCGTGTTTCCCGATTGACAATCAGAACTGTAGTGTGAACCACCACAGTACTCACAACAGTAAAACTGCTGAGTCTCATGGTGTGTAAGCTGATGGAATGAATCAGTCGTGTCATGGTAGGAATAGGGATTCTGGTTATAGACAGACCCGTTTCCTGACTCTACCATGCCACAACTGGGGCAATTACCACCATTATAAGGACTACCACACCATTGACAGACAAGAGGGTAAGAATAAGACATAGAAAGAATCAAAGGTTTTTGGAGGGTAAGAAATGAAGAATCAAAAAGGTAAGAGGGTAAAGATGGATATTTTTGGTTTTTTGTGTTTGTTGAAAACTTTAAAAATATTTTTGGAATCGATTCGTTAACTGAAATCGTTCCTTTAAAATCACTCGCAGGCTAGCGGGAGGAAATAAATGGATTCCTCTTCCGTTCGCAATTTAATGTCAGAACTTACCTTATACCAGCTGTATAGGTTGTGATTTTAAAGAAAACGAAGTAATTTAACTTCACGATTTATTTTGTTTGTTATTTAATTTTTTTGGTATTTTTAACACTTTAGGAAAAGTGTTAGTGAACTTTTCAGTTATGATATTTATTTTTACAAAAATTTACAGACTGATGGTATTTGTACAGTGAGTTGATATTCAGAACCACGTATGCTTCCAAATTCGTTGTACGCAGCACACCTCCCCGGCAGCGGCGCCAAAATTTGATCAGTGCTAAACCGTCAGATAATTATTAACCAAAGTTAATAAGTCAAAAACAGTTTAGACTAATGCTCCGTGGAGTACAATGTATCCTCGGGTCGTATTTCCCAACGAGGCGTGAAATCTGTAATAAAACGAATTCGGGAACGGGTGATTTATGAACAAGAAGGGTTTGAGAATGGTTTGTAATACTACTGATTGAATGAGAAATTATTTGGAAACAGTAATTAAGCATACAACAATTAGATATACAAAACACGTAACACAAAGTATTAAAAACGTAAGTATGAAAAATATAAAGACTAATTATGACAAGTTTATAACTACAAGGGTGTAAAATGAAAATTAAAAACCTTTTAACTTTAAAAGAAAATTAAAATCTAAAAAGAAAATATTATATTATTATTATATTAATTTTAATATTAATAAATTAATAAAAACTTATTTAAAATCTAATTAACTAAATCTAAAATGTATTATACTACAAATTTAACTAGGAAAATTATAAAAATAATTTCTAAAAATCTAAACTAACTTAAAAGATTTATAAAAATTAAAAAGAGATATTTTTGTCTTTTTATGTAATTTTTATTAATTAAAAACTATATTATTAATTTAAATCTAATTAAACTAAATAAAGGTGGAAAAATAGAAAATGAAAAGGGAAAATTATAAAACTATTTTTTACAGGTTCTAATAAAGTTTATAAACTTAGGAAAATTATAAAAATGAAAATTATATAAAATCTAAACAACTATTCTAATTTTTATTTGGTTTTTATGTCTTAAGTAATTTAAATAAAATTAAATGTAAAAATTATAAAGACTACAGTAAAAATTCTAGAAATTTTATTACAAACTTAAAATCAAACAAGGAATCTAGGAAAAATATAAAAACACACTACTATAGCACAACTTTTAACAGTTACAAATTATTTAATAGTTTTAATTAAATACTAAATAAACTATTATTAAATCTAATAAATACAAGATAAGCACAGAAAATTCTAGGAAAATTACTACAACTATAAAATATAACAAAGTAATTTAGAAAAATATAAAAACAGGTAATCACTTAACAAAATATTAAAAAGGAAAATTAAAATTAAAAAATATTAAATAGAAACTATCACTTATTTTTATATTGTTTTTTCTTGATTTTTATTTTACAAAACTATATTATACATAAAAATAACTAACTTTAATAAAAACAATAATTTTATAACTTAATAATAAGCTGTGTATAAGCTAAGAACCAAGGCAGTTGACCACAGTTGACCAAACAAGCAAATAAGCTCTTCTGAGCTTGTGTGGGACCCACAATGGTAAAAGTTTGCACCTCTGAGTTAGTTGAACAAGTTTGAGTAGGATTTGATCAAATAAGCTCTTGAAATAAGCTGATAAGCCACTAATAAGCACTTTGGAACTTGTTAGAACTCAGAAATTGGGACAAACTATAGGGCAAAGTTTAGGTGGGGTCCACTGGGTTTTAGGTCAAAGCATTGGTCAAAGCTTGGAGCCTACCAGGGGGGAAGTCCAAGGAACCAAGAGGGGGCTTGTGGGGCCCACTGAGGAGTCCTGTGGGACCCACAGAAGGTGATGCAGTGGATGGGTAGCTGCTGTTTGCAGCAGACCTTGGTGGTCAATAGGTAAGTTTGAGGGCTTATGGAACTAACTAAAAAAAATTGCAAAAATATACTGAGTATGGATTTCTACAGCTAAGGTGGTAGACTATAATTCCTAACAAGTACAAGCCCCAAAACCAAGCACAAAATTCTAAACAATTCACCCAAGATTTGCAAAAACTAAGAAAATGCACATTTTGACTTTTTGAAATAAATTACCTAGTTGACTTTTATGAACTTTGGGTGGTCATAATTGATGAAATGTGTTATGTTAATCTTAAACAAACCCAAATGAGGCATCCTAAACACATTCTAAGCTAGATTGAAGCTTATGCAACCCCCTAGTCCTAACAGTTAACTGTTAATGGGGTGAGGGGTGAATTTGACTTTCTTGCTACAAGACCCTTGGTTTTTTGGTTTGAATAACCTAATATGAACTAGTATAACTTGTTAGAACTGGAAACAATAAAAATTACTAACTAGAATGCATGATTCAGGCCTGAGCCAAACACTCCCTTATGAGGGTGACAAATGGATTTTTTAAGTAAGGTACTGTCTCAGGCCATGTCACTGATTTTAATAGCTATAATATGATGATATGAACTTAGTTAAGCATAAAAACACAAGTGATAACAGCAAATTATCATAAACAATTATAGAGCAAATTTGACAGTTAAAAAGAAAATAAGAGCATTGATGAGTTCAAGTAAACAAACAAGCAAACTTAAGCATTAATATGACTAAAATACACCTAAAAGACACAGAGAACCATATATAAGCAGGTAATAAGCTATAGCACAGTAGCATAATCAGAACTTTAAAAGATTGCTCACAATGGATCTTGTGAGTCTCCAAAGTATGAACCAAGATCCAACACCTGTCCTAAAGCTTTCCACAAAGCTCTATTACCAAGGGTATTCCAAAACTTCCCCTGCTCCAATTACCTTCTTCTTCTTTGCCTAATTTTTTATTTTTTCAATATTTATTTGTATTTTTCTTATTATTTTTTTTTATTTCTAAACTGAATTAAACTTATTCTAAACCTTTAAAATCTAAAAAAAAACTTATAATTTTAACTTAAATAAACTGAAATGAACAAGAATTAACAACTTCAAACAAAATGAAGTAAATTCGTCAAATTTACTTTAAAATGCTAAAATTGAAATTACTAAACGAAACTTGAATTTAATGCTTGCAATAAGTTTGGATTACATAAATAAAACAGATTACAACTAATTTTATCTAAGAAATACTTGAAATTACATTAATTTAAATCTTACACTAATCTAAACTATTTTTATACTAAGTTACACTATTGCTAAGCTACTCTAATAATTCTTTCACTTCTGCATCCCCTCTCCTTTTATAGGCTCACAGATTGTCTTCCATGGGTCCCACAGAGCTTTTCCCAGCACCATTGGATGAGTGAAATTCATCCTAGCCATTAAACCAATTTTGGCGGGAAAATTGGTTAAGTACCAATTGGGACTGTGAGGGTTTTATTGGTGGATTTAGAGGTGGAATGGACAAAAGGGTGAGCTGGTGGATAGGTAGGGTGAGTTTGGGGTGGTGGAGATGTCAGGTAGCAGGTTTGCAGGTGTAGGGGTGTGGTGGAGATGGTGGGTTTAGTATGTGGCATCACGTAAGGTTAACTTAAGAAGTGGGTTTTGTTGTGGGAGTGACAGGGATGCAAGGAGGTGGTGAGGTGGTGAAGGTGAGGTGGAGATGGTGGTAGCAGGAGGTGGAGATGGGGTGAGGTTGAAGATGGCCAAACGGGTCAACCAAAATACCCTGGTTTATGGAGTGGGCTTTTGTTTAATGTTGGGCCTGGGTATTTATTTGTGGACTGGATAAAGAACTGGACCAGGCTGTTTTGTTTATTTTGGATTTAGGTTTTTTGAACTTTAATACAAAAAGGGTCCATAAGGTTTTGTTAAAATTTTAAGCCCAAGGACCTATTATGTAAAATCTGATTTCCAGGGACTGATTTTGTAATTATTCCAAATTTTATAAAAAGGACTTTTCTTGCATGTTGGAATAATATAAGGACCTTTTTTTTTTTTTTTTGATATTTTTTTCCAAAATAAAACATCCGAGGACCATTTATGCCAATTTTATAAAGTTGAGGGTAAAAAGTGTAATTTTCCTAAAATATATCAAAAATGACTTGATTTGTTAATTATGAATAGTACAAGGGTATATTTTGATAAATTTCCATTTTTAAAATACCCAGGGACTATTTTTGCCATTTTTGAAACTTCAGGGACCAATTTTGTAATTTCCTCAAACTTTTTATCCAAAGGTTAAATTTGATAACTTTTGAATTCCTAAGGACTAAAATTGACTTTTCTTTCCAAAATAAACTTCCAGGGACTAAAACTGACAAGTTTTGAAACTTGGGGGACCTGTTTTGCCATTTGTGCAATTTTGAACTTTCAAGGGTAAAATTTGTTATTTCATGATTCCTGGGGGACATTTATTGACATTTCTTCAAAATAACTTTCCCAGGGACCATTTCTGACAGTTCTTGAAAGTTCAAGGACTGATTTTGCCAATTGTGCAAACTTTGCACGTTTTTCATCTGTTTTCAATCCTTTTGCACCTGAAACATATAAAAACACATTTCAAAGATATTTATAGTATTATGTGGTATTTCTGTGTGTTTTTAACTGTTTTTTGCATTTTAAACAGGACAAAAATGATGAGTTTTTATGAACTCATCAATGGGTGTATACTAAATTGGAGGCCCCTTTGGTGCAGTTGCACCACTTGCAGATGCTAATCGCCGCCACTGCGAATGGTTTACCATTTTCATCCCTCCGATCCAATTTCTCTGTAACAAACACTCTCTAGCTAATTAACTTACTTCATCATGAACCAATTGCGCCTTAAATTTATACCAATATTGGAACCAATTTGATGAACCCAATTTGCAAAATGGGAGGTCAAAAGGCTTTCATTTGATAAAATACAAAATAGTAAGTGACTGAAATCTTGAGTGTAGTAACATATTTATAACCTTTTAACTAATTTTATATCAAAAGATCTGTATAATAATTGTATCACATATAAATATTAACTAAAAATCTTACTATTAAACCCATAGCAGCATATCACTAAAATACCTCCAAATTTTTTACCCAAAGATGTGCCCAGTTTTATGGGTGAGGCCCAAAACATAAGTTATGCCCAAAAGAGAATGCTTCTTGTAACATAACAGAATTAACGGCAAATTCAACTTAAAACAGAATTACGCGCCAAAAAAGGTGAAGAAAAATATAGCCTCATTTATTCACTCTATTTTTTTCACATAGACACATATCTGTTTTGATTCAAACTTCAATCAAATAGTACATGCTTCGTTTTACAATTCACGAACAAATCACTCGAAATCTTTCAAAGATATTCATTCAAGAACAATGGATCAAGAAGTTCCACAGGTATCAATGCTGTCATTCCCTTTAAAAAATGAATGTTTAAAATGCACTATCGAGATTCATCGACTGTTTATGTATGAAATCCACCTGTGTTGATCATGTATCTTTTTATAGCTTTTGTTTTTTTAATCTCACCATTAGTTTTGTTGTTCAGTTTTACAAATTAAAGTTTTAAAGCCATAGAATTCCATTTATTTTGAGTGATTAGTAATATAGGTTTAATATCAATTTCAACTTACATGATTGTTTCCTGGAGTGACTAAGGGTAATCTTGATTTTTGAAATATCGGAGCCAAGAGACTAAGGACAAATGTTAAAGATTGCTATACATTTGTCAATATATAACAATTATTTGCAGGCTGATTCAGAAAGTTCCTCAGAAGATGAACCACATGTTGTACCACAAATAGTACCCGTAAATGAACAAGGAAATGAGCCACAAGTCGTACCACAAATTGTTCATGGAAACGAACCACAAGTCTTGCCACAAATTGTTCACGGAAATGAACCACAAGTCGTACCTCAAATTGTACCAGGAAACGAACTAGCAAATGAGCCACAAGCTATGCCACAAATTGTACCAGGAAATGTTGAAAAATACCTCGACAACAATCCGAAGTTCGATCGCGGAACGCTAGATCGCGAGTTGTATCGAGCACAAGTAGCACACACCAGAGACTACAAAGAACTGACTAGAATATGCACACGATATACCCTCAACGAACCCTTTATTAAATAACCTAATAAAGCTTTTACAATTGAGGAAGAAGAATGAATAACTAGCATCCCCCTCATCTCTATTTATAGAGATGAGGAGGTGGAAACGTAGCTTGCCTTGCACTCCAAGCTAACAAACCTAGTTCTAGTCTACCACCTAATCTAATTATAAAGTACACTTAAGTCCCTAATGTTTAAGTTTACTACTAATATTTAACAATTTCCACCTTAGGAGTAACAGTTAAACATAACCGATACTCAACACCTTTTCCTCGTGCTAAAACCTCGGACCGAAGACCACCTTGTCGACCAGGCATTGTACTTTAGTAATTTTCCATGATTAGCTTCCGTAGACTCCTTCACTTTCTTCTTTTCAGCAACATTACCCTCTGTACCCTCTTGACCAGGTACTCCGGTTACCGTAATGTCTGCCCCCACCTTTATACCAAGGTGTACCTTTTCCTGCTCATTTACCAAGCAGCCCGTGTTTGTCTTTCCTTCAAGTTGCTTGTCCTCCAACCTTCTTTGAGCCACTGCAGCATCATCGTTACTAACCTGATAAACCTCAGCTTCACGATTCCCTTGAGCTCCCTGCAGTTCCACCTCAAACCAAACACGTTCATCAACCTGTACTCCATGAACTCCTGTTTTAACACCAGGACCAAGTTGTTTGAACCCAACTTGTTTATGACCAAGTTGTTTGAGACCAACTTGTTTATGACCAAGTTGTTTGAATCCAACTTGTTTTGAACCTCCATGCTTTTGTACACTAAAAGTCTTCACTTTTGCTTCCAAAGTATACACACAGTTCTCTTTCCTGATCCCGGTCATCATAACCTGACAACCTTTGATCACCTTGACTCTTCCCATCTGCATCTTCACAGTATAACCCTCTTTTTCAAGAGTACCCAATGAAATCAAGCTTTTTCTTAACCCTGGAACATACCTGACATCTTCCAGTATAAAGCTTGAACCATCATGCAACTGCATCTTCACTTTTCCTGTCCCTCTAATAGTGCATGTCCTGTTATGACCTAACTGAACCGAACCACCATCAACATCCTTGAAGTCATACAAGAAGTCCCTCCTAGGTGTCATATGATAAGACCCACCTGAATCCATTACCAATTCAGCCATCTCATCATTCCCGACTACCACTAAGGCTTCTCCAAAGTAGGTGTTACCCTCGTCATTAGAAGAATCAGAATCCTGATCATGCTTACCCTTCCTGACGAACCCACTTGACTTCTTCATGGGACAGTCTCTCCTCAGATGACCCTCTGAATGACATATGAAGCACTTGAGTTTACCAGTTCCACCCCTTGACTTGAACCGCGAACTTCCACCAGAATGAGCTTTCCTTGAATGATCTGACCCTCCCCTTACATATAACCCGTCACCAGTTTCTTTCTTTGTGCCTTCAGTTCTTTTCTTCAACTCCCTTGAATTCAGAGTCGCCAGAACATCCTCCATTGTCAAGGATTCCCTCCCATACAACAATGTCTCCAGAAAGTTTTCGTAAGACGATGGCAACGACGTAAATAACATAAGTGCCTGATCTTCATCCTCAATCTCGATATCAATATTCACCAAATCAAATATCAACTTATTAAACTCATCTATATGATCACCCAGTTTCGTACCTGGACTCATATAGAATGTGTACAGCTTCTTCTTCAGATACAATCTATTTGCTAAGGACTTAGTCATATAAAGACTAATCAGTTTTGTTCAAATTCATGCAGCAGATGTTTCCTTGGTAACTTCCCATAAAACCCGGTCTCCCAAGCATAGAATCAAGGTACTGTATGCCTTCTTCATCAAAGCAGCCTTTTCACCTGCTTCCATATCCGCGGATAATGTCTCTAATGCAGCATCACATCCCAGCTGTACCATTAAAGCACGCACCTTTATTTGCCATAACCCGAAGTCATTCTTCCCATCGAATTTTTCGATGTCAAACCTAGTTATAGAACTAGCCATTCTTCTTATACCTTGCTAAAAACCTTGTCAAGTTGTTTCTTAACCAACTTTACCGACAAGCCTCACAAGCCGTGTGCAATATTCCTCATTGTTGCTAAAAACCCTTCTTGCAAATCGAATTAATTAGAAAAACCCTAAACCCTCGATTTCAAGCAAGCAAACCAAGTCGAGTTAAAAGCTAAGAACCTCGACTACAAAACTTGTACACAAGAAAATAGCAACAAAAATCCCTTCACTATAATCGATTTTTTTTTCTTTTAAGGAAAACCTCAAAATTGATCACGTAAAGTTGATTTTAAATTGTTAAAATCGATACCTTCAAACAAAAGAAACAATCAATTGTTTACGTGGAGAAACAAAGACCACCACTTCTTTTGTCACCTTAGTAATATAAATTAGCTTAAGAGTTAAAAAAACATTCAACTCTGTCTTCTTGCTCTCAACGAATACTGCCACTCCAAAAACGATTTGATAACCCGAAATCGATTTCTTTGCTCTAACCTCGAAACTAACTCGGTACCTCGAACTAGCACTCGAACTTCAATGACCACAATAACCGCGGCTCTGATACCACTTGTTGAAAAATACCTCGACAACAATCCGAAGTTCGATCGCGGAACGCTAGATCGCGAGTTGTATCGAGCACAAGTAGCACACACCAGAGACTACAAAGAATAGACAAGAATATGCACACGATATACCCTCAATGAACCCTTTATTAATATTTAATACCAATAAAGCTTTTACAATTGAGGAAGAAGAATGAATTACTAGCATCCCCCTCATCTCTATTTATAGAGATGAGGAGGTGGAAACGTAGCTTGCCTTGCACTCCAAGCTAACAAACCTAGTTCTAGTCTACCACCTAATCTAATTATAAAGTACACTTAAGTCCCTAATGTTTAAGTTTACTACTAATATTTAACAATTTCCACCTTAGGAGTAACAGTTAAACATAACCGATACTCAACACCTTTTCCTCGTGCTAAAACCTCGGACCGAAGACCACCTTGTCGACCAGGCATTGTACTTTAGTAATTTTCCATGATTAGCTTCCGTAGACTCCTTCACTTTCTTCTTTTCAGCAACATTACCCTCTGTACCCTCTTGACCAGGTACTCCGGTTACCGTAATGTCTGCCCCCACCTTTATACCAAGGTGTACCTTTTCCTGCTCATTTACCAAGCAGCCCGTGTTTGTCTTTCCTTCAAGTTGCTTGTCCTCCAACCTTCTTTGAGCCACTGCAGCATCATCGTTACTAACCTGATAAACCTCAGCTTCACGATTCCCTTGAGCTCCCTGCAGTTCCACCTCAAACCAAACACGTTCATCAACCTGTACTCCATGAACTCCTGTTTTAACACCAGGACCAAGTTGTTTGAACCCAACTTGTTTATGACCAAGTTGTTTGAGACCAACTTGTTTATGACCAAGTTGTTTGAATCCAACTTGTTTTGAACCTCCATGCTTTTGTACACTAAAAGTCTTCACTTTTGCTTCCAAAGTATACACACAGTTCTCTTTCCTGATCCCGGTCATCATAACCTGACAACCTTTGATCACCTTGACTCTTCCCATCTGCATCTTCACAGTATAACCCTCTTTTTCAAGAGTACCCAATGAAATCAAGCTTTTTCTTAACCCTGGAACATACCTGACATCTTCCAGTATAAAGCTTGAACCATCATGCAACTGCATCTTCACTTTTCCTGTCCCTCTAATAGTGCATGTCCTGTTATGACCTAACTGAACCGAACCACCATCAACATCCTTGAAGTCATACAAGAAGTCCCTCCTAGGTGTCATATGATAAGACCCACCTGAATCCATTACCAATTCAGCCATCTCATCATTCCCGACTACCACTAAGGCTTCTCCAAAGTAGGTGTTACCCTCGTCATTAGAAGAATCAGAATCCTGATCATGCTTACCCTTCCTGACGAACCCACTTGACTTCTTCATGGGACAGTCTCTCCTCAGATGACCCTCTGAATGACATATGAAGCACTTGAGTTTACCAGTTCCACCCCTTGACTTGAACCGCGAACTTCCACCAGAATGAGCTTTCCTTGAATGATCTGACCCTCCCCTTACATATAACCCGTCACCAGTTTCTTTCTTTGTGCCTTCAGTTCTTTTCTTCAACTCCCTTGAATTCAGAGTCGCCAGAACATCCTCCATTGTCAAGGATTCCCTCCCATACAACAATGTCTCCAGAAAGTTTTCGTAAGACGATGGCAACGACGTAAATAACATAAGTGCCTGATCTTCATCCTCAATCTCGATATCAATATTCACCAAATCAAATATCAACTTATTAAACTCATCTATATGATCACCCAGTTTCGTACCTGGACTCATATAGAATGTGTACAGCTTCTTCTTCAGATACAATCTATTTGCTAAGGACTTAGTCATATAAAGACTAATCAGTTTTGTTCAAATTCATGCAGCAGATGTTTCCTTGGTAACTTCCCATAAAACCCGGTCTCCCAAGCATAGAATCAAGGTACTGTATGCCTTCTTCATCAAAGCAGCCTTTTCACCTGCTTCCATATCCGCGGATAATGTCTCTAATGCAGCATCACATCCCAGCTGTACCATTAAAGCACGCACCTTTATTTGCCATAACCCGAAGTCATTCTTCCCATCGAATTTTTCGATGTCAAACCTAGTTATAGAACTAGCCATTCTTCTTATACCTTGCTAAAAACCTTGTCAAGTTGTTTCTTAACCAACTTTACCGACAAGCCTCACAAGCCGTGTGCAATATTCCTCATTGTTGCTAAAAACCCTTCTTGCAAATCGAATTAATTAGAAAAACCCTAAACCCTCGATTTCAAGCAAGCAAACCAAGTCGAGTTAAAAGCTAAGAACCTCGACTACAAAACTTGTACACAAGAAAATAGCAACAAAAATCCCTTCACTATAATCGATTTTTTTTTCTTTTAAGGAAAACCTCAAAATTGATCACGTAAAGTTGATTTTAAATTGTTAAAATCGATACCTTCAAACAAAAGAAACAATCAATTGTTTACGTGGAGAAACAAAGACCACCACTTCTTTTGTCACCTTAGTAATATAAATTAGCTTAAGAGTTAAAAAAACATTCAACTCTGTCTTCTTGCTCTCAACGAATACTGCCACTCCAAAAACGATTTGATAACCCGAAATCGATTTCTTTGCTCTAACCTCGAAACTAACTCGGTACCTCGAACTAGCACTCGAACTTCAATGACCACAATAACCGCGGCTCTGATACCACTTGTTGAAAAATACCTCGACAACAATCCGAAGTTCGATCGCGGAACGCTAGATCGCGAGTTGTATCGAGCACAAGTAGCACACACCAGAGACTACAAAGAATAGACAAGAATATGCACACGATATACCCTCAATGAACCCTTTATTAATATTTAATACCAATAAAGCTTTTACAATTGAGGAAGAAGAATGAATTACTAGCATCCCCCTCATCTCTATTTATAGAGATGAGGAGGTGGAAACGTAGCTTGCCTTGCACTCCAAGCTAACAAACCTAGTTCTAGTCTACCACCTAATCTAATTATAAAGTACACTTAAGTCCCTAATGTTTAAGTTTACTACTAATATTTAACAGGAAACGAGCTAGCAAATGAGCCACAAGCCGTGCCACAATTTGTACCCGAGAATGAGCCAGAATTTGTGCCCCACTTGGTAACTGAAAACGAGCCACCAAATGAACTACAAGTTGTACCTGGAAATGAACAAGTAAATGAAAACGAAACAGATAATGAACAGCACGTTGTACCCGTATCAGTTTTAGATTGAAAACTGCATTTGTTTGAAGTAAAAGTCAACGGGTTTGAAATTTTATGCAGGCAAGTTGTTGCAAATTTCTGAATATCAATCTTGATAGTGGCTATCCTGAACATCTTCCTTATTAACAAATTGGCGACTGTGAAGAACCTTTTAATTCCGAAAGTGGAGCATGAAGATCAAGAAGATATGCTTCTATAGCGAACGCTGTTGTCTAGATGGGTTTGCTTAATTTGATTTTTTCTAAGGCATCATGACTTCTTAAGTTGTATGTCAGGTACTCAGGTTACTGGGTTTGTACATATTCATTTTGTAGGTCGTTATACGCTATCTGAAACAAGTTAAATGTTGAGTTAAATAATACGAGTAGATCTTGTTTCTAATGGTGAAAAGGTTCTTATTCAATATCTTTTATGTGCTTGAAGACGACTAAGTATATAAGTATGGAATGACTAAAGCCCGGTTTTTATCTGATTATATATAACAACCGAACGTGCAGGTTAACTACATTTTTGGAGCTAGAGAGTTACTCTTCAACATTGAGGTAGATTATGTTAAACCATCCACAATATGAGAGAATCTACTACATCTTGACTCCAATCGACGAGAATCCCTATTTTTTAACAAAAAGAGATACTATAGCACTCGTGACGAGTTAACATGACTCATTACTATATATATAATGTCCCGTCAGATACGACGCAAGGATTGTCGTTTTGGGCTTGCAGTTTTTGGGCCCGGTCCATTGCTATTGTCCAAGTTGGGTGTGTTAGCCCTTTTACCTTTTTTATAACGTTGTTTTGTATTTACGAGGCCACCGCCTGGATATTCATTGTGATCTGCTCCTTCCTCTTTTTTTTTCGACCTTCTACTGTCAAAGGATCAAAGTTATTAACGTTTTTCGTAGTGATAAAAATTGTGTGGTAAACATATTTCATGAACCTCCTTCATTCCCACCTTGATAAAAGTTCTCACCGATTTTTAGGGTAGAGGCTGTGGTGGTGGGATAGGGATCGTGGTGGTCTTGATTCAGGTATGATCGGGGTACTAGAAGACAGCTACGCAATTCAAAAAGGTATGTGCTCTCATTATTGTCGGAGTTTCTTGATTTTTCTGTGTTGATTATTCATATGATTTGTGAAAAAAAAAATGAAACTAAGGGTTTACTTATGATTTTCGGATTGACTTTTGTTATTAATATCTTTTGTGGATTTGATGCCTACCATGTGTTTGATGAATTGCTTGAGAAGATTGTCTAACTTTTCCTAACTGCTTAGATTTAGGGTTAGAATTCATTTTCTAACATCATTTGGGTAGGGTTTAGTTGGTATACTTTAATCAGGAGGGGCAATAGATAATATCGTCTAAGTCACGTTTTAATTGATTTGCGTTCACCATACTCCTGCTGCAATAGATAATATCGTCCGAGTCACGTTTTAATCGCGATACAGATGAGGCTATTGAAATCCCTTACAGTTTCAGAGATTGAGTAGGACGTCGAGGAGTGATGCAAGTATTTCTTATGTTTAATCTTAAATTCTATATAATTTAATTTAGTCGACAACTGATGTAAATCTTAAAAAAATATATATATAAATCAACTAATGTATATAAGGGGAACATTATAAGGTGATTTGTCATTTTCCAATTTTTTTTCTTTCATTTTATTGATAACGATTGATAAGATGCTTGCAACTAAGAATGTTATATGCTGATATACGTTCTGATGTTTTACAGGTTACAATTGTATCTAACGATTTTGGATAAAAGTTGGTGCAAAGAATGCCTGGATGCCGAGGAGTGTATATACATGTCATTAACAATGTGTATTCACAGTGGAAGATGTATGCAATCAGAGGGAGTGGAAATCCAACAACCAATAGTCAAAGAAATCGATATGCTTCACCCGCAAATCCCAATGTTAAGGAGTTACGAATCTTTTCTTATTTGGTTGGTCTGCTGCTTGAAATCATTGCTCTTTTTGACGTAAGGATATGCAGCCTCTATCTGTGTCACCATGCTGGATATGCAGATGGTAATCTCGGTTTTCAGGTTACCCAAATGAATATGATGCGATGTATCACGCATTCAAGCGAATGACAGTTGATCAACCATAACTGATATGACCTGTCATTGGCATACATGATACATTACCAGCCTATAACAAGTATGTGTAGTAGTTTTCTTCTAGACATAGCAAGTATGAACCTAGGATCTTCTAACAGTATCCAAATGTTGTGAAAAACTTCCGTAGGAAATGGCAGGAAGTTCATAAAGCAAGAAAGCTTTACTGCTGAGGAGCTTGATGCTTTAGTGTCTGCTAAAATTGGCAGGAAGTGGACAGAGTTGGATTGCAGATAGGAGAGGGGAAACCGGTCCTACACCGTCCATGGATAAGTCATTCACAAGTCAAGAGGAGATGGGGGTAAACATCTATGGACTCAAGGAGCCTAAAATAGAGGACTCAAAATCTGAGATATCATGGGAAAACATTGTTGGATATACTCGGTAGAAAAGGTATGGAACTTAGTATAACATTTTAGTATCATAGCTAGAAGCCTAGAACACATCTTTTTAAACTCATCCTTTGTTGTAATATAAAATTGATATGTTTTAACAAGTAGAAATGGATTGTTTATGAATTCTTCGTGACATATTAGTAACTAATACACGCAATGTATTTAACAACTATACTTTGAGTTACCTCCTTAGTAGATGTGGCAAAAAAAAAAAAAAAAAAAAAAAAAAAAAAAAAAAAAAAAAAAAAAAAACTCTCAGGTCTAAGAAGAATGCAGAAATCCGTAGGTAGATAAACACAGAGGCATTTCATCGTTGATAACGTAATATTCAAAGATTTGATGGCCGTAGATGTAGTAATGTTTGCCGTTGCTAGAGCATGATAGTATTTTGAGGTATATGCTTGCGATACCCAAATCTTCAACACCATTCGGTGAGCATCTGTGAAAATAAAAATATTTGTCCGATGCATTTTTCAGGTTGTGTGACATAGGGGTATGGAGAAGAAGAGTAGCCTACCAGGGTTTGAACAACATTTGATTGATGTACTATCAAACCCAAAAAAACCTAAAATTGTTTTTTTAGTCTGTTTTTGGTTCTTATGATCTGGGTTTAGTTTAATTGATTGACTGGTGTGTTTTTTATTTATGGGTTTTCATTATAGGTTTGTTGAATTGACTGCAAGGTCTTTCTATGCGATATAACTGCAACCGGAGATAATGAACCTTAATCTGGGAGGAGTGAAAATCGTGGCGTTATTGTTGAAGCCCTTAAGAGGTTTTTTACATTTTCTTTCGTTGAACTTTTGTCAGACTGACGATTAACGCGTCAATTAGGCTGTTTACCGACAATTTTCGTTTAATTGAGAGTATACGATAGTCATGTATTTTTTAGTAGCTTAATGTTTACAAACGTTGGCGTCTAAATAAAAACGGCGGCTAATTTTGATATGGGTGTTTTAAACAGAACTTCCATGCTTATGAAAACAAATCATATTTGAAAGGTGTACATCCTCAGGTTCAATCTGATTCGTCTTTACAATTTTTTAACTTTATTTTAATGGTTTTGATCATATGAGTCATTATTGATACGGATTCCTGTTCTCGAGATTTCGAAAGCCTCTGTCTTTCAGAGAGTAATGCAATACCTCGCTATGGTGAGTCGCGAAAACAAATTGCAACTAACGTTTTTACGGCGTTCTGCCATTGATGCTAATATATTTATTTTGTTTGATGCAGTTGTTTACAGAGGTTCTCTTCTGGAATTTTCATCGATGGAATATGTACCCTTTCATTATGTCTGCTGGGTATTTTTCGAGTAACCATGATTGTTTTTCTAATTATATAGTAAAGTCAGTAAATCATGTGCATTGGATTGAATGTTGATAAGACAAAATATTTTTTGCTCATAGGGAGTGATTGTTACACGTTATCCGGTTGGCTTATTTTAAGCAATTTCGAAATCTGCTTCATGATATTTAGTTTAACATGTTGTTAGGAGCCCTACGATAATTGGATTAACTGCAGCGACTGCACGAGTGGTAAGACCATATTTCAATTTTGTGTTCCGAGCGTTTCTTTCCTCCATACTGTACACGAAAAATGAACATCTTTCTTGCCATTGCAGGGGAAGGTAGTTGATTTTCACGGATGACTCATTCGCGATTTTGTATCATGGTTAATGAAGTAGTGGCGGGGGGAAATAGGTAAGTGTTACCTTATTATACGCTTAACTGGTAAATAATTGTCCGTGTTCTCATTTACGGGAGGCTGTTATCTAATTGGTACCTAATTACCCATTATTGGGACCCAAATATCTGCTGACCAGTTAACAAATACCGCTACAGAAAATGGGATTAGGATGACGCTTGGCCGACAAGATGTAACAAGGCGCCTATTGTGTAACGGTGATTCGATGTTTGGTTCAAATTGTCAGAGACTTCTGGCTGTAATGACAGTAGAAACGTTTATTCAGAAGGTAATTGAGATTTCTTATATTTTTTTATGTATGTACTATATCTGCTTTATATTTGGAGACAGGTTGCAGCTATTGAAAAAGACGTGGCTGCTACGTGTGTTGTCAAGGAACAGCCGAACAGAAGGTCCTGTTGACACCTCTAAGCCACTTCCAGCCAGGTATATTACATCATCTAATTTTACTTATTTGGTGTTTCAATCGAGGTTCTAGGAACATAGCACGGGAATCAGAGCTAAACAATTGGTTTTGAAATTGAGTTCCATTAGCATTTTCATTCCCACCCTGCTCTGACGTATAACTTAAATCTGATCATCACAATGAAGTTGTTTGCTTTATCACATCACATTCCTAACTAGGCTTATATGACTCGACTCATATTTCTGATACAGGGTAATGGAGTGGATCTGAATGAGCTCAAGGAAGTGTCAACAGATTATGGCGTAACCAAAGAGTTAACCATCAAAGGTCTAACGCCAAATTGCTTATGCTCATAATATGTTTACATATTTTAAATATTATTAAGCTATTTTATACTACAGTTCCTCCAACATTTCAGGTCAAACCGGCTTCTATTTTACCTATTTGAGGACAAAACAGAGAAAGGAAGTAATACTCTTCTACCTCGAGCACAAGCAATGTAGATAAAGCAATAGCAGCATCTGTTAACGGGTCGTTACTTAATATTCCAAAAAATGTACAAAAGCTTATCACTACTACAAAAAATCCCACAGAAACCGGTCAAAATAGCCCATGAAGAGTGGTTTTGAGACCACTCTCTGAGGGGGGGTATCTCCATGACCGAAACATATAGAAACCGGTTATGCAACCTATTTCTATTAGAAGCATCGACACCGGTTTTCTCCTTACTGATAGGTCTCCATATTAAAATAAGCATACATGTTTTATTGAAAATCGAGACCGGTTCTCCCACAACCTGTCTTTATAGAAACATCCAACCTGTCTTTATATAAGTAAAAAGATGTGTTTTTTTTTCTCAAAACCTGTCTTTTTTGTTAATCTCTTTTATTAAAAAAAATTGTTTTTGGAATTTTTCAATAAATTCCATAATCTACAATTTGACTCACCAAAATAAAAAAATATAAATGCATCAAATATATATAAAGAGATTAGATAGACCACAAATTTTGAAATCAAAAAATTAAATTAAGACAATACTTCAATTCAACTAAACATAAATCCTAGACAAAATCCTAATTAAACACTAGAATTCAACAAATAACCATAAAGGAAAACACTAGAATTCAATATAATTATCTAGGATCAATCACGCCACAATGTAATCCATGCACCAATGATCGCGTTCAATTCTTTGCTCTATAACGGACGCTCGTCACTCAAAGGTACCTACAAGTAAATTAAAGAAATAAAAACGTAAGCCTTAAGTCTACTACTGAAAGAAAAAATGTGCTACTCATGAAAAAAGAAAAGATGAACGAGAATTTATTTAATTTCTAGTAGCCCACTAAAAAGTCTACCAGTGAGAAAATACTTATATACTTATCATATGAACAAATAAATATATATTAGCCTACTAAAAAGTTTACAAGTGAGCACAAAAAAAAAACAAAAAAACCATGCGTTTACAATTAATAAGTATCAACAGGAACTAGAACTATATAACAAATTCAGTAGGCAACTTGAAAATAACACTAAGATGTAGCGACTAATAAGCAATAACAGATTCTTGCATATGTAAACCAATCGTCCTGTGCAAATACTTGTGCTTATGTACTATTAAACTTTTTCTAAAAATATTATATAATGTTATTTCAGTCTTATCGGGTTGACCCGATAAGCTAAATAACTCAACCCTAACCCGGCATTATAATAATATCGGGTTTTTGGGTTCGGTCCAAAATAACCAAATAAACATTTGTAACCCGATTAGACCCGACCTTATAAGCCTTATTGACACCCGTATGTGTATCTAAGTCTTGTATTGATGGTACTCGAGTCAAAATTTGGGCATGTCTATACAATGGGCTGTAATTAGCTAAGTATAAACCAAAAATAAGTAACCAATGAATGACTAATTTACAGAATTTAAGGGGAGAAACTCATCTGCAACTAAGACAAGCTTATAAGAATATGCACATGAATCGATGGTCCATCTTCAATATATTAAACAAATCCTGAGGCAGCATAGGCTAAGAATGGTCATTTGATCGACTCATGCCTACATCCTCCGCCGCATTAGCCTAATGTCATTACCATGAAAGACAAGTCTCCATTCAATTATGCTTGATATGGCGCCCTTGTAAAATCTCAATTCATTGATCCACAGCATCTACAAATCACATAATCCAATTTTCAAGAAACCAATTAAAATTATACTAGATCATATAAGGTATAACTAACTAAACTAACTAAAACTACTTAATGTCAAAACTGGTGGTTTCTTATTTCAGAACAAGTGTCATATCAACTGCTAGATTAACAAACATAAACATTTTAGCCACGAGCGAGCATGAAATTTCCACCCACTAGGACCCACATTCATCACCAGTAGTCAATATATCAAGTTCATAGTTGAGTAGACCAAGCTGCCCCACCCACCCATGTTGCCGCCAGTAGTCAATATCTTTCAAAACTAAGTTAATGGTTCACTCAAGATAACATCAGTATTGCATTAGTTAATTTTATTACCAAAAGAATTGACTTGATGAAATGCAACACATAAAAAGATATCTAAGTAACCTAGTATGTGAAGTAGCAACCACCAAAATATAGTAGACACAGAGTAGATCCCTTATGTAGTAATTCAAACATAGTACATGATTAAATATGTTTTATAACTTCTAGATAGATGTTATGGAAATAAGCTAAAGCTACTAATTTTTTAGCCCATTTGGTCAGTTTAATGTAACTATAGAAAGTGATCATTAGTCAAATACAGATTTATGTAATACAGTTAGATAACCATAACGCATGTATACAAAGGTGGATGAAAGTATCAGATTTAGCCCTTACGAACAATTGATTCTATAAGCAACCCAAACAACCCCTGTGAATCATGCATTTCAAGTAATATTCAAATCCACCCAAACGAAATTCAATAAGCAATATTTTCCTTTAAAAAAATCAATAAGCAATTCCAACCTGAGCCTATGAATCATGTATCTCAAGTCATATTTAAAAAGGAATCCCAAACAGCCCATGTAAGCATTAGTGACTTGACATTTCAAGAATATTTAACAAGCAATCCCAAACAGCCCTTATAAGCATTAGTGACTTTATGTTTGACAGAGGCTGAGTTGAGAAGGAAGATCCCATCAAAAGATAGAGACATAAAGGTGGCACCATATATATGTTCAAGTAAAGACTAATCAAGTATCTTATAAATGCCATTTCCTAACGACAAAATAACAAAATCTTGTAAACCCAAATTAATTCTAACTAGTTAGTAAGAGAGGAAATTGCTGCAACTTTTATAGGAGGAAAGGATTATTCAGATGCAGATGGTTAGTAAGGGTTGTGACAGTAATACGAATCCCAACAAAAAATGGAGTTTATTAAATCTTACATTTTTAAGTTCTTCATAGTTTTGTTGGCTGGATTTTGTGATTTCTTTTAGTTCAGTTAGAGCAGCTTGAAGTCTCCAAACCTGACAGACATAATAAAATCATAGATAAAAGCAACAGCCACTTCCCCCTTAGCTAAATCTTTAGGGAAATGTAACGATTACCTCTTAAGTCAGATCCTTCTTGGGCAATCTCTTTACTACTTCAGGTGGATAACTAGAAAACGTGTTGTATCTGAAATTCACATGCAAACTAATTAGAAAGAAATGTGACAGTTACAAGAACAAGGCAGAAAATTGAACTTGCCGAGAAGACGAATTGCAGTAAATTTGTGCTTGTTCTTCTCGGCTTCCTTCATCAGTTGACCACCAACCAAGCAACCTACATACAATTACAATAGAATGAACATAAGTAATCTTTTATATGCTATTTGCATCAAGATCCACAATGCAAAAAAACAAAAGAATCACGAGCTCTAGCGCCATATGTAAAGTAGTTTCCTATACCCGTCCCAGTACGTAGTAAAATGACGATTCTTTCCACAAAATTAGATGCAAAAATAAGTACCACCTAATCCTTGCACTAAAATTACTAGATTAGACCACTTTGTATGAACAAGAACGCAAAGCACTCTGCAATCCTGAAAAGCACATATTTGTAACTTGTTAAAATAGCCAAAGTATATTTAACGAGGATATGGAAAACCTTTAGAGCTAAATCAGAATGTACCCATAATTTATGAACAATTCCCACCACCATAAGGAACAAACATCACCTTTGAAATAGAAGTGATTAGAAACCAGTGTTGGGTAGGGGTTTAAACCCCTATGAATAGAACTTGGGTCAGCATCAGTAGTTGATTATAAACTGAGATTATAACAAAAATGATACAAGTAATTTCAAGGAGAATATTACAACATGGCTTTAGAAGGGTGAACACTATAGCAGCAACAAAGAAAACCTTGGAGATTGCAGCTCAGAAATGCTGAAAAGATATACAGAATAATAATTTAGTACATTTATCAATATAAGCAAGCAAATTTTAGGCGTACTTAGGGGGAGTATGTTTCGGCTTATATAGCCGGCTTATGGCTTATTTGATTTTGGGATTATGTTTCATAAGCTCACTTTTTGTGGCTTATTTAAAACTTTTCGGCTTATACAAGTTTATTATGACTTAATAAACTTACATAAGCCGAATAGTTTTAGAATAAGCTACAAAAAGTGAGCTTATGAACATAAGCCCAAAACCAAATAAGCTAAAAGCCGGCTATATAAGCGAAATAAACACCCCTTAATATTTTATTATCAGAATACCAGTTTACACTACTTTCTTTTTTAAGCCCACATTATATACGGTTCAAAGCTGGTAACAACTAGCAATACCTATGAACTAATGGTTTATATTACGGGTAACGAAAAGTATGATGCTGAAACAAATGTTATTCAATAGTGTATCATTTATGTAGCTACTGTATATTTTGGGAAGTAGTGGTTACACACAAGTAGTTAATGAAATTAGAGAGAATATCTAAACTAAAAACACCCATATAGAACCCTAATTCACAATTTCTTAACAAATTTATGCAAATCCTAATTTTGGCTAAGGGCCAAGAACCCTAATTTCGGATTTTGATAAGCAACCCGATTTCAGCTGTCATCAAATAACATGGAAAGATTCAATAAAGTAACTAAAAGATCATATGAAATCAAAGATAAAACAAATTAAAGTACTTAAATATAGAGAAGTCGACTCTGATGGCAATAATTTGATAGCGACCCATGATCAAAGCAGAACCAACAAAGGTTATGGGTGGTTTGTATGTGTTGTGAAGAAAATGGAAGTGATTTAAAATTAGTGAAACTGATAAAAGAGGGAAAAGAAACCGGCTTAAAATTTTGGTAGATAGAAACTTAAAATTAGTGAAACTATAAAAGAGGGGGAAAAAAACCCACTTAAAATTTTGGTAGATAGAAACAGGGTTTCTGAAATCACCAGTCTTTTAATCTTAGCATTTTGGAACTGCGCGTATTTTTTCTTTAAGTGACCGGGTTTTAACGTAGCCGGTCTCTTTTTAGGGATCTCTTTGACCTTTTGTGTAATAGTGCCACAAACTCATTTGTAGAAAAGCATACTTTCTTTGCGCGATCTGACGGTCGTCTAAAAGCATGATTTCAGCGGTTCAATACCACGCAATGAGGTAATTTTTTTATAGTTTCAGTATTGTCTTGCTTGCTTTCAATTGGTTTGTTTAGTGGGTTGGTTCAGCGGTTGGTTTCAATAGGTGTGTTCAGTGTGTTGGGTTCAGTCACTGGGTTCAGGTTATTGCTCTTGCGTGTTGGTTCTGTTAATGTGTTTAGTGGGTGCTATATAGACGGTCTTATATACATTGTCATATAAACTGTTGCTGCTTATAGAAAGCTACGACAGACTAATATTTTCGGCAATATAAGAAAACATTGAAAAAGATAAAACATTTATTACATTACCTAAACCCTTTAATTATTGACACATTAATCGGTTAAATTTTGTTTTATTAACAGTTTAATACTTTGACGGACCTTTGATATAAATTAAGTTATTGTGCTTTAATATTGACTTATGAATAATGCGCAGCTTTGAAACTCAATACAGGTTTATGTTTTCTTTAGTGATTTTGTTTAAAGCTCATTATATGGATGGTTCCGCTAAATAAAAGCATCTTTTTTAGGACAGTGATGAATTGGCTAACGAGGCCATGAAAGACATGGATGGACAGGTTAGAAAATAACATCAGTTTACATTTTCTTTAATTGCACACCTGCACTTTCACCCATCAATTAAATTAAGCTAAATATGTTATTATTTTTTTGACGGTAATGGTGACGGCAGGTATATATAGAAGAGTTCTTAACGGGTCAAAATGGGTTGTGATTGTGAGTACTAAAATGCAAGACTCATGATTCTTATAATATCGCGTGAATATGAAAGAAACTAATTTGAACTCAAACTGCATTGAAGAATGCCAAATCAGCACTAAACTGTGGCCGAACTCAGGGAGCTGCTACAACTTGAGAAGGGAAATATTGAAACCGATATAGCCATTTTGGATCGAGTTGTGGCATCAGCAGGATGCCGACTGCTCAAAAAGATGTATGGATTATAGTTTCTTAAGGAAACCCAAACATAAATGTGGCCAAGTAAGTGTAAAGGTTGAGTTTGACCACTTGAAAAAGGAGAAGTGGTTGCAGCGCCTTGCTTTTCTCAAAGGTACATTTTTGTTTTTTGTATTTGTGAGCATGACAATTACATGTAACAATAATATTCCTATATATGCACTATTGCTGCATATTGTGTTGTATGAAGCGTATTTATGGAATACGCACAATTAATGATTGAAACCATGTTTCCATCAGTTGTTAGCTGAACACTCCATCTTAAGTTTTATATAAGCATCAACAAAAGATCAACCTCTGATCTTATGTAAAATGTAGTAGAATCTGTTTGGTTACTTTAGGATGGTTTTGGATTATGTAAAATGTCGCAATGACGCCTGTTGGATGTTGGATTTGTCAGCCCCGCCGCCCACCTCGTTACAATGTAAGCCATGATGACCATTAAAAAAAATAAAATAGAAAATAAAATAAAAAAACACTATGCTGCATTGATCATCTTTAATAGCCAAAGGCCCAAATTTGATATGTTTGTCTCAGAAACAGGCCTGTTGAAAACCAAGTGATATATATAAGAGGGGTAGGATATATTGAAGGGGCCGTTATACCCACTCTCCCCAAAAATGTTAGCCACACCTTTCCCCTTTTTTCTATTTATTTTTTTATTTTTTTTATTTATTTTTTATTTTTATAATTTTGTTTATATCAAAAAGTTATAAACTTGAAAGTGCAGAACAAAAAATATAAAGTTTAATATGTCAAACGTTTAAAACAGTCAAAAATACGAAACAGAAACTGACAAAAAACTGTGCTGTACTGAAATAAATTGGGAGACAAAGGAAAAGGACAAGGGAACAAGGTGGGCCAGAGGGTGTGGTTAACACAACCTTATATTGACCCTCCCTAATATGATATACTAACCCTCCTTACTTAATAGGGAGGTACTTTTTTGTACTTTTTATTTTTCTTTGTACTTTTGTACCCTTTTACTTTTTTTTAATATATATATATATATATATATATATATATAACAGGAGGCGTTACACGTAGATAATGCCACGTAAACGCCACCTCATTGCCCAGTAATTCATTATCAGCCATGTCATCTGCCATGTAAGCAATTTTTTAAATTTATTTTATTTGCATTTTCCATGTCATCATTAAATAAATCCGATTTTTTTTGCATAATAATTTTTTACTTTTATTTTTATTTATTATTATTATTTTTTTATAAAACCGGATTTTTTTGGATAAAAAATTATGTATCTTGCAAGACTCGAACCTAGGTCGAGTAATACAAACACAACACTACAACCAATGGACTAAGCCAGAAATTGTGACATACAATGAAAATCAAATATATTATGCCTTTAAAAAAAATACAAGCTATATACAGAAAATATACTGATAATGGTTCATTATCATCCATCACACAAAACCCTAATATCATTCATATCCGGAATTTTTACTTAAAACCCTAATATCATTGCCTATATTCGTTCATAATTTAATGTTATATACACGTTTCTTATTGACAGGCTTATCAAAGAGTATGCTAGAAAAGTGAAGGAATTGGAATATACAGCTGATATAGACACCATCGCTGAATGTGAAAAGCAATCAATGGTACACTCTTATCTCAAATTTGTTATTCTACTATATGCATGATTTGGTTGCAGAAATTTTCACAAAAAACTTTTGCAAAACTTTTGCAAAATTTGTTATTCTATTATATGCATGATTTGGTTGCAGAAAATTTGTTCTTTCCACAGTTAATGATTCCCTTTTATTATGGATATGTGACGTAGATGATTATGTAGTTGAAAAGAGTGACTGATGAAGAGCCAATAAAGTTTGCGGGTTGCGGGACTGTGACAACCTTAATCATTCATTGATGGTACATACTGATTTTTCCCATGTTTTGCATATTTGCTCCATATTCTTAGTATAATAAATGGTGTTTCATTAGGTCCCAATAGCTCTTCAGTAGATTTGAAGTTGCAGAACCTGAAAAGTGCAAAGGTGTTTAGACAAGGTATTCTTGCAGTTCATTATCAATTGTGAATAAGATTTAACTTTTTTTTATTAGTTTAACTACTATTTTTAATTAATTACATGGTTATGGAGGGACTGAAAGGATTCTCGACTTGCGCCTGCTTTATATAAAATATTTTACCCAAACACTAAAACTTTTTCATGTTCTATGTAACAAACCAAAGTATTCTCATCTTTTTCCTTTTGTTGCTGAAGGTTGTTGGATCCATGCTTTATGTAATACACGTTTACAGTACGTATGAAGAAATGAGAGCTGCTCCTATCAACATGTTAAATCCACAGCGAACTGCAATAATCGTAGTTGATTTCTTAAAAGTTGGTTAGCAAACGATACACATATTTTTTTTTAGTTATTTTATTGGTGCCAAAAGTATATAACGTCCTTTGTTTATATGTTGTAAGAATATTGTTGCAACCTTTTTTGTCATGTTTAAGATGGAATAAATGATAGTTTAAATAATTACGGTTGTGGGTTTTCTTTTGTTAGCCTTTTCTAGAGCCCAATACTGCAAACGAGGTGAACTTTTTTACACAGATGATCCAAACACAAAAACCATCATGGACAGCATTACATTGCAGGGATGAACTCGAGTTGGCATTTGGTGGAGAAAATGAAGAAAGTTTTGATATCAAGAAGTACGCCAAAAAAATGAAGAAAGAGGATGTAAAGAGGATTTCTCTTAATAAAGGAGATAGCTGCTCTGAAAACACTACCCTTAACTCTAATTCTGACTCTTGAGGAAAAAGCAACCAATATAATCATGAAGAGTTTACTTTCAGTTTAGTCATTTTTTGTGGAGTAACAGGGCTTATTCTGATAAATATGAATCAGATCCTTTGGATATCCTTGACCGTGTGAGGATCAACAATACCTTTCAAGACCCGATGTCAACCATTAGAAGTGTTATTAATGATTCGAAGGACAAGGATCTACGGTTTAAAAATTCAGATCTTGAAGAAGCGGAAGGACGGCTGAAAGTTGTCTTTGTTGAAATTTATTGCAAACTTCATCCTCTGAAGCATTTCAGGTGTTAAACGGATATTGATATTTGTTAATTTATATTGATCTTTTATTGTGCGATAGCATATGGGATGGAAACATGACTGATTTTTTTTTTTTTTTTTTTTTTTTTAATGAATAGAACAGTTATGTAAATCTCCTAGCCTTCCGAAGATATTGAAAAAATATGAAAAGGTTAGATAACTACTGATATAATTGAATCCTATTGAATCTAACTTTTAAAGTCCATATGCAGGTTGCAGAAAGAAAGGCATCAAGGTCATACATGAAAACTGTGGATGACACTTACATTCACTTAGGCTTTACTGAACTTTTGAATTACTTGCAGTTTATATGCATATATATACTTCTGTGATGATGTATACTGCAAATATATACTTCTGGTGGCGCTGCCGAATCAACTACCCCTTTATATTTTGCTTAAAGTAGGGTAATGAATTAAGCCACTATGATGAATTTCTTATTAGTACTGGTCTTTTGTACTCACACTTGGCACCTTTTTGGTGCATTAGTGTTTGGAATTAGTTTTTTTTTATTGCCACTGTATGTGTTATTATTAAGGGTTCATGGGCATAAAGTAAAATGAACTGTTACATAAGCACTTATTGAGCGGGCATTTGTCCCTCATGCAGAACTTGACAATGCTGCTTCAGATGTATCTAGCCTATTCACCAAGATTGGTACATATCTCGAATAATAAATATCTTTTTGTGCAAGGTACAAGAATTGGTAATTAATTTTTTTTTTTCATTATGCTCGCTGATATAGAGCGCAAGGAAAAAATTAAAGATGAAAAAAAATTCGTTTCCAGTAATTCCAAACTTAACCAAAGAACTTGACACCTTGCATAAGACTATAGCAGCTTCTATAGCACATCGAGAGCAACTACTGAAGGGCATGGAGGAAGATTGCGATCCTTTTTATCCACCAAGGCCCAGGTATATGGTTTAGCCAGCGAACTTAAGATGAGAAATGGGCTAGATAGCTAACGGGTCAAAACAGGTATTCTTCGGTACCTTTTTGAAACAGGTTGGGTTGAGCCGGAAATACTTTTTGTCCAAAATTGTTGACACTTCTATAAATAGTTAGTAAATATCTTAGTCATATTTTTCAATATCAATCAACTACTATGAATAATTTGGGCACTTTAATTGACCTTCGACCCAATTGACCCTTTTCCTTTTAAAGTAGTTTTTTGTTTTACCCGTAATGCCAAATCAACCCATGTGTACAACTTACTTAGTATAGGCGATGTTTATCCAGTTTTAGAGTGTGTTTGGTGTCAACACTAAAGGGGTAAACAACTGTTTTTGCCTAAAATGAAAATGGGTAGAAAAATATTAACTCACCTTATTTCAGCAAGTTACGTCTCATAATCTCTGCACTTCAAGGCTGAGATTTTAAAGAGACATTTCATTAGCAGAGTTAACAAACCCCCAATTTCGCCTATCTCGATTGACCCGTCACATGTCTGGAAAGGTATATCTAAGTTGATACAAATCGGCATTGCTTTATTTTTGCTGAACTTTATACGTTAGTAAAATTAGAATGAACTATGTAGCGGGTCAAAACGAGAGCATTTCATGTATGGATCAGGTTGGCTAGAAAATAACATCATTCATGTTAACCATGAGCTATGCACTTTCACATCCTGTAATTTTCTTTTCTAGGGTTTTAGGATTCAGTTAAGCGTAGAATTACATTACTAAGTTATTTGAAAATCAGATAAATAGGTAAGTATGTTTCATCCTTAGATTATGTGTTTTGTTGTGAATGTCCATGGTTCGAAGCAGGATATGTTTATCCAAACACTATAAACCGATGTGTTGCAACTTTCATTATGCATATGCGTATGGAAATCACCAGATCTTGATTAGTCGATCGCCTTACATCTTGATATACTTGATCATCGTCACCAGATGTCTTTTATATCACTTTTATTTGATATCCCACTAGCTTCTTGCTCCATTATTAAGAAGAAACTTCACAAAAGCCAATATTTGGGGCTCAAAAAAGCTGTTGTTGATCAACAAAAATATGTAAAAGAGACGACTATGTATCCTTTGGAGCATAGTGTTAGTCATAGTCAACTTTGCACCCTGTCAAATGGCGGAACTAACACATATCAACCACCTAATAACCTCCATGAACAGAAGTTCTAATGAGCATTTACACATGCCTAACCAAAAACCTTACTTCATAAAAAGTCCGATCCAATGGCCAAATCCAATAATCATTTACAAGGATAATCAATTAACCCTTTCACTTTTTATCACCGTGTTAGCCTCACAACAGCTCACTGCCAACAGCGCGGACCCCAGTTTGTTCACAACCAACAGCGCGCACACCCTTGCTTTGCATAGAGGCAATATTTCATAATCTTCGCACATTGTATAAAATATTTTATCTTCAGTTCTTTTAGAAAAATGTGAATCTTATTAAAAGTCTTTGCGATTTTCAGGCAAAAAATGACCTAATCACATCTGATAATGTGATACCTCATGAAGATATCAAGGTATGTCAATAGAAGAATGTCAGAATGTCAAATTCTACACATAAATGTTACAAAAATGTTGTACATCATTCATTAACAACCTTTTTTGTATCACTTTAGTTTACAAGCGAACCCAAACTGTTTACTGATAGTTACACCAAAATATGTCATTTAAGTTGTGTTGCAAGCGAGAATGCTCCCTTAGGATGCCCATGGACTGATCCTATGGTCATGGATTTCCTCCAACATCTTGAAAATGAAAAGTCGAGCACACTACAAGGTTCTAACAGTGAGATTTCATATTTATATTATATGTCTTTCCGTTAACAGGACAATGGACTTTTCTTCTCTCCTTGGGCCATTATTTTGTACATGGGTCATTTTGAAGCTATTTCCTGTAAGTAATCTTTTTTTCTTTTTCTTTTAGTAATTATGGTTTTTGACCCTTTTGGCCGATTCAGTAATCTTTTATTTCAATTTATTTAGATTAATGTGAATACAAAAGAGGCTTTTAATGAAGTTGGTATTATTACTTTAGGTTATTTAAGTTCCACACTCACATCTATAGACATGAATCTGTATGCATGTGAGCTTAACAATCTGGTTGATGTTTGTTTTATATTGTCTTATGATTGAATTTTATTCTTACTCATTTTAGTATACCTATATAGCTTGGTCAAAGATTTCAGACCTGCAAAAAAAAGAAACATAAACGAGGTTAGGGAGCATGAATTATGTAATGTATTTGCTGATGCTAAAAAATGAAAGTTGTTGATTTGGTCTATAGTCTAATAGTATACTCTGATTAATCAAATTTAGCTCGAATTTATATATATGATGCTTTAAGAATGGGTGAAAATATATATAGTACCACTTATGTGCGGTTTGTTTGACCTCTTACTGCCTAACGTGTTTTTGCAATGTTTTCTTTGCTTCAACTGTTGCCATATTTTCTTTGCTTCAAACAGTAAATCATCTATGGATTACTATTCATTGGTGGAACTTGGACATGGTAGCAACGACTCTGGAACTCAGTTATTCGAAAAGGCTCCTGGCTCGATGACCCGCTATTGTTCCTCCTTCGGTTACTGCATAGTTGGAAGAACAGGTATATCACATACCTGGCGATATGATTTAATACCACCTGCAGCTAAGCTGGGTAAGGCTTATTGTTATCGTTTTATTCAACTGAAGGTAGTGTTTCTAATGATAAGTCTTTGGTGCAACTGTACAAGAACAAATACATGGGACAGATTTGAGCTCACCACAAACACAATCTTCTAATGAAAAGTCTCTATTGTAAATGACTGCGTCTGAACCCAGGTTACTTTAATGAAGAGTTCGCGAATGAATCATATCTTTGGACTCCATAAAATAGAGACATAAAATGATACCACGCACACTTCTTAAGCTGTTCGGTCTTTCTTTTCTTTTTTTTTTTTTTATTTAAAGTAAAAATTATTTTATTCGATATAAGCACACAAGATGTAGAGTTTCAAGAGATTCCAAGGTACACATTTTGCTTTATTATTCTTGACTAATAAATAAGACGTATCAAGAATGGGGATGTGCCAGCTCGGTCATCTCTGAAACTTTGTAAGTCATGCCATCTTAAATTATTGTAGTGATTCTAACTGAAAGGTAACCAACATGCTGGCCTGAAGCATTTTTCAATCTGATCTTATACATATTTGATCTCTTTTATCTCTTCCTTTTTACGTGTTATTGTGTGTTTTGTGTGATCAATATATATCGTTGTGTAACCTGATCTTTTTATTTATATTTCAGAGTTTGAAGAAAAGAAGCTTGCAAGCAAGCATACTTCAAGGTATACATAACTTGTGCATCTTTTTCTTTTTTATTGCATGTATCTTTAAAGAAATTTCAATATGCACGAATTGTAAGTGATTAGATTACGAATGTCATTTTGACATTATTCTCTACATATTTCCATGACAGATGGATAATGCTCTAATCGATGATTGGAGGATACATGTAGATTTCAGCCAAAGTGTTTAAAAGTTGTGGAACCAATTCAGGAGTAATTAAAGGCAAACATGGTGAAACAGGTAAGTATAGGAACTGAAGTGATTCACAATACTTATTATATAGAGGTGTTCTATAAAATTAGTTGGTAAAGGTTGCTTCAAATGTGGTTCCCTTGATCATATCGCAAGGGACTTTACGAGAAGGCCTGATGCCAAACGAGCTCCAAAATACACCTAGAAGGATGATAGTTTTACAAGAAAAGGTGTCAATGATAGTTCAAGGTTAGTAGGTTTAGTATACATTGTAAGATGGATGGGTCACGTGGGTTAGGTATTTAGTCAAAATAATTCGGGTTGAGGCATGTAATTTTTAGTACGGTCCAGTTAGACCCACAAACACTTTTTCCCACTATATAAATGATTAGAAAGTTAAGTATGAACATCGGGCTGCAATTGGTACTGACATCTTCCATCACGCTTACTGTAATTTGTTAAAAACTGTCTCATATAATATAAGTTAAGCCAATATTAGATGCCTTTTGCAGGTGGTGTAAAATTATCATATGCATCTCTTTTATGTTTCTGTATATATAAGCATACGATGAAGAATTTACTATAAAAGACAGGTAAAGTTAATCTAATAATCTTTTTGTGTTATATGTGTATCTCATATTTAAGTTATGTTACAGAAAAAAAAAATGAAAGTAATTAGATTTTCGATTTTTAAGTTTGTTTTTATGGGTGCAGGTTGTACAATACAATATAAGTAAAGATTGATGGCATGTGTTACCCATAAAACTCAGGACATGGTGATGTCAAGTGCAAAACAAATATAAAGCAAGATGAGGTTGTTCAACAAAAAAAATCCTATGGAAACAAAAAATTTCAGACCAAGACCAAATAACGTCAGTAACTAAGACTAAAATTTAGATTTGTACTTTTTACTTTAGCGATACATTCTTTTCCAAACTGCAGTTACCAATCCTTTTTGTTCATTCTAAGATGAAAATGGCCTTGCATTATTGTTTAAAATTCTCTTCATGTTGGTCATTACTAAGATTAAATAGCACTATAATATTCATGTACCGCAACATCAAGTTATATGCTTAAACTTATATATCACTAAATGTCGTTGAAAGTCCTAAGCGGGTGCCTGATATTGGGCGTGAGCATGCTTCAAATAAACCTCTTCTGAGAATCGTATTCAAGGTACATTATCAGCACTTACATAGCTGATAAGGTATGTAAATAATAAAGTTAATAAAGTTTTTAAACATAATAGGATAAAATTAATAAAGTTTAAGCTAACTGCATTAATGTTAACATGATGATAATTGGGGATCCTTCTGTTGACAAGTCACAACTTCTTAGAGCTATTATGAACATTGCTCCTTTAGCAAAATCAATGACAGGCCGTGGTTCTTCTGGGCTTGGTTTGACAGTTGCAGTTACTATTGATCAAGAAACAGGCAAGAACTCTTTGATAAACTGGATAAAAAGCTATATAAACATTAGTTTTTGTTTCTGAATTTTTAGCTATTTAAAATTTATAGGAGACATAAGTCTAGAAGCTGGTGGTATGGTTCTTGCAGGAAGAGGTGTTATTGGTGGATATGGGTTAAGAAGTTTGTTGTTCACAATACCAGCGAGTTGGAAGTTTTGCAATCACAAATATTTGTATGCTTTAATGCACGACTATCTCTACAAGTTTATAATTTCGTTAGTGAATGACTTTGAGAGTCGTAATGGTGGTACTATATCTTTGAAAGTCGAAAGAGACATTTGCGTAACTTGGATATGCTGCTCATTTGTAATTTAATTATTTTAATGGTTGACAAATGGGTCATACGAGGCAGGTCGCAGATTGGATCTTAACAATTACGATACCAGGTCGGGTCTCCAAATCACACATTATTATAAACTATGCAATTTTGCTTGAGGAAAGTAAAGTCGACTCATATTTGTTTCATTGTATATATATATATATATAAAAAAAGAAAAAAAAAACTTCCAACATTGCAACTTCTATTTCTTTTTGTCTTTTTAACTACTGCTTAATGTGTCTGAAGTAAAATTTACCTTATATGTGCCCCAAGATAATATCAAGGGTGCTTTTAAGATTTGTGAAAGAGTGAACACTTCATACATCCACATGTGAAATACATTTGGGATACTTTTATCTCAAAGTTTGTCAAAGAATAGGGGGAGTCATAACTTGAATGATTTTAGAGAGCTTTTAAAGCATGTAGTTGAAATGGTACGATTACTGATCAATTGTGTATTTCAATTATGTTTTACATGTATACAATATAATTAGCTCTTGCACTTATATCCTTCAGTATGCGTATGCCAATTGAGAAGATGATTTTGGTAACAAGCCATGGCAGTTTATGATCTATCAACAAAGATGGTCTCAGCCAAGAAGAAGTTCACCATGGATTAATTATACTTATCCCATGCGTCGAAATATCAGGTGTAACAAAAACTCGGGAGATATATGAGCAGGTAACAGTGTCTGATGGACTTCCTTAAGAAGACGCAAAGGCTTCATGTTTTTCTTTTGCCATCTTCATGTACAAAAATGCAATTCGCCAGAGGTTGTTACTTGACTAAAATTTAGTTTGTTATAAGTAAAGTGTTGAGTTGTTTTCTTATGTAATCTTACGTTTTTAAAAGCAATTCTCAAAATTAAAAAAGTTGCATACCTGCTATCACAATATGAAAAACAAGAAAAAAAATTTCTTTTACAAAACGCAACAATCGTAACAAACAAACAACAAAAATTTAGTCAATAATAATACTTTAAAATAAATCTTATCAAATACTTATCTAGGTTGAGGTTCATGTGAGATAGTTTTTAAAGTGAGATAGTATAGGAAGCCATATGAATTATGACATTTCAAAATTATGTAATTATTTTAAAGTAAATTGTAAAACAAATTAAAGTGTATGATTTGTATATGACTAAACTGAAAAAGTCAAAAAATTGTCTATCTCTTCATTCCAAATCTCAAAAGTCTCAAACCTCATCATATAGATCTAGAAATTGTTCCAACCACGAACCAAAAAATAATCAGATATCTTTTCTTGCATACCACTTTGAAACTTTTTTTCTCTCATATTCATTAACCGTTTATTTCTTTTCGTTCTTAATGCATTCAATAAAAAATTTTGGTACGTGTATATCTTATTTTTTTCAAAACGATAATTATAAGTCATGCCCGCCCATCGGGCGGGCTTCGAAAGCTAGTATATATATATATATATATATATATATATATATATATATATATATATATATATATTGTATAATATATTTTAGGGTGTATAATTTATTTTATATAATGTATTTTGTATAATGTTTATTTATTATATTTATATAATTGACGTCTAATGTATTTTATTTAAGTAACAACAACAACAATAGCACGTTAAACATTACAACATTAAATAATTACAACAGCAACTGTTATTATTCAATTAAACAACATCGTTAACATATTATTTAAAGGTACAACATCTAAGACATATGAAAATTATTCATTTCATTTAAAAGATCATGGAGCCGGGCACTTGACTGACAAGCGTGATCCTCAGGATTCCTTGCCATTTCTAACTCCATCTCCAGAGTCTTTATTCTTGTCATCAACAGCTTGTTTTGACACTCAAGCTGGGCAATCTTACTAGCTTTAGCAACGCAGTTTGAGCAGTTTGTGATGCAACTGCTTATGTTGGTGATGAAACTGGTTAGTTTAAGCAGTTTGTGATAGTTTCTTGTGATGTACCCTCTCACTAGGGAGGGTTCGGTTAGTGCATCCCTTTTGATAACTGGTTGGTTTAAGTAGTTTGTGATGAAATTGCTTATCTTGGTGATGAAACTGCTTATGTTGGTGATGAAACTGCTTATGAAATAAGCAGTTTCTTGAAACTATAAGCAGTTGGTTTAAGCAGATTTGAAACTTGGTTTTTGTTAAAAAAAACCGAGATACGACTATGATGATTTTTTTTAAAAGAAAAACTTGTTTTGATTAGCGTGGCATAACCGAATGGACAGTAAAGTGAGTTTTCTTCCACTTTGCCACCTTCGAATTTGCAGCCAAAATGATAAACGATAATAATCTGAGTCTATTAAATATCTCGATATGTCTTTTTGACGTTTTTTTATGTATCTTGCATGTAATATTCAAAGAGTGTAATATTTATTACCTCATTTTTGTAAAACGGGGAACTCGACATTTTTCAAAGCCAAAGTATTGTGATACTGCAACCTTCTTTGTTGTGATACTAGACTACTTTTTTTTAATTACTTTTGGACCTACCAAATAATACCAAACAAAGAATGTTAAAAAAAAAAAAAAAAAAAAAAAACACTCTCCACTAGGGAGGGTTTTTGTACCCAACCTCTAGGGAGGGTTCGGTTAACACATCTCTATGGTTTTCATATACCATGAAGGGTTTTTGTACCCAACCTCTAGAGAGGGTTCGGTTAACACATCTCATATAAGAGACTTTCTTCTCATTCAACTAGAAGGTGCAATTTTGTTTTTTGTATTATGATAACATTGATACTCATAAATATGGTTTTCATATACCTTACCTGTAAAGATCGGTATTTTCTCTTAAGAGCATCATGTATGGATTAGTAAAATTTGCTCTTCATTCGGGCCTAACGTGGGCCCCACCACTTACACCTTTATTTTTTTTATTCATTTCACTATTTATAAAAAATAATACAACAAACTAATATTATTTCATCCAAATATACCCTAGACTTAATTTCAAAATCATTTCAAAACCCAAATTTCATTTTCAAAATAAAAACCTCAAAACATTTTATTTAAACTTTTGTTAAAACTTAAAATTTATTTCCACAAAATCAGTTTTATATGTTTTTTTAAACATTCTTTTTTTTTAACTTTAAACCTTAATTAAAATCCTTAAACACCTAATCCTAAACTTAACTAAACCCATTTACCTTAACCCACTCCACCACTACACTCTCAACCCAATTGACCCTAGGCCCAACCTAACATAAACCCACACAGCTACACCCTGTTTATTTATTTATCCTCGGTCAAACCACAGTCAACTTCTTCTTCTTCCCCCTTTTATACTAAACACTTAAATTGGTAATTTTGGTTTTGACCAATTTTAACACAACAAAAAAAGAAAAGAAAAAAAGAAAAAAAAAAGGACGAGCGTGTAATACCTAAGATTTAAAACTTTACAAAATGACCAAAATGCCCCTAAGAATTAAAACTTTAATAAAAGATTATGTAATTATGAATAAATCAAAAATAATTATAAAAAAAACTTTATAAAACTTATAAAGTTATGAAAATTGACAAATTAAAATTTTAAACCATAAGTGTTGATACAAAAGTTGGGCGTTCCTGGTTATGGACTCTTGCTCTCGTACCAATTCGCTTCTTAGTACTTGTAACCTGCGCACTAAGAAAATAAACAACACCGTTAGGCTTATCGTGGGATTGTCTCCCACGATTAGACTCCGGCGTGAGAGTAAGTAATCGATTTAAGGTTCTCGTAAAGAGTTAGGGTTTGTGAATCGTACCTTGAATGATAGTTATGTCATTCCTTATATAGGCGCAGAATCCTTGTAGGGTTCGTGCTCCTTACGTTTCGCACCCATGGTGCTTATCCGGGTAAGGATATCTATTCCATAGATAGATGATCCTTATCTATACCGTGTATAGTTTATTTGGGTTGGGCTTACGTGAGCCTGTTCCCATTATTAATGTGGCCCAAGTTACAATAGCCCACGCATGGTGGTTTTGGGCCTTAGTAATGTTTATCATTTGGGCTCGTGGCCCATATATAGACTATACGTCATCATGTCCCCCCAGTCTAGTGTGCGCGGCTCGTAGTCGCGGATGCTAGACTAATATTAACAGCGGTAAGCGTGGCGGGAGAACATTGAAATATTGCCGCCCATTTTAAAGTGCAATGCACCTAGTCATAGGTATTTCAAAATGGATACCTCAAAAATTGGGGGTTGTGTCCACGTGGCCCTCGTAAATCGGGAAAAAGTGTATGTACCGTTTCGGTTATAGCCACACGTTTTTGTGAGTGGGATCCACGTGGACGTCATCTAGGGTTTTTTACTCCCTATATAATAGTCACCGCCCCATTTTTACAATTACACACAGTAAAACACACACTCACCATTTCTCACTTTCTTAAAAGCTATCTTTTGCAAAGAAAATAATCATTTCCTTAGGTAATTTTTGTGTGCGTTTCTTAGTGCATTAATGAAAATGGTTGCCTAGTTATAGGACTTTCGTTCTGCGATGACGGAGAATGACGTTACCGAGTTTACATCTGACTATTTCATTCCTCTGGATGTGCGCCCAGAGGCTCCAGACGTGAACGCGTGTATAGCCGATTTCCCCAAAGGGAAAATAGGGCTATACACGAAATTCTTTGAGTACGCGAATTACCGCGTACCAATATCTATTTTTCTGAGCGATTTGCTCAACCACTATCGCCTCCACATCTCACAGCTGCACTGTATAGGTGCGGCTAAGGTGTCGAATTTTGAAGTAAACTGTCGTTTACTTGCGATAGAACCGACCATACCCTTGTTCCGCTCCTTTTACCACACGACGTGGTCAAATGGATGGGTATCTTTTGCGAAGCGCCCGGGGGCGCTTCAGTGTTACACTGAGAAGGTAGACTCCCTAAGAAATTGGAGGGAGCATTTTTTCTGGGTTGATGATGTAGTTTTTCCATCGCCCCTACGAGTTTTATACACAGGATACTTTGCCAAGGGATGGGCGCCCCGCACCCGGTTCCTATAGGCTGACTGATGCGCAGACTCTTGATGCCAACCGTCTAGCCATTAACCCTTATCCGGAGGAGTTTTTGGTACACATGGGGTTGAGTCGCAATTACTTCGGCGCTGCGGACGAGGTGCCCACTTTTTTAAGTGAGGAAGGCCGGGGTGGGTGTTCGTCCCTTCTACTTCAAATTTTGTAAGTCTTTTTGTATGCGCACCTTTAATAACGAATCCTTTCTTCTTTCTTGTTTTGTTTATGTGCGTAGAGATGGATCTATTCGTCGTTGTGAAGCTGGACAAACCAAAGCAGGTGACTATAGGAGTGCGCCCTCTGAGGGAAGGTGAGCAGCCCCTACTGGAGGCGACTGAGGGTCGCTTGACTGTTCTGCCGGAGGTTGTCCCTGAAAACACGCCGCCGCTCCAAGTGACGCCTGTTCAGAGTGTGGCGCCAGATGTGGAGGTAGCGCAAGAGGAGGCGCGCGCTGAGTCGTCTGACAGCATAGAGATCCTAAAGCCCGAGGAGGTGCTGAAGGAGGAAATGGCGCAGAATATTAAGCGCAAAGGAGAGGCTGGGACCAGTGGCCCAAAGAAGAAACGGCGCTACCTCATTGGTGATGAGGAGTCATCCGCGGAAGAGGAGACATCCGCTCGTGGCGCGGATAAGAAGGCTGCTGAGGCCTCTCCATTCCTGTAAGTATCCGTGTCCCGATTATATTTCTTGTACATTACTTGTTGCAATATGTACTAACTGTCGTCTTCATATCTTGTAGGGATGATGCCGCGAAGAATGATGGAGCCTTCGTGGATGTGGTTTCCTCTCCGCAGAATGAAAACAAGGAGGGGAAAGCCAAGGTTGATGAGGGTGGAGAGGCGCAGCAGTTAATGGATGAGTTGGCTGCGACAGCTGCGCGTCAGTCTGAGCTAGTGGCTCAGTTGAGGGAGAAGTATGTCGGGGAGAGCAGTACTCTCGCCCAGAAAGATGAGGAGATAGCGAAGCTCCGTGCGCAGCTGGCTGATGCGCAGGCGGAGTTGGAGTGCTCCCGGGTGTACACTGAGAAAGTCACCCATGAGAAGTTGTCCGCCCTTGCTGAGGTGGAGGAGGCGCGCGGGAAGCTTCATCATTATAAGTCTGACATGACTTGGGCTGTTAGGTATTTAGAAGAGAAGAAGGTGGAGCATTTTGCTAACAATGCCAAGTTCAAGGAAGATATGATGAAGATCATCCAGCTGCAGGAGGACAAGCTGCGCGGCCTGAGTATCGAGTACGATGAGGAGTTATATCCTCATTTGATGTCGACCATTGCTGAGCACAGGTATTTCTTTTGTACTCTTCTTCTTCATAATAATTTTTGTTGCTATGCTTTTTATTAACATAAATTGTCTTTGTTGATGTAGGTGGTTGATTAGCCACGGGCTGCGCCTGGCAGCTATAGGCACTCTGGAGTCCCAAGAGGTGTTGGACGCCTTTGGGAAGGTGGTTCACTGTGCGGTGGCGCGGGGGAAGTCGCAGGCCATGGAGGATCTCCATGAGGCCAAGCTTCTGACCAAGGACTTGGCAGAGGTCCCTGGTTATAATGCGGCTGCCTACGATGAGTTGATGCAGGCTATGGCGGGGTTAAAGGTTCTCGAGTTGCCGCACATTGGGAGGTTGGAGCGCGACCAAGACAACCCCATAGATGTACTTATGGCGGGGTTGACTTTGGAGCGCCACCTTTTGGAGGATGCAGAGGCGCAACCAGATTACTTCTTGAAGCCTGATGTATCGCAGCAGCAGATTCCTGTGTTCACGCAGCCTCGCCACATCCTTACCCCATTTGCTCTTGAGAGGGAGATTCCCTTGAAAGAGGTTTTGGAGCGTCACGCGCAGAGGGCTGCCCAGAAGAAGGGCATTAAGGGCAAGGCAGTGTTGTGTGGCGTGGGTGCTGCACACATCCCTAGGTCTGATGGTGTGCCCGTGATTGTTCCTACCGTATCTCCCAAGGACACTTTGATTCTGAGGAAGCTTCAGGAGGCAGGGAGTTCTGCTGCTCCGGAGGAGAGCCCGGAGCATCGCCATAGCGTGTAGGCTTTTTGTATATGTACTATTTAAATAATGAAGTGTATCTTTCCTTGTAATTTTTGTGTAAAAAATATTGAATAAGATACCTTTTTGTTGATTAAGTGCGTGACTTAAGAAATATACTTGCATTATTTTGCTAAGTTTTATTATTTGACCAAGTGTCTTGGCTCGTTAAGTGCGTGACTTTAAAAATATACTTGCATTGTTTGCTAAGTTTTATTATTTGACTAAGTGTCTTGGCTCGTTATTTGCTAAGCTTGTACGGTGTACTTAATATTTTGCGCATCCGCCGTGGGATGCGCACGTGAAACTTACCTCGACGTCTCAAAAGTAAGGCGCTTAGCAAGGATACGTGATCCAATGTTGATGGGTTTGCAACCCTCTTACTCAACAAGTGAATTAGTAGGTTTACTCATCCTTTATGCCTTCGTGGGTCTTTAATTAGTGCATGCACGCCATGTAGGCAAAAATATAAGATAACAATATTGACATATATAAGTATGTATGCAATAAAGTGAAATACGCTATGGAGTTAGCTAGAAACCATAACATTTTATTGATACTTGCAAGTTTTTGAAAAAAGAAAAATACAATTCCTAGGAAAGAAAAGAAAAACAAACACTTATTGGGCATCTCGTAGGATGCAAAGGTGTCTGTGTAATGGCCGTAGCCTAAAAGTAACATCTTTTAAGATTGCAGATGTTCCAAGTGCGCGTTAGGTCGTGACCTTCCATATCGCGCAGTCTATATGCACCGTTGCCGAGTGCATCTGTGACCTCGTAAGGTCCTTCCCATTTTGGTCCGAGCTTGCCTGTGTCTTCTGTGTGGCTCGCATCATTGGCGCGGTAAACAATGTCTCCTGGTCTGAATGAAGTGTGTTTGACCTTTGCATCATAATACTTCTTCATTTTTGCCTTAGCCTTTGCTTCGCGTATAGCTGCGCCTTCGCGCCTTTCTTCTAGTAAGTCCAAGTCTATGCGCCATTCCTCGTCATTTGTTGTGACGTTGACCTCTTGATGAGGCGAAAAATGATCCGTTTTTAGGGGGTCATTTAAGCCCGAATCCGACTTTATTTGATCAAATATTGCCCTAAATCGTTCCTTTTGTGATTTTAGGTACTTGGAGAGTGAATTCTGGAAAAGAAGCCATTTTGGACGTTTTTGGAGCATAAAAGTGAAGAAAACGGCAAAGTCTCAAATTTCTATGCTGGAACAGTGCATGAAGGCGTCACAGATTGCTCTTGACGGCGTCAAGACCCAAAGAATAAAATACCGTGGTAGCTGACGGCGTCACATAGGCCGTCATAAGTAGATCAAGGCCGTCCGAGGAAGTATTTGGCGGCGAGATGACGGCGTCACACCGTTGCTCTTGACGCCGTCACCTCGGTTTTCCTATATATAGTTTTCTAGTTTTTTCATTAAAAAGGAGAGAAGTTTTGGTGAAACCCTAAAGACGAATTTGGTGTATCTTTTACAGGTTTTTCAAGGGTTCCAAACCCTTGATACCTTGCATTGTAATTGAGATAAGTGTTCTTCTAATTCAATCAATATGTCTATGTGTTGGTTGTCTATATCTTGTTCTTGTCTCAATTCCATTATGCTAGGCTAGATCTCTTTTGTGTTTGTTTAGATCTAATGAAACCTAGATGTTGATTATGTGTTGATTACTTGTTTATTCTTGTCTTGGATGATTGATTTTATATGTTAGGCTTAAGAAAACTGGCAGATCTCCAAATGGTAACATGCTTGAACGTCTTAAGAAACATGAACCGAGGCGTACTAGGTCTTTATTGGTTGTATTTAATGCATGAGCCACTGTTTACAATCCCTATAGTTGTGCTGGGTCATGGTGTAGGAGGAGATAAGAGCTCATAGAATTGGGGAGTTATGTATGCCACCCCATGAATGGTATTAAGGAATACAATCCGTCATCCATACAAGTATAACAAGTAATTAACGTGTAAAAGATATCTAGGGAGTAGTGAAGTCTAAGTAAACACAATTTCTCCAATTACCGCTCACAACCTTAGTATAAATTAGTTTAATTTCATTTGCAGTAGTTTATTTTAATTATATCTTAGTTTTGGGTTAGTTGAATAGCAACTAATTCCGCCCACTCTTCCAAAACCCGAGATTTTACTTGCTTTCATAAAAATATAAAAATACAAAAATAATCATCCCTCACCTTTAGAACTAGTAATTAGGTTTTCTAATCCTAGCGACACTATTCCTAAGCTGAACGATCAATCCCCCGGTACTTGTCACTATACTATACTACAACGATCAGGTACATTGCCTGGTGGGGGTTGTAAGCTTCTCGAGATCCCTCGAGAGGTAAAGCCTGTTGCGATTCCCACGCATCAAGTTTTTGGCGCCGCAGCCCGGGGAATAGTTATTGTCTAGGTTAGGATTTCTTTTTATTAGGTCTACTTGCTAGATTCCTTTCTAGTAAGATTTTGTTTTTATTTTTAGGTCTTCTTTAGTCTATCTTATTTCTTCGTGCCTTTGTTCATAACTCTTTACCATCCGACATCATGGAAGGTGGTAACATCTTTGAACCCGTCATCCCACCACAACAAAACCCACCACTAGAACCCCTTAGGCCCCGAACCTTAGGAGAGTATTCCCGACCTAGCCACCAAGGCTACCGAAACACCATTGAGCTCACCGGAGACAATGTGACCCCTTGCGATCCGACGCCATCCGGTTGGTGCAAAGCGGATGTGCATTCCATGGACTTCGTTCCGAAGACCCAAACCAACACCTTAAGGACTTCCTCAAAATCATAGATTCCATAGACCTAGGTGTTGAAACTAGAGAGACTACCCGTTTACGCGTATTTTCCAATTCTCTCTACGGGATCAAGCTAGTCAATGGCTTGAGCGTTTGCCCGCGGGATCCATCACCACATGGGATGATCTCACCACTCGTTTCCTTGCTCAATTTTTCCCACCGGGGAGAACTACTAAGCTTAGGAATGACATCTTGATGTTCCAACAACGTCAAAATGAATCTCTTTATGAAGCATGGACTCGTTTCAAGGACTTACTCCAAAAAGTCCCTCATCATGGCATAGATCTTTGGCTCCAAGTCCAAATCTTCTATGACCATATCGACATCTCCACAAGGCGAACCATTGACCAATCGGCCGATGGTAAGCTACGTGATCTTAGTGCGGAACAATCATGGGAACTCATAGAAGATCTTGCTCTCTATGACAACGAAAGTTGGAATGATCCCCGTGATTTGAACAAAACGGTCAAGGCAATATCTTTGCCTTCGAACAATTCTAGCACTCCCGACCGTAGGATCATGGAACTTGAGGACCAAGTGAAGTTTCTCATGAAATCTTACGAAGCTCCGAAGCCTTCAAGCCAAGTGAACAAAATTACTTCTTCATGCGAATTATGTAGTGGTCCCCATGACACTCGTGATTGTGTGGAACTCCCCGGAACAGCTTTTGCGGACTACGCATCCACGCGTACTGACGAAGCGGGAGATAAGTGGTACACTTTCAAGCCCGAGCCAAACACTTATGGTGATTCATACAACCCCTCTTGGAAAAATCACCCAAACCTTCGGTGGAAACAAAATCAACCCAATTCTTCCAATCCGCCTAATCGTTACCAACCAAACGGTCCACCATCCAACCGTACTTTCAACAACAATCCTTCTAACAACTATGGTAGTACCAACAATCTTGAAGGATTGATGTCAAGGTTCATGGCATCTCAAGAAGCTTGCATATCTAAGTTTGAAGCCGATTTCAAACAAAAGCAAAGCGAGATGACCACTAGAATTGATGCATTGTTGAAAGTTCTCAATGACCGAGAAATGGGAGCACTCCCGAGTGACACGGTCAAGAATCCGAAACTAACCGTTAATTCCATATCATCAGTTTCGTCACCCACTTCGTGTCCACAATATTACTCGGTTAAATCAACGAGCACGTGTTTCAAACAAAACCAAGTTCCCCAAAAGGACCAATCTAATAAAACACCCACTATAGAGCCGGTCAAAAGCATTGTTGAAACACCTCTTACGCAAGACCTTGACGATGAATTCAAAGAACTTCACCTTGAACGCCCCGTCATTGATGTCTTAGCGCGTGCTCCCTACTATAGTGCCCTCCTAGAAAAATATGAGAAGTGTAAGCTAGGCAAAAATGGGACCGCCTTCGTTCAAAATAAGTTGCCTAAAAAGCTTGATGACCCGGGTATATTTGTTTTGCCTTGTAAGATAGGAAGATCCGAAGCTTTCGACACATTAGCCGATTTAGGGTCAAGCCTCAACTTGATTCCCTTATCCTTATTCACCGCTCTTAAGCTAGGAAAGTTAGAGGAAACGGAGGTATTGATAGGGCTAGCGGATGGAAGTATTGCACACCTGGTTGGAATGATTAAGGATGTAGTTGTTCACGTAGGAAAATTAACGATATTAGCGGATTTTCACGTTCTAGACATGGTTAGTGACACTACATGCCCATTATTGGTAGGAAGAGGATTTTTAGCAACCGCTAGTGCCATGATAGATTGCAAGGAATCAAAGATAACAGTAGGTGAAGGCGATACTTGGTCGGTATATGATGTTAAGAAGCATAGTTATGATTGTGATGATGAACCAACACCGTATTGGGTAGAGATGAATAGGAGACCGTCTAGATATGGGCCTTGGATAGAAAGGAACTTTATAGGACCTCAATGCCCATTCTATCTAGAGAAAGACTTTGTTGAAAAGACACATTCGGTAGAACAACTCATAGCTAGAGATGAGGAGCTAGACCCCTTTGAGGACCCCTTAGTCTTTAGGAAGATGATTGAGTTATTAAGCGTAATGCCCGTCAACATAGAAAGGAATAAATGGAAAAGAGAGGGAGATAAGTGTAAATGGAGGTGGGACAAGCCACCTAAAGAAGGTGACGGGTCATGGCATATTAGAATGACCTTGTATGATCCGGATGGAGAAAAGTTTGAAAGGTCATACCATACTAAGGAAACCGATAGAAAGTTGAAACCTAAGTTTGATCCCAAAGATGTCCTCAACGAGGAACTCACCCGAATCACGTAGTAACCCATGACTTTGAATCTAGCTACAAGACTCGTAAATAAAGAAAAGCGCTTCTTGGGAGGCAACCCATGTTTTGTGTGATTTTATTTGTTTGATTGTTATTTGCTTCCGTATGCATGTTTTATTTTTATTGTTGGTTGATCATGTTTCTCAATTAAAATGTGGAAATACTTTATTATATTGTTTGGCCTAGTCTTAACTCCAACCTAAAGGTATTTTTGCAAAAAGATAAGTGTAAGGGGAAACCCCAAATATGTTTTTAAGAAACAAACCGATCATGATTCTCCACAATATTAAATGAGCATGTATATTCGTATTTGTTAGAGTCAAATACTTGTATTGAGTCATAATGAAGTTTTGCAGGATTTTCCAGGAAGTAGGACCAAGTTTTTCCAGAAATTTTCCGGAAACTTAACATAAGAATTTCTGCAGGTCCATTCTGACGGCGTCAGAGTATTACTCTTGACGGCGTCAGGAGTTAAAAATCTGGAAATTTTACCGGTTTTGTTTTTCTAACGGAGTCTTATGGTTTTTGTGAATTATTAAGTTTTATAATCTCCAGGAAATCTGCAAACTTCATTCCACATTTGTTGTGACGTTGACCTCTTGATGAGGCGAAAAATGATCCGTTTTTAGGGGGTCATTTAAGCCCGAATCCGACTTTATTTGATCAAATATTGCCCTAAATCGTTCCTTTTGTGATTTTAGGTACTTGGAGAGTGAATTCTGGAAAAGAAGCCATTTTGGACGTTTTTGGAGCATAAAAGTGAAGAAAACGGCAAAGTCTCAAATTTCTATGCTGGAACAGTGCATGAAGGCATCACAGATTGCTCTTGACGGCGTCAAGACCCAAAGAATAAAATACCGTGGTAGCTGACGGCGTCACATAGGCCGTCATAAGTAGATCAAGGCCGTCCGAGGAAGTATTTGGCGGCGAGATGACGACGTCACACCATTGCTCTTGACGCCGTCACCTCGGTTTTCCTATATATAGTTTTCTAGTTTTTTCATTAAAAAGGAGAGAAGTTTTGGTGAAACCCTAAAGACGAATTTGGTGTATCTTTTACAGGTTTTTCAAGAGTTCCAAACCCTTGATACCTTGCATTGTAATTGAGATAAGTGTTCTTCTAATTCAATTAATATGTCTATGTGTTGGTTGTCTATATCTTGTTCTTGTCTCAATTCCATTATGCTAGGCTAGATCTCTTTTGTGTTTGCTTAGATCTAATGAAACCTAGATGTTGATTATGTGTTGATTACTTGTTTATTCTTGTCTTGGATGAATGATTTTATATGTTAGGCTTAAGAAAACTGGCAGATCTCCAAATGGTAACATGCTTGAACGTCTTAAGAAACATGAACCGAGGCGTACTAGGTCTTTATTGGTTGTATTTAATGCATGAGCCACTGTTTACAATCCCTATAGTTGTGCTGGGTCATGGTGTAGGAGGAGATAAGAGCTCATAGAATTGGGGAGTTATGTATGCCACCCCATGAATGGTATTAAGGAATACAATCCGTCATCTATACAAGTATAACAAGTAATTAACGTGTAAAAGATATCTAGGGAGTAGTGAAGTCTAAGTAAACACAATTTCTCCAATTACTGCTCACAACCTTAGTATAAATTAGTTTAATTTCATTTTCAGTAGTTTATTTTAATTATATCTTAGTTTTGGGTTAGTTGAATAGCAACTAATTCCGCCCACTCTTCAAAAATCCGAGATTTTACTTGCTTTCATAAAAATATAAAAATACAAAAATAATCATCTCTCACCTTTAGAACTAGTAATTAGGTTTTCTAATCCTAGCGACACTATTCCTAAGCTGAACGACCAATCCCCCGGTACTTGTCACTATACTATACTACAACGATCAGGTACACTGCCTGGTGGGGGTTGTAAGCTTCTCGAGATCCTTCAAGAGGTAAAGCCTGTTGCGATTCCCACGCATCACCTCTGCTGTTCGTATAGTTGGCATTCCTATCTCAGCTGGTATGACGGCTTCTGTTCCATAGACGAGGGAGAATGGCGTGTCGCCAGTACTGGTTTTGATTGTTGTGCAATGCGCCCATAAGGCATGCGAGAGCTCATCCACCCACCTTCCTTTATGTCTGTCAATGCGCGCTTTTATTCCTTCACCTAGACTGCGGTTTGCGCGCTCAACTAGGCCATTGGTTTGTGGGTGTTTTATTGAAGTGAAGTGTTGCGTGATGTTTAATTGCGTGCACCAATCTTTGAATGGGTTATCACAGAATTGTTTTCTGTTGTCTAATATAATCTCTCCCGGTAGTCCGAAGCGACAGACAATGTTATCCCAGACAGAGCGTTTGACTTGGTTTCCTGTGATGTTCACCACCGCCTTTGCTTTAATCCACTTCGTAAAGTAGTCTATGGCTACTATGAGGAACTTTACTCCTCCTGCTGCAACTGGAAAGGGTCCCGCGATGTCAATGCCCTATTTATAAAATGGCCATGGTGAGGTAATAGGTGTTAGCTCTTGTTGTGGTCGGCGCGGGATTGGCCTATGCACTTGACAATTGCTGCATTTCTTTATCAGATTGTGTGCGTCGCGATGCATGGTTGGCCAATAATACCCTGACCTTAGAGCGCTTGCCACCACAGATCGCGGCCCTGAGTGCATACTACATGATCCAGCGTGGATTTCTCTGAGTACGTAGTCTGCTTGAAAAGGTCCAACACATCTGAGCCAGGGTTGTAAGAAAGAGCGTCGATAGAGTATGTTGTCTCGTAGTTTAAACCGCACTCTTCGAGCGTCCTTATGATCTTGTGGTAAGATTCCCTTGCTGATGAATTCAATGATAGGCATCATCCATGTAGGATCTTGTTCTTCTATCACTGTGGATATCTCCATTTCCAAGATTGACTTATTTTTTAGGGTTTCTACCAATACCTGTTTTGAGAGGTGCGCGAAGCTTGTGGATGCGATTTTGCTGAGCGCATCCGCTTTCCTGTTATCTCCTCTGGGCACCTGTTTTATTGTGAACCTGTCAAAGTTTTTGATTAAGGACTTGGTCTTTTCTAGGTATTGGATCATGTGTTCATCCTTGGCTTCATATTCACCTAGCACATGGTTAGCGACTAGCCGAGAATCTACATTCGCTTCCAGGTTGCGTACACCCATTTGGATTGTGATGCGTAGTCCGGCTAGTAGGGCTTCGTATTCTGCCTCATTGTTTGTGGCTGTGAATTCAAAGCGCAGCGCATAGGTGAATTCCATACCTTCTGGATTTGTAAGAATAAGGCCCGCGCCTGATCTATCTACACATGAGGACCTATCTGTGAACAGAATCCAGGGTTCCTGTAGATCTGTTTTGGTTGCGGGTGTTGGACTGTCGTTATCTGGCTTCTCCACAATGAAATCGGCTAAGATTTGTCCTTTGATTGCAGTGCGCGGTCTATATGAGATGTTATATTCACTTAACAGTACAATCCACTTCTGTAAGCGTCCTGATGCGTCAGGTTTAGAGATAACTTGTTTGATCGGCTGATCAGTGATTACAGCTATTGGGTGCGCTTGAAAGTATCTGCGCAACCTTTTGGCTGTGAATACTAGAGCTAAGACCAGCTTTTCCATAGCACTGTAATTAGTCTCTGTCTTCTTCAGGGCTTTGCTTACAAAGTATATGGGTGTCTGGATGGAGTTCCTATCTGTCAATAGTATTGCGCTAACTGCTCCATGCGTGGCCGATAAGTACATGATTAGCTCTTCCCCTGGTCGCGGTGCGACAAGTTTGGGAAGAGATGCCAGATGGTGTTTTAGTTGTTGGAAAGCTTTCTCCGCTTCTTCGGTCTAGCGAAAATCTCCCTTTTTAGTGCACTTCGTGAGTGTTTTAAAGAGAGGAAGGGATTTTTCTGCTGACTTGGATAAGAAACGGTTTAGCCCTGCTAACTTTTCATTCAATGACTGGACTTCTTTGAGTGTGCGCGGTGAGGGAAGATCAATAACAGCCTTTGTTTTTTTTGGACAAGGCTTGATTCCATCGAGTTCTATTAAGTATCCAAGGAACATACCTTCGGTTGCGCCAAAGGTGCACTTCTTGGGATTTAGCTTCATATTTATTTGTCCCAATGTTCTGAATGTTTCCTCGATGTCGCGCACCAATTCATCCTCTGTGTGGCTTTTGATGACAAGGTCGTCAACGTAGACCTCTAAGTTGCGGCCTACTTGTTTCTCGAAAGCTGTGTCCACCAATCGTTGGTATGTCGTGCCTGCATTTTTTAAGCCAAAAGGCATTTTTGTGTAGCAGTACACTCCTTGACTGGTGTGGAAAGCTGTTTTTTCTTCATCTTCGACTGCCATCTGAATTTGATGATACCCTTTGTATGCATCTAGGAAGCACTTAAAAGGGTATCCGCACAGGGATTCTACCTTCCAGCCTATTTCTGGTAGTGGGTAGCAGTGATGTGGACTTGCTTTGTTGAGGTCCGTGAAGTCCACGCACATTCTCCAACTGTCATCGCTCTTCTTTACCATAACTGGGTTAGAGAGCCAGTCATGGTAGTACACTTCGCGCATGATGCCTGCGTCTATAAGCTTAAGTACTTCTTCCAGAATAGCCTTTGCACGATCCGGGGCCTGGCCGCGCTTCTTTTGTCGTATTGGGGGATATCCTTGTTGGATTTGTAGCTTATGCTCTGTGATAGAGCGTGGCACTCCTGTCGTGTGTTTTGGTTCCCATGCGAAGATGTCCAGGTTCTTCTGCAAGAGTACGCATACGGCTGCTTTACCTTTGTCAGATAAAGATCCACCAATTGAAACTTGTTGTTCCGGGTAATCGGGATGAATAGCGACTTTTAGGTTTGGTGTTTTTTCTGTGCGTTGTTCTGGAATAGTCTCTACTTCGGTTGTTACCGCATTGCATTCTCTTGGTGGTACTGTTGTGTTATAGAGGGTGACAACTCCTCCTTCCACCGGAAACTTAAGCATTCCGTGCGTTGTGGATGGTACAACGCGCATGGATGATATTCCAGGTCTCCCAATGATACCATTGTATGGTGAGGGAGATTTTATTACCATGAAATTTATACATGTTGCGGTGGTGTTGTTCATCTCCTACGACCACCAGCAAGCGTAACTGCCCCATGGGCTAGATTTTTTCTCCTGTGAATCCAGTCAATGACGTTGTTGCTGGTATCAACTGATTTTGGATTTCAGGTCGCTGTCTCTTGAAACAATGATCATACAGGATGTCTGCGAATGCTCCTCCATCAATGTACATGCGGTGGATATCATGTCCTCCCGTATGTATTTCAATAGTCAGAGGCTCTACAATTGCGTTGTCCGCAGCTAGAGTAGGGAAAGATATCTCTTTTTCTGGAGAGAATTTTTGGCTGACTTTTTGCTTTATCTTGCGCTGCCATGACTGTATCATGTATATGGTATCAACTTTTTCTTTGGGGGGCTCTTTCTTACCCCCGCTCCTTTGTTTATCTTTCCCTTGTTTGATGTTTGTTGCAAGGTGGTCCATTCTGCCTTCTTTTACTAACTTTTCAATTAGTTGTCTTAGTTGGACGCACTCGCTAGTTGTATGGCCTTTTTGACCATGGTACTCGCAGTATCCGTTCCCTATGCGCTTTTCCTCTGCAGTGCACATTGGTGGCGGTTTTGGGAAGTTTGCACCTTCTGTTACAAATATTTCCCTCGGAGTTTTTGTGAGAGGGGTATACTTGTCATTGTCTCTTCCGCTGCGGTAATTCCTGCTGCGGTTGTTATTCTGATCATTGGATTGTCTCCTAGGCTGCTCTTGCTGCCTATAGTTCGAATAACCTTTTTTGCTGTCTGTAGCAGCTGCTTCTCCTTGTATAAAGGATCTGGTGCGCTTTGTTAGCTCATCGAAAGACTGGGGAACTTTGTCATTTAGCTTACGGATGAGTTCTGGGTTATTAATCCCATTCATGAACCCTGAAATTTTTAGGATTTCAGGACACGCTTTGACTTGTATGCACTCATCCTTGAAGCGTTCCATAAAAGCGCTGGTTGATTCCCCTTGGCGCTGTTTCACTCTTGCTAGTTCAACAGAGTTTTTAGCGCACTTCTTTCTCTGGGTAAAGTTGAGGCAGAATGCTTTCCGTAATTCCTCGAACCCACTGATGCTCCTACGTGGGAGTTTGCTAAACCATGTGCGCGCGTTTCCTACTAACGTAGAATTAAACATGTGGCACCACACAGGCTGTGGCCAGTTTTTGATAGTGGCGGCTGATTCGAAAACTTTTAGATGATCATCCGGATCACCTGTTCCATCATATGTTTTCACATTAGTGGGCATGCGCCTGCGTTTGTGGTCTGAGTAATCGCTGATGCGTCGTGTAAACGCGTCAACTTTCTGGCGACGCCATGGAAGAGACATATCTTCATTCTCTTCTTCGCGCCATCTTCCTCTTGACTTCCAGTGTCCTGTTTCTTTATCCTCGTTGTCCGAGGAGTCGCTGGAGGAAGGGTAGTCTCTTTTTCGGCGCTTGCGCCGGCTTCTTTCAGAAGAAGAGTTTGAGGGACTTTCACTTGGGGATCTTCTTTTCCCCAATCTGTCGTGAATCCTCTTACTCCCAGGTTTGGAGGATCCTTGGCTGGGCGAATGTTGAGGTCCTAATCGGTCTTGTATCCCTCGACTGCCAAGTCTGGAGTGAACATTAGCGCGCCTCTCGCTGTCTTCTGAGTACTGTGAATCAGATGTCGTACCCAGCCTATCGTGGATAGTGGTACATTCTGCGCGTCTTCCTCGTGGGTGGCGCAGTGGTGATGGTTCGCGTTCAGGACCAAAATTGAGTCGAGCTTGTAGGCTCGTGCTTGCCCTTCTCCTTGCTTCTTCTTGCATGAGGATGGTTAAGGTTTCATAATTTTGGGATACAAAATTTCCCAACGTTAGATTGGGTGCGTCCTCAGTTGCTGCAAGAATGTCTGCCTCAGTATTAGGCACCCTATCTCGGTTAGGCACGCCTGGTGGCACAGTGTTGTTCACTGCGGGTACAGTTTGGTGAGGAGTGGTGAAGAGGGTGCGCTGGAGTTCCTCAGCGCTTGGGACCACTGGGATGATTTGGGTAGTCCTTGCTGGTAGTTCTACCTCTGGAAGAGGTTGGGTTGTTCCCGCCTCTTGGTGACCAGGTGCGCTGGTTGTCCCAGCAACCTGCCTAAGAGTCGAATCTTGTTGATTCTTTCTCTGGGGATCACGTCTTTCTGACTGCGGAGTCCGCTGGCTTGAATTCTTATTCTTTGTCATTCTAGTTCTTAGTAGGGTCCCACGGATGGCGCCACTTGTTTATACAAAAGTTGGGCGTTCCTGGTTATGGATTCTTGCTCTCGTACCAATTCGCTTCTTAGTACTTGTAACCTGCGCACTAAGAAAATAAACAACACCGTTAGGCTTATCGTGGGATTGTCTCCCACGATTAGACTCCGGCGTGATAGTAAGTAATCGATTTAAGGTTCTCGTAAAGAGTTAGGGTTTGTGAATCGTACCTTGAATGATAGTTATGTCATTCCTTATATAGGCGCAGAATCCTTGTAGGGTTCGTGCTCCTTACGTTTCGCACCCATGGTGCTTATCCGGGTAAGGATATCTATTCCATAGATAGATGATCCTTATCTATACCGTGTATAGTTTATTTGGGTTGGGCTTACGTGAGCCTGTTCCCATTATTAATGCGGCCCAAGTTACAATAGCCCACGCATGGTGGTTTTGGGCCTTAGTAATGTTTATCATTTGGGCTCGTGACCCATATATAGATTATACGTCATCAATAAATACACGTTTTCCTAAGACTAGAAATAATTCAAATTGATTTGAATTAATTGTACAATATTTATTTATGGTATAACTAAAGTAAATAAGGTAAATTGTATACAAAATAATTTGGAAAATCATGGAGGCCAAAATTTTTGAGCCCATTCCCATGAGACTCGGCCTAAATATCAGATATATGCTCCCTATCACTTTTCAATTGCCAAATCAAATCAAGAAAAAAATTCAAAACCCTAGCCGAAACATCAAAATAAATCACCATCACCTCACAAATTTTCTGAAGCATGTAAATAATTTTCCTGGGTCCTTGGAGATCATTAGAAGCCTAGAAAAATAAGTATTTGTCATTTGGAAGCGTGGTTGTAGTGAATTTATTTGTGTCGAATAAACCCTACCGAGAAGAATAATTCACAATGCAACATCCATTCGATCCTAACCATCTTGGGTATTTTTGTACCACTCTCTATACTCTATATGATCTGTATAATTTGTTAAATTCGATCCATGCATGTTTACATGGTCATACGAAATTAATCCTAACAAAAACCCTAATTTCATGCAAGATTGACAAATCAGCCTAAATGAATTTTTTTAATTGAGATATGGTTTTTTTGGACTTCTATGATATATATGCTACCTGTAAAAATTGTTGGTTGAATTGTTTGAGGCTTAAAATCATCTATGGTGGATTATGTATAATCGGCAAAATAGAAAATAGAGGGAAAAAGGGTTCTTGACCAAATGTTAGGGTTTTCATAATTTTTCTGGTTCATAATAAATTTAATGATTGCATAATAATTATTTTAGGGTTTCGGAAAAATTAGGGCTTGTGAATTGTATTTTTGTTTAAAACCGATTTGAAATTAAAAGGTTAAGGGGCTGTTTTGTAAATTATGAAAGTATGGAACCATTTTTGTAACTCTTGTAAATACATTATATTAATGGGAAAAATAATTGTAAGGACCAAAGATGCATATTTTGTAAGTTTGGGATTTAAATTGTAATTAGGGTTAATTATTATATTCGAATTGAATTGATTTAAATATAAGGGTTTGTTTTGTAAATATGATAAATTGAGGATGTTTCGTACATAATTTAATGTGTAGGGTAATTTTTGTAAATATTGGAAATTGAGGGGTTAATGTGTTAATATGAAATTGTTAAGGATTATTTTGTTAATTTGGAAACTTAAGGGGTTAATTATGTAAATACCTATATTTGGCATAAATTAATGTTAAGGGACTAAAATGGTAATTTTGTGATGCTTGATGGACTTATGTGGTATTTGGTTAATTATGTGATTTACATGTTAATTAGATAATTAAAAGGTTTATATTGTAAATATTATAACTAGAGGGACTAAAGATGTAAATATAGATGTAACATGTGTAATTCGACATAAACATGATGTAGGGATTGATTATGACATTTTTGAATAGTTGTGATGCTTATGTGATAATTATATTTGTTGAAGGATTAAATATGTAAATGAGATAATTGAAGGGCCTAATATGGTAAACTTTGTAAACTTAAGGGTGTAAAGGGTAATATTTGTATGTTTGAATTTCTTGACTTAAGTTGGTATGTTATAATGTGAATGTGATCATCTGTGACCTTCGACTTGTGAAATTACACTTTTAACCCTAAAACATGTTCGATGACCTAACGAAACCCTAATCTCAGAAAATGTCTATAAAAGGAAATCTGTAATACATGTGGCCATGAAACTTGATGGAATGTTGCAACTAATTTATAAGAATATGTTAATAAGTGGAAACTTGCCTACTTTGGAAAACTGCTAAATCTGGAAAGTTACTAAATCTGGAAAGATACTAAATCTGGAAAGTTACTAAATATGAAAAGTTGCTAAACCTGGAAAGTTTCTAAAAATGGAAAGATAACCTAAAAAGGAGTAAGCTGAGTTTAAATGAACTATTGAATAATTCTTGACTTCTAATCCGTCTAGGTTCTGTGAAGAAGGAGGTGTTCCTATTTCTGTCTGATGTTTTCTTGTGTCTGCTTTGTCGTCTGGTTGAGGTACAAATATTCTAACCTTTTCAGTAAAGGTTTCTCATGACTCCCCTTTTCTTTTGATCTTTCATTCTGTTTAGGGTTCCCGATGCCATTGCTATGAAACCCAATTTTATTTTTTGAACCTTTTCTATTATGAACCTTTGCTATCTGAACTTTCTGATTTTGAACTTTCTGATTATGATGACTTATCATCTGTGTCATTTTATGACATTCTGTTGACCTATTCCGTTTGACCTATTCTAGTTTGACACCCGAGCCAAATTTATTTCACTAGGCATGGGGGTTCCATGTCCGTGTCAGGGATGCACCCCTGGCATGACTCCAGGGCAGTGGAGTGATGTTCTGCCACGTCCCTTTATCTGTTATCTGTTATGAGCTCAATTATCTGTTTATTATGGCCAATATTATTTCTGTGGGGGCGTATGGATGCATCCTAGATCTGTTTCTGTTATCTGTTATCTGTATCTGGTGATTGATGCTGCGTGCATGCACGTCCTTCACAACTCTGGTAGGTCTCCCCTACATATGCTGCTTTATGTGTGATTATGACTATGATTATGATTATGATGAAGGCATTATTATGAAGGCATTATATCTGTTTCTAGGCTCGTGGTTGATGACTAACCCTTACCTTACCTCTTATTAATATTTCATACTTACCTTTGATTACATTCTATTATTCCCTTTATAACTTATTCAGTATTCATTTCCGTTTCATTATTACTTTGTTGTTATATCTGTTCACTGGGCTTTTTAAGCTCAGCTGCGTTTTCTTTCTCCCGCGGCAGGTTTTAGAAGGAAGTTGGGTTATGGTGAAGAGTGCAATTAGGAGCTTTAGAGAGGAATTGCTTGATGAGTTAATAGTGGTTCTGAAGATGCGTTAGATTTAGTCATTTTGTACTTAGTTCTGATATTGTATTCCTTTATCATGGAACCTTTTGTAACGCTTGTATCCATTGTATCATTAAAGTTTATGCTTGTGTTTGTTCTGATTGACACCATGAATGTGACACTTTAGCCCTTGTCGAGTTGGGGTGTTACAGAGCGTGTCAGACGAAGAACCTCTTCGTGGCCACGAGTAGAACCCACACGACGAGCAACGACGAGCTACGCACGGTGTGGCGGCGAGCTCGGCGAGGCTGCCACCTAAGACATCGATGACGAAGATCCAACCACATCGGATGCTCTAAATGATATATTGCATTTCATAACATATATAGAGATTACAATTAAAGTTGCCCTACTAGCTATAAAAAATGAGCCCGGGCCAATGGACCGATTACACTGTAAATATATAGTACGTATATGTCTTCTAATACGCCCCCGCAGTTGGAGCGGAATAGTTATGGCCGCTCAAATTGGATCGGAAATCAACAAAGAGTGGGTATGGAAGGCCCTTCATGAAGATATTTACGTATTGAAACCGTGATTGAACATGAAGCACTTGAACACGCTCGCATACGAATTGAATGTCAATCTCTATATGCTTTGTATGCTTATGTTGCATCGGGTTTATAGACATGTAGATAACACTGACATTAGCATAATAAACCAATGTCGCTGTCAAAAGTGGAATATGAAGCTCACGAAGAAGGTGTATGAATCCAATATGTCCCAGCTATGACATTCGCAACCCTGCGGTACCCAACCTTGGCACAAGATCTAGACAACGTGTCCTGACATTTAGAAAACCACGCCAGGAGGTTATCACCAAGAAAAACACGGTATCCAAAAGCAAAACGACGTGTAGCCGGACAGCCTGCTCAGTCAGCGTTAGACCTGGTAGTGAGCGGTGATGTAGTAGACCAAAATAGTTGTAATCCAAGATTTATGATTCCTCAAAGATAACGGAGAACACATTTCATTACGTTCGGATGTGGCTCTCGAGGATCATGCATGTAAAGACATAACTTCTGAACTACGAAGGACAAATCGGGTAGGGTAAAGGTGAGGTATTGAAATGATCCGAAAAGTATGCGATATAGAGTAGGATCAACAACAGGTGATCCTTCAGGTCCAAGCTTCTTTTCGGTGTCAACTAAGGTCCTACAAGAGTTATTGTTGAGCATCGTGGCGTGATCAATTATCCCGGTGGCATATTTTGACTGAGATAGGAATATGCCAAAAGTAGTACGAGTGGTAGAGATATCGAGAAAGTAGTTGAAGGGGCCAAGGTCAATCATAATAAACTCCCCATGTAAAGAATCCCCCGTCCGAGAATCTCCATCTGCTCTAAGTGGGCGAGCTAAAATCCTTATGTCAGGTTGGTTGTTCAAAAGACTTTCTCTTTACCTTACCCTTTGCATATTCATCATTTCGGAAGCCCATGCCCATTCTTCTAGATCTGCATTAGTCCTATTCCGGGTGTAAAGCCTCTTCAATAAAGACCTATTTCTTTTCTTTCTCCCCCATTTCTCATTTTGTTGATCCCTTTTCCACTCAATCCAAAAACAAGATCGGACGTTATTCCGGTTCATCTCCATTTTAGTGAAACTCGCCGATAAGTCATCAAAGGCTTTGTGTGAATAATGTAAGTAAACATTACTTCTTTTCAAGTTCCCTGGCCAAGGTCAATCATAATAAACTGCTGATCCTTCGAGGACATCCGATAAAATTGGAACGATACAGAGAAGATTAGCAAGGCCCCTACGCAAGGATGACACGCACAAATCGAGAAATTGTCCAAATTTAATGTAACACCCTAGTCAAATCCAAAATCGGTTGTGACCTAGAGAGATGTTGGGTTCATAAGATAACATTCGCCCTACAATGACATAACGCGTTTTGTGGTCTCCTGCGGGTGGAGTTCTTAGGAACTGGCAGTTAAGCGTACTCATGTGAGAGTAGTACTGGATTTGGTGACCTGCCGGGAAGTCTTCAAATGAGACACAAAAACAAAGCCGTGAGCCTGCGGATAATATTGTGTAATAGTAGGCGGGATGTTACAAAGTGGTATCAGAGCCACTCTTGAGCTGTTCGGGATGGTGGGGGCAAACCTCATTGAGGACGATGAGTCCCTAAGGGGGTGATTGTAACACCCTAGGCAAATCCCAAATCGAATGTGGCCTGGAGAGATGTTGGGTTCATAAGATAACATTCGCCTTACAATGACACAACGCGTTTTGTAGTCTACTGCGGGTGGAGTTCTTAGGAACTGGAAATTAAGCGTGCTCATGTGAGAGTAGTACTGGCTTGGGTGACCTGCCATGAAGTCTTCAAATGAGGCGACAAAAACAAAGCCGTGAGCCTGCGGGAAAAGCAGACAATATTGTGTAACAGTAGGCGGGATGTTACAAAGAGATAATACATTGCAGAAGAAAAGTAAAAAAAGTTGTAAGAATGATATTGTCTACATATAGTAGTAAGTAAGCAGTGTCGACCCCCTTGTGAAAGATTAAGCAAGACAATTCGGTTTTGCTGTAATGGAAACTGGCTCGAATGACATAGCTAGAAAACCGTTGAAACTAGGCTCAGGGGCTTGCTTAAGGCCATAAAAAGGACTACTAGAGAAGGCAAACATAATCAGGGTTAGCATGATCATTAAACCTGGGTGGCTGATGCATGTAAACAGTCTATGTGAGATGGCTATGAAGAAATGCATTCTTCATGCCTAACTAATGAATCTGCCACTAACGGAAGCCAACAAAGCTAAGAATAGTCTATACGGTAGCAGTTTTGACAACATGGCTAAATGTCTCAACGCAGTCGACGCCTTGTTGTTGATTATGGCCTTTTGCAACTATAGAAATTAAAAGGGGGTTTGAATAGTTTCACCGTTATTATTTACATTTTTAGAAAATTTACTTTATAAATTGCATTTGTGAAAATGATTCGATTCGATGTTTACGTGAATTCAATACAGCAATAGATACAAGCAATAACAAGTAAATAAGTAAGAGTAAGTAAAGGAAAGATCAAACCGGCACACGGAGATTTATAGTGGTTCGGCCACGAAGCTCACTCCATCGTCCCTACTCCACTCCTCGAGTCTCGCACTCGAGAGTTTCACAAACACTATATCAACATGCTCCCTTATGGCGGAACAAACCGTACACAGGCTTACACCAAGTTTAACGACACTAAGCGGAATGTCGAGTCCTAATCCTAGCTAGAACCAATCTACCAAAGCCCACGTGGCTTCACACCTCGTACCAACACGATGGCACGATACAACACAATAAACAATATAAGACTTGCACTCAAGTCCTATTACATACATGAAACAATGAATATAAATGATGATAGATCTGCAACAATGGGATGAGATGAGCAAAACTCTTCTTCAACACTTCGTCTCTTGATTACAACGAATATTATTCTCTTGCACATAGAGGAATGATGAGTGTGATCACTTGTAAACAACTAGAACCCGATAATGTGATCAAAGAATATATTTTGGAAAGGATTTTGGAATACAGAAGGTTTTTGTGCATAAGAGGTGAAGATTTCCGAAAGAATACAGTTCTGTATTTATATGCGCCAGGAGAGAGGCGACGGTCACTTAAATGCCAGACGGTCCCTTATCGATAAGGGACCACCGCCCTATTTAAAGGACCGTCCAGACAAACGCTCCCCATTTTCTCCTGACGTGGTGAAAAACTATCTGGTGAAGTTTTGTTGTCGGTTTTGAGCCGGAAATATGGCTGTTATGGTTTTGAATTTGGAAAACATTTTCTTAATAAAATATTTCTTTAAATTATACAAAAATACTTTTGTAAAAATGTTTTGTGACATGAAAATGTAAAGTTTTTAAATCCTTTGATCACATACACAAGTTGGTCGAAGTTTGTACATACATTAAGTGATGTTGATGACGAAAACGAGTTTTCTCGATTAAAAACTTATTAGTCGTAGTTTTACGTAACGTGTGTTTATTTTGTGATTATCAAAACTAGTAGAGACCGATTAATGCAAATGATGTTTTTGACATTATTTGTATTAACAATCTCCCCCTTTTTGATGATTACAAAATATAAACTCATTTTAGATAAAACTAGGCATTAATGAGTTTTAAAACGAGTCTCGTTTTGTTCTCCCCCCTTTTGTAGAATCAAAAAAGCTTCGTAGAAATAAAGAAGTCCACGGCATCATGATGACTCCCCCTAGCTTAGTGCTCCCCCTTGATGAGGACACTCAGGAATCGATCGATGGAATTTAGCTGCAAAATGTTAGAGGGAACATGCAAGCAAACATAGAAATCCTGCATAAAAGATAAGATAATGCAGGAGAAACATCTACTACGGATGGTCTGGTAAATGGGTCGACGGTCCTTTAATATTTGGGACCGCCACCTTGATAAGGGACCGCCGGTAGGAGGAAGTTTTGGATCAATAGTTCAATGATTCATGCAGAAACTAGATCATTCATTAAAAGACAAGAGTAATGCCATTCATATGAAAATTACAACATGAGCTTACAAGTAAATTCCTAGTATAATCTCCTAGGATATCTCATGTTAAATCCGGTTTTATTAGTGATCATGCATGATTCTCTAGAACTTGCGACCGCATGGTGGAGAAGAGTTTTTGGATAGGGTTTGTGGAAACCCGAATGACAAGAGGATGGAAATGATGTAGTCAAGATCATTCTTCATCTTTTGAAAGTGGTTGTGATTGTAGATGCAACAAGCACAATAACCCCCATGGGCATCCACTTGGGCAAGAGTGGGATGAGACATTGTTGGAGGATGAAGTTTTTGGGATAGGATGATATTGAGGAGGCTCAAATCAACAAGATTGGAGAATTCTTGAGCCTTTATGGAGTGTAGGGAATTGACATTTGTCATTAGAGGCGGAAACAAAGGTGGTAATGAATGATCTTGAGGAGTCGGGTTTGTATGCTCATTGTGAGTGGATGGTAGCCCATTTTGTGGTTGAGAGGCAAAGAAGGATAATGATAAAGATGATGCCTCATTATGTGATGTGGGATTGGAATTGACATGGTTATTGTGTGAGTTGTTCATGAAATTTCCAAGGCTTTGTTTCTTCCTCCATATGGGTTTGACTGATATTCTTGGTTTTCTAGAGGATGACATTTTGTTGGATGACATTGTGAAGGAGGAAGGTTATGCCATGGCAATGGATGGAGGAGGTGGTGGTTTAAATAGAGGATGAAGGTAGCAAGAATAGTAAAGCATGCATGCTTGGTTAAATTAGTTCAAATGATGCTTAAGTAAATTAGGAATGTGCATAAGACCTAAGGGTAGGCTAGTCAAGCATGCAGGAACAGAAAACAAGTCATGACACACAAATATATGGACGGTCCTGTAAATGGGTGGACGGTCCCTTATCACTTAGGGGACCGTGGGTCGATAAAGGACCGCCACCAAGAGGTTTGCCAGATTTCATAAAATGTTTCTAGTGTGTGCCTACATGAAACATATGTGGAGATGCGATTATCTCGACCCTAAGAGAGAGAAAATCCTAAGAGATAATCCAAAGTCTCCAAATTTCAATCTTTCTCATCTTTCCATGTCGGATAACATATTTGTTACATGATCCGATAGAGGAATTGAGCGCATCGTGCATGCATGGAAAAACGTTTTTGAATTGTATTAACAATGCAAGAAAAATTTATTTTTACTATTCGTGAGAAGATTTTGAACATATGAATTGGGGGTTTTATGCACAAAATCAAGTTTTATGCAATAATGATTGTTAACAAAAAGAAATAGTTACTTCCCCAGTTTCTAATTTTTGTGCGCAAGAGAATCCTAAACTCATATTAGAAGGGATGCATTGAATATGAAATCTAAGGAGACATGTGTTCCATCATTTCTAATCCTAAACGAAGATAAAAGAATGGTTCGAGCTTAAGTGGTTTAGTAAGAATATCAGCTATGTTTTCCTCCGTTGCCACTTTTTCAATAGATATGTTACCCTTTTGCACGTTATCCTTAAGAAAATGGTGAAAATTTTTTATGTGTTTGGTACGAGAGTGTTGCACGGGGTTTTTACTTAAATCTATTGCTCCTTTATTATCACACATGATTAGAATGTTATCAAGTGTAATACCATAGTCTACGAGAGCTTGTTTCATCCATAGTACTTGTTGACATGCCTTTCCGGCGCTTACATATTCGGCTTCGGTTTTGGAGATAGCTAGTGCTGTTTGTTTCTTGGAGAACCAAGAAGTTAAGCAACAACCCATAAAGGTACAAATGCAACTAGTACTTTTTCGATCCACATAATCTCCCGCATGATCAGAGTCGACGTAAACTATAGTTTCTATGCCGGTCCCCTTAGGATACCATAATCCTAAGTGCATAGTGCCTTTAATGTATCAGAAGATACGTTTAACTGCTTCTAAGTGAGAAGATTTGGGATCTTCTTGAAAGTGAGCACAAAGGCAGATACTAAACATGATATCGGGCCTACTTGCCGTTAGGTACAATAAACTTCCTATCATACCTTTATGCTTAGTACTATCTACGGATTCACCCTCTTCATCCTTGGTGAGCTTTGTGTCCGTAGCCATTGGGGTTTTCATAGGCTTAGTATCTTCTAGTCCAAATTTCTTAGCATTTCCTTAATATATTTGGATTGATTAAAGAATATTCCATCATCTAATTGTTTTATTTGTAGTCCAAGGAAGAAGTTAAGCTCGCCCATCATACTCATTTCAAAATCGTCATGCATTATTCTTGAGAATTCATCACACATGTCTTGCCAAGTTGAACCAAATATAATGTCATCAACATGTATTTGGACGGTTATGATGTTTGAGTCTTTCTTCTTGGTGAAAAGGGTGTTATCTACCATTCCCATCGAGTATTCATGCTTAAGAAGAAAAGCTTTCAACCTATCATACCAAGAATTAGGGGCTTGCTTTAAAAATATAAAGCTTTCTTTAGTTTATAAACATGCTCGGGGTACTCGAAGTCAATGAATCCTGGAGGTTGTGCTACATACACCTCCTCATGGATGAGACCGTTTAGGAATGCACTTTTCACATCCATTTGGAACAACTTAAAATCTAATGCACATGCATATGCAAGTAATATCCTAATGGACTCAAGTCTAGCTACGGGTGCATAGGTTTCGTCATAATCAATTTCCTATTGTTGATTAGAGCCTTGTGCGACTAACCTAGCTTTGTCCTAGATACAATACCATTTTCATCTAGTTTGTTTCTAAATACCCACTTAGTCCCTATTATGGTGACATTCTTAGGTTTTGGTACTAACATCCAAACATCATTAGACTTAAATTGGTTTAATTCTTCTTGCATTGCGATGATCAAACTTTCATCCTTCAATGCTTCATTGACATTTTTAGGTTCAATGATTGAAACAAAACAAAAGAGGTTGCTTTTGTTTTGAACTTGTGATCTAAGGGTTCTTTGGTTTAGGCTTCCTATGACATTATCTAAAGAATGGCTTTTAGATTCTTTAATATTTGAGGTTTCACCTATTTTGATGGTTTCTTGAGATATGTCTAGGTTTTTCATGTTTTCAACTATGGCGTTTTCTTCATCTAAATCATCATCTACCAAAGGTGAAGTTTTAGATGGAGGGGGACTCTCATCGAATGTCACGTTAAGTGATTCTTAGACGACCATTGTTTCCTTGTTTAAGATAATGTAGGCTTTGCTAGTTTGAGAATAACCTAGAAATACACCTTCGTATGACTTTGGGTCGAACTTGGTGAGATAATCTTTGGTGTTTAGAATATAGCATTTACTACCAAATACTCTAAAGTAATCTAGGGAAGGCTTCCTACCTTTTAAGATTTCATAAGGGGTTTTTCCTATGATTGGTCTAATGAGAATTCTATTAAGGATATAGGTGGATGTATCTACGGCAATACACCAAAATTTCTGAGGAATGGATTGCTCATTGAGCATGGTTCTACTCATTTCTTGTAATGTTCTATTTTTCCTTTCGACTACCCCATTTGATTGTGGAGTTCGTGGAGCCGAGTAATTGTGAGTAATACCATTAGCATCACAATAATCTCTAAATTAATCTTCATTATCAAATTCTCTACCATGGTCCGTTCTAATGGAGACTATGTTGTATCCTAGTTGATTTTGAACTTTCTTACTAAAAATTTTGAATTGTTCAAAAGTTTCAGTTTTGTTTTTAAGAAACCTAGTCTGAGTGTATCTAGAGTAATCGTCTACAATTGCTAGGGTGTAAAGCTTTCCTCCATAACTCCGTATGGCGGAAGGACCGAAGAGATCCATGTAAAGAAGCTCTAGACACCTAGATGTTGAGATCATATTCTTAGGCTTATGACTTGAGTGAGCTTGTTTTCCAACTTTGCAAGCATCACAAAAATGTTGGTCGAACCTAAGTTTAGGAAGATTTCTAACTAAATCCTTAGAGGCCAATGATTGTAATAAACGCATATTTGTGTGTCCTAGTCTTCTATGCCATAGAGTAGAATTATCATTAACCGTAGCTAAGCATATGTTGTCACTAGGTTTGTTACTAATCTTCATGAGATATAAGTTACCTTTTCTAATCGCTTTGGCAATTACTTTTTCGTTCTTTATGATTTCACTATCGTCTTTTGAAAAGATTACCTTGCAACCATGATCACATATTTGACTAATACTAAGTAAATTAAATCCTAGGTTATCTGCATGTTCTACATTAGCTATAATAAGAGAGTTATGAGTGATCGTACCTTTGCCGATGATATTACCCTTGATCTTACTTCCAAATGTAACGTTACCTCCACTACTTGCATTATATGATGAGAACAGCTTGCGGTTACCCGTCATGTGATTTGTGCATCCACTATCTTTAACCCATTCGTCGGGCTCCAAGTCAATTCTTAAGCATATCTCTTGTAAAGATCCGGCCATGAGACAAGTTTCATTCTTACCATCTTCATCGCTATCACTTCAAGCACCACTTACATATGCCCTTTGGTTCTTGTCCTTTGCTTGGTGTGGACAATCTCCAACTAAATGTCTTGTGTCACCGTATCCAAAACATCTTTTCTCGCCCTTACTATATCTCTCTTCTCGAGCTTTTAGAGGTGCTTTCTTTTCGTCTCTTGGTTGTCTTACGAATCTTCCTCTTTGCTTGAAGAATTTCTTGAAATCTCTAACCGCTAAAGCATATTCTTCGTCTTCACTTTCCGAGTTTGAATCTTCCTCATCACTTAACTCCTTTTCAGCTTTCAAGGCAATGGATCTTCTTTCCACCTTGCTTTTGACAATCTCGGAATCATTTTTGATGATTAACTCATGGACCTTTAAGTTTCCAATGAGCTCTCCAACGATAGAGATGCCAAGTCTTTGGATTCTTCAATTGCCATGACCTTTGCTCTCTATTTTGGATGTAAAGCCCTAAGAAATTTCCTAACATAACTTTTGACAAAAATACCTTCATCAAGTGCTTTTAAACTCGTGACAATGGTGTTAAATCTAGCGAATGCACGATCTATAGATTCGTCTTCAAGAATGACGAATTGTTCATATTGTTGGACCAAAAGATCGATCTTGTTGTCTTTGACTTGATTATTACCTTGGTGAGTGACTAACAAAGCTCTCCAAATATCTTTAGCCGTATTACACATGAAAATTCTTTGAAATTCCTTTTTAGGTAAAGCGTTGTAAATTGCCATTTTTGCTTCATCATTTTTAGCTAGTTTCTTTTTAATGTTTTCACTTTGTTTATCATAGGAAACGATTTCATTTTGTTTAGTTTCCGGATTAATTCAATAGGCTCAAAGTCACCCATGGTAATAACATGCCAAAGATCAAGATCTTTTGATTTCACATACGTTTCGAATCGAGTTTTCCAATAAATAAAACTACCAGTCTCAAAGAGTGGTGGTCTTTGCATAGACTGCCATTCCTGGTATTTTTCAAATTCCATAGATCGTTTCAAGTTTTAAAATACAATATATTTTAAAAAATCTTGAGCAACGAAGCTCTGATACCAATTGTAATTACTAGAAGGGGGGTTGAATAGTTTCACTGTTATTATTTACGTTTTTAGAAAATTTACTTTATAAATTACGTTTGTGAAAATGATCCGATTCGATGTTTATGTGAAATCAATACAACAATAGATACAAGCAATAACAAGTAAATAAATACTAGAAAGTAAAGGAAAGATCAAACCGGCACACGGAGACTTATAGTGGTTCGGCCACGAAGCTCACTCCTTCGTCCCTACTCCACTCCTCGAGTCTCACACTCGAGAGTTTCATAAACACTATATCAACACACTCCCTTATAGCGGAACAAACCGTACACACGCTTACACCAAGTTTAATGACACTAAGCGGAATGTCAAGTCCTAATCCTAGCTAGAACTAATCTACCAAAGCCCACGTGGCTTCACACCTCGTACCAACACGATGGCACAATACAACACAATACACAATATAAGACTTGTACTCAAGTTGTTGAGGCAACATGATCAAGATCTCTTCTTGTTTTAATGATGACAAATAAACCATCGAAACACATAAAATAACAAACGTTAGCTCAAAATCGCCGGAGCCCATGTCTGCTCTTGGCTCGCTGCAGGCGCGTCAACGCGCGGGTGACGCGCCAGGACACTGTATAGTTCTGGGTGAAATTTGAAAGTCGGCTTTCCCCTTACCCGACGAATGTGGATCTTTCAATACAGGTATGAATATGTTATGTGCTTAATTGAGAACACTCGAAATGAGTTTTGAGACTTGAGAGATCCTACTTTTAAAGTACCCATTTACGGGAAAACGCCAACTCATGTTTTCTAACTATCGCCTCTAGCCAAGGCTTTTCTAAACTTAGGGAGCTTATATATTTCACGTGACATCGTATTGAAGCATCTATATGCTCATATCCCGTGCTTACGTCCTCTCTAATTACATAACGGGTTTACTCCTTTATTGGTCAAACTAAGTCAAAGGTCACTTTGCGTAAACGCATCCTTTCCCACTTGGGTTATGCTTTACATCAAGGAAAAGCACTTAACTTGTTTGAACCAAGGTATTAGTTGAGAACTTCGAGTTGTGGAAAGTCATGAGATATGAAACTATGGATTCTCGACGTTGTGTTACTTGAACTTATAAGTAACCTATGATTTTCTCAACTTATCATCTTAATTGTCTAAACCTTTTCTTCTTAATGAAAATTAGATTATGCCTTAATCTTCTCTTAATCCCATTTATACAAAAGACAAAACCAATCATATCCAAATCAAATATTCTCTTACACAATCTCTTACACTCTTACATATTCCCTTATACACTACATCTAAACCATCCATTCCCTTACAACACATTCTAACCCTTCATTTTCAACACATGGGAATTGTTTGAATTCCAAAGAGGCTCCATCTAATCTAAGCCATTGGATTCAAACTAGAACAAATCTCAACTATCCATCCAACCTCTCCTATCTATACCACCACATGTGCTTGATCTCAACCATTGAATTCAAACCAAAACCATCTCAACCATGGATTTCTCCTTTCCCCCCAAGTAAAGCATATTCCTTGGAATATCTCTTCTCAATCCCAACCAAAACATCTTTGATCCTAACCATTTATTTCAAATAAACTCATCTCAACCATCCATATTCAACACATGCCAAATTATTTGAAAACCAAGGGAGGATCCCTTTGATCCTAGCCATCCAATTCAAACTATTTCATCTCAACCTTCCATCTCATTCTTCCACCCAAGCATTGGAATATTCCTAGGCATATTCTTTCTCTCTTTTCTATGCCATGTGAGGAGATACACTTCTAACCCTTCCAAATTACCCTATCTACACTTTATACCCTTGGTAATTTGGTTTCTCTTTAAACACTTCACAAATGATTTCCAAATTGGCTAATTGAGTTGGTAAACCTTAGAATGATTAATGTTAAGGTTTAGTGTGAAGTACAATTGGGGGTTTAGCAAGGTAAAGTATTTATAAATCCAACACCCAAAGCGTTGGTAAAATTTCCCAGAGTGTCTGGCGCGTCACCCATGTGTCAACGAGTGGGCAGCGCACCGGCCTCGGTAAAATTTTCTCAAGTTGGGTTCTCGGCCTATAAATACCACCCTTGCCTCTTGTATTCCTCACCCCTTGCCATTATTCTTTCTCTCTACATTCTTTCTCTCTAATCCCCTAATTCTATGTCTTGTGTTCTTAATTTTCATACCAACATCTTTGAAAGAACACATATCTTTGCAAGGGAAGAATCACAAGAACCTAATCCACTCTTGTGATTGTGTCGAGGGTCTTCTTCTCTATACACTTTCTATTAGAATCGAGTCACTAGGTTTGGTTAGGGCTTGGTTCAAAGAAACTTATATTCATTCAAATTGGTTGTAAGGGAAGTCTTGTGTCTTCGTGACCAAGCCTAGATCATTTGGGATCTAGTTGGGGTTTGATACTTCCGGTGGGAAGTTTTGGTTGGTAGTAGTCTTGGTGACCCATAGTGTAAGTCGAATCACAAGATTCTTCAGGGTGGTTTTCGAGGTGCGGAATACCGTGAGAGTAACTCCTTCTTTTGTAGTCCATCGAAAGGATTATACTAGTGGAATAGTATCGGTGTCGTGGATTCGCAACTGGACGTACGGATGGTATAAACCACCCATCCCGAACTAGTATATATCGTGGTGTCCCTCCTTACTCGCTTTATATACTTTAGTTGTGTTTGTGATTGTTTGCATTGATTATACAACCACTTGGTTTTCTTTGAGGCTTAAAGTTTTTAAACGTCTTACAAGCCGAAGAAACCGTATTCACCCCCCTCTACGGTTCTACAATTAGTATCAGAGCGGTATACTCAAGTTTTTGAGCATTAAAACCTTCCCGAGAAGTCGTTTTAAGTCAAAAACTTCTTTCCCAAAGATCTAAAATCCTAACTAAGATTTTTGGCAAAGTAGAGTATAGATCCATAGCTCAAGAGAACTATGTTGAGGGGTGCTCTATGCAAAGACCACCTTTGCTGGAGACCAATGTGTTTTGTTTTCGGAAAACCCGGTTTGAGACCTATGTTAGCTCGAAAGATCTTGATTTATGGGAAATTATTCAAAATGGAAACTTTGTGTTCATGGTGGAATACCCCGAAACAAAGTTGTTAGTGGAAAAGCCCAACTCGGATCTAAAAGATGATGAGAGGAGAAAGCTTGGTAAGAATGATGAAGCCAAGATGTTAATCTACAATGCTCTACCTCGAAGGGAGTTCGAGAGAGTTCATATATGCAAGACGGCCAAGGAGATTTGGTATTCACTCATCATCACACATCAAGGTAACTCACAAGTCAAAGATTGCAAGATCGACTTACTCATCCAACAATATGAGAAGTTTGCGATCTCGGATGAAGAGACCATTGACAATGGTTACACATGGTTCAATGCTATTATCACAAGCTTCACGGATCTAGATCTTAGCTTTTACAACAAGAACCATGTGAGAAAGTTTCTTCGAGCTCTTCCGGTTAAGTGGAGGCCAAAGGTGACGGCTATTGAAGAAGCCAAGAACTTGGTGGAACTTCCTGTTGACGAGCTAATTGGCAACCTCAAAGTGTATGAAATGATTTTAGAAAACGACAAGGTTGTTTCTAAAGAAAAGAAGAAAGAGGTTAAGTCACTAGCCCTCAAAGCTAAAGTCACTTGGGAACAAACTAGTGATGATAATGACGAAGGAAGTGATGAGGACGATAAAGAGCTCAACCTTATGGCAAGGAACTTTAGGAAGTTCTTTAGACGAGAAGGCAACCCTAGGCATGGTTATCGGTTTGATAACCAAGGTGATTGTAATGGTAGAAAGTTTGGAAGAGATCGTGGCTATAATAATAAAGGTGGTGGAAGCTCAAGGCGCGAACACGAGTGCTACAATTGTGGAGGCAAGAATCACTTTAAAAGTGAATGCCCAAAGCCTAATGAAAATAGGGTATTCGTCGGCGGAGCTTGGAGTGATAGTGAAGACGGGGATCATTCGGAAAAGAATGCAACGTGTCTCATGGCGTTTGAAACTCAAGAGGTATCTCCGAACTCTTCTACTTCTAATAAAGATTTAAATATTCGTAATTTGCAAAAAGAGAATGAGGAACTTTTTAAAACTATTGAAAAACTTGTTGAGGAGAAACACTCTCTTAATGACAAGGTGTTTGAACTTGAACAAGAAGTAAAGAGACTTACTCAACGCAAAGAGGTGGTTGAACCTTGCACAAGTTGTGAAAAACTTGTACATGAGGTTAACTCTTTGAATGACAAAGTATCCAAACTTCAAAAAGAGTCATTAAGTTTTTCTAAATTTAAGAAAAGTAGCAACGATTTGGATGACATGTTAAGTCAACAAAAATTGTCCCAAGATAAGGAAGGTCTTGGATTTTCAAAAAATGAGAAAACTACTTCCGTAAGTTTAAGCAAACCAATAATGTTTGTAAAAGAAGGACAAAATGAAAACCAAATGTTTTGTCTAAAGTTCTTGTTAAACCAATTGTTCCTCAAACTCCTTTTGCAAAAACTCGAGGTACTCAAGCACCCGTTACAAGAAGAGAAACCCCAAAACAATTTTACAACCCAGTTTCACGTAATGGCCTTGGATACACACAAGCTCGAGTCGACCATAAACCTATCTTGCCCACACCAAATATGAAACCGTCATATAGCCAAAGACATTCCTATCAAAGGAGTCAATCATCGTCAAGAAGAAATTTTAACAAAAATCAAAGATCTTCACATCATGAATATAACTCATCTCAAAGGAGAGACAACTCCTACTCAAACCAAAGATATTTTAGACCAAACATATATCAAAATATTAGACCAAGTTTTCAACACCAAAGTAATTTTAAAAATAATCATTGGTCTATGTTCTCAATGTATGGTATAGAAACACTTAGTGTCTTACTTCAAGACCCAAGGATGTTCAACTCGGGAATGCTTTATACTAACCACAATGGACCCAACAAACATTGGGGGACCAAGTTTTTGAGTTATATGTTGGTTAGGTATAGGCTTGGACCGATCTATTAGATCGTTGAAAGTGGTTGTTCCAAGCACATGACGTAGTAGAAGATTGTTTACTTCATAAGGAGCATGATGGTGTATATAAGTAAACTTTGAGGAAGGTCGTCAGTAGTCTTAACATCAATGGTGAATCTTTATCTCATGGTCATGAAACAAAAATCATCCATTAAAGTCGAGCTAAGTTTTCCCTTATGCTTATGAATCTTTGTGTGCCTTAAATGTTAGTTGTTAAAAATGCTATGTGTTTAGGAAATATAGTTATGTGCTTAAAACTTGCATAACTTGAACACATCATAATCTAAGTCTTAGATCTTTAAGAACATCTAAAAACAATCAACAACTAAACCCAAAAGAAGAAATTAAGTTTTAAAAGTTGCTTTACTATTTTGATCATAATTTCTTCATCCGAACTCCGATTTAGTTGATTCAAAAGGCCACGGAAAGAGAAAAAGGAGATCTACATGATGAAAGTAAGTTGGTGTCTGTTCCTAGCGCGTTGGTGGCGCGTTGACGCGCGGGTGACGCGCTAGCCTCGGTAAAGTTTTGCAAAAATTTTGAAAAACTTTCGTTTTGAGTTCATGAGTCTTAAAACTTGTTTTACACACTCCATTGGAACCCTATTAAGTCTTTCTAAACATAAAACAAGTCAAAAATAATTAGAAATAGGAAAACAATCTTTCAAACAGAAGTGAGATGTCTAGTTGTCATTTGTAAGGTCCTTTTATGTGCTCTTAGAGCGTTTGTGCTTATGTGACTAGGACTTATGTGAAGGCATGGAAGGAAATACAAATAAATATTTTCCGAGAGGAAAGATATCTATCAATGCATTATTCAAATGATGGATGCTAATATCTTAGAGTCTACATATCCATATTATGTGCTATGAACAAGAAGTTTGACACAAAACATCCTACTACACTTGTTAGGTTTTGAAGTCATTTGTGTCGAATTATCAATACTAGATAAAATTTCGGATCACAATTCATACTTGTGTTGAAGATCTTATATCTACTTCTACTTGTTTAATTTATGTGAAAATTGCATGCTTTGTGTTTTTAGGGTAGAAAAGAAAAGATAAACATCTATGCAAACATACAAACTATTTACATAGTTGAAGAGAATTCCCGTGGATTAAATTCGGCATGGTATTGCATTACAAACTAAAAATACCCAATGAATAGACTTGATAAACTAAGTATTTCATCCGAAGTCTTAGAAACTTATTTTGTTAATGCAAGTGACAAATAAGGATTATCAAAGTCGACATACTACACAACAAACTATAAAGCGGAGATATCATGCATTGTATATTGACTTCTATACATGTTTTGATGGTTTATAGGATCTAGTTTGTGTATCTAAATATAAAATATACACTTGATTTCTATGCACAAACAACTACATTCTTGGGATAACTTGCATGAAAAACATATTTTAATACTATTTGCTTATGTGCTTCCCTACAATGTTATTTTCTAAAATGCCATATGCTTAGTAGTTGTATGAGAAATGTGCTTATATGAGAAATATGTTTTGGTGCTATTTGCTTAAATGTCTACTAGCCATGATTAATTGCTCTTTGAGTTTGATGTTATGTGATTATGTGCTTACATGCCGTAATGATTAAATGGTAATATAAATCATATGTTTGCATGTGGAACATGTTTAATGTTATTTGTTTATATGCCCACTTGCCATGATGCTAGATGATTTAGTGAATATTGCTAACATGTTAATTGCTTGCAACTATTAAAGATAGTAGATCATGTCCTCACAACTTTCAAGTATTATATTTAATTAGACACTAAATGCACATTTATGTAATACTTAGACAAACAAGGTCTTGCAAGCAATAGGATTAGTAAAGCAATTTCGACTAATAGAGTTTTAGAATTACTTCATATCAATTTGTTTGGTTCATCACATATTTGAAGTTACAAAGGCAACTTCCATACTTTAATGACAATTGATGACTATTCACATTATATATGGACTCTATTTCTAGGTGCTAAGTAAGATGCCCTAGATAAGTTTAGAATCTTAGGAAGAAGATTTGGTAAACCTACTTAAGCTTTGATTCAAGTTAATCATGGTAATAAATTTAAACGTAGGGTGCAATTTGGTATTTTGCAAACAACATGGAATCTCACATAACTTTTCGGACATTAGTCCTCCTCAAACCAATGAGGTCGTCCAAAGGAAGGACAAGAAGTTACAAGAGATGTCTCGTGTATTTAGCCGAGCGATCCATTTCGCAAAAGTTTTGGTGACATGCTTTAAAAACCATGTGTTACACTTTAAGAAAATGCTTCACCTAGTATGAAATCATCACTAGAGTACCTTAGGAAATTTGAGAGTATGGGTTGTGACTAATTTAATTCCTAAGAAGTAGGAAATGTTTTAATGGCGTTTACATCATATAGGTATTTTCTTTGCAAGATTGAATTAATCTTAAGTTAGGGTAATACACGATGTTTCTCACTCACTTAGTAATCTTCTTATGTCTTGTCTTGTTACTAAGTAGTAACTTGTGATGTTACAAATTAAGTCTAGGCACACATGCACTTAAATGTAATTGAATATCTATCACATCTTACCTCGAAGATTTCAGTCTTGCTTTACATTTTCAAAAGTGTTTATATGTGAAACTATGTGCTCTAATTTGATTTGGTGTTATGCCCACTTGAGTATGTGATATGGTTATCAATGAATGATAAATCCTTTCTATTAATAACTATGTGATGATGATATGCATGCATTAATCAACAATTGTGATATAATGCTTGCAATATGTATGACATGCGTAAGTTATGATGTATTGAGCATATATATATATATATATATATATATATATATATATATATATATATATATATATATATATATATATATATATATATATATATATATATATATATATATATATATATGATGTCATGTGAACTAACCCATGTTGCAAGTATCCAAATGGTAACCTAACCCATTTTGGACTTTCGCATGTGAGTATCTCTTGTTTGTTGCATGTTGTGGTGTTTTTATGTAGCTAGGCCACCGCAAAGGTGAGACTCTTGTCCCATGGATCCCCGCCTTGAAACAAAGGGGAGAAACGAACCAGGGGGAGCACGCTCGAGTGCACATACATGCTAGCTCATTTATCCCACAGGCCCAAGTTCGAAACCTGGCTTGATTGGTAGTCCTACCTTTTTGATTCGACAAAAGGGGGAGAAAGAAAGCAAGAGCGTGAAGACCATTCAAGAAATGATAAAGGCTTCACCAAATTACAAGGCAATGGTCAAGACGCAATGTTGGGAATTATTCTATCAGTTACCACGGCTAGTGAAGAAGTTACAACTGCAAGAAGATTGTACTTGCAGTGGAAACTCATTACCACTGCAAGAACAAATATTACCACTGCTCACTTGTTAGCTGTTAGAGAAACGCGTATTGATAAACATAGAAAAGATTTTGTGTATATCTTATTCTATTAGTATTATACTTATCTTGTACAAGAGGACTCCTTGTTCTATAAAAGGAGATCCTAGATGATAACTTAGATAGACGTTTTCTTAGAGCTTCAAGGTGTAACCCTAGTGATATCTCAGATCACTCGTATTATTATTATTAATAATATTGGAGCTAGTTGTTTTGTTATATTCATTGTTCACACATTAATCTGTTTCACTTACAATTAATCTTCTAAGTATCATTAAGTAGATTCCGCATACTTAGTGATATCACTCAAAGTATCATTATCAACACAAGTTCAAGGTGTACACGATCCAACAAGTGGTATCAGAGCAAGGCTTTGATATTTTGATTTAGAAGATCCTATGGCAGATTCAAAAGAAACAATGGAGACAGAAACAAGCCAATCAAACATTGCTGCAAAGCTTCCCAAGCTTAAAATTAATGACTTTGAGATGTGGAGGCTTATGATTGAACAATTCTTTATGGTTCAAGACTACACATTATGGGAGATCATAACGTGTGGAAATTCATTCAAACCTGGTACAACTGTTGAGACAGTTGGTGGCAAGCCAGTAACAAAAGTAAATGCTGGTCCAGTTACAAATGATGAAAGAAACCAACTTAAGAATGATTTGAAGGCTAGAGGTTTGCTATTGATGGCTCTACCCAGAGAACAAGTCCAGGCTTTTACCAAATACAAGGATGCAAAGACCCTCTTTGATGAGATATGTAAAGTATTTGGTGGTAATGACTATACCAAGAAAACTCAAAAGACTTTACTGAAGCAGACCTATGAGAATTTTGGCTCATCAAGCAATGAATCTCTTGATAGCATATTCACAAGGCTACAAAAGATTGTAACTCAGCTGACTGCTTTTGGAATTGAGGTAGAAAAGGAAGACCTCAATCTTAAATTTTTAAGAAGTTTACCTGCTGAGTTTGATACAAATGTTGCTGTATGGGAGGACAAGTCAGATCTTGAGACAATGAAGCTTAATGATGTGTACAATAACTTCAAAGTTATTGAACAAAGACTTAAGAAAGCTGGCAAGTTAAAAACAAGTTCTGCAGGAGTTGCACTCATATCATCATCAGGTAATGACAGTTCTGATGATGAAAGTGACAGTGATGATGACAGTGGTAACATGATTGTTTCCACTGGTAATGGAAATGTTTCCACTAGGAGCTCAAAGAAGCAGATTGCAGGACTAAGTGATGCTACTTTCTATGCCTTTATATCCAGCCATGTGGGTGGTTCAATCCTCAATCATGAGGACTTGGATCAAATTGATGAAGATGATATGGAGGAGATGGACATCAAATGGCAGGTAGCATTGCTCAGCTTAAGATCAAAGAAGTTCTGGAAGAAGACAGGGAGAAAGATTCATATAAGTGGAGATGAGACTGTAGGTTTTGATAAAAAGAAGGTGGAGTGCTATAACTGTCACAAGAAGGGGCACTTTGCAAGAGAATGCAGAAAACCAAGGAAATCTGACAATAAGTCAACTTGGTACAAGAAGGAAAAGGCCAAAGAACCTACAACAGAAGAGCCAAAGGTGCTATTGGCTATTGATGGAGTAAGCTTTGATTGGAGCTTTATGGGTCAGAATGGAGAAGATGATACAGAATCTGCAATGCTAGCCACTGAGCATGCACTCATGGCTTTCTCTGACTCTGAGGTATATACTGATAATGCTTGTTCTAAAAACTGTAAGGCTGCTAAAGAGTTAGAGGTTTCTAAAACACAATATGATGAACTGATGCTAGATTTACATCATACTAATTATAATTTAGCAAATCATAAAAGAGGTCTAGGTGTTTTAGAAAAGCAGATAGAGCATTATAGGGCCAATGAATCTAAGTTCAGAGATGATATTGCTGTTTTAAAAAGAGACTTAGATTTTTATCTTGAAGTAAATAAAGCTCTTAGGGAAGAGATTGAGAAAGTTAAAAAGGCTAGTGAGAATATTGAGATTACTAAGAAAACTCTAGACCATCAATCCAAGAGCATTGACAAAATTTGGGAAGCCCAAATTGTGAGCAAAGCTAAATCAGGTCTTGGATACAATACTGTTCCACCACCTCTAAGAGGTGTTCCAGCACCTCCTGGTATTGATCTTGCTCACACAGGCTTAGAAGAGTTTCAGGATCCACCCATGACCTATGGACCAAAATTTGTTAAACCAGTTGAAACTGAAAAGGTTCAGGTTGAGGTTGAGACTTTTGATAGTGCTAGTGACTCATCTCTTAAAGATGAATGTTTGAATGTTGAGTCTAAAACTAGTGTTACTGAAAATGTTAAAGTTGAGGAGTGTAAAAGCATTCCTGAAGAAGTTAAAGAGAAGCCTAGAACACAGTCAAATTTCACTAGGTCTACTACTAGGTATGCTGAAATGTACAGGGATAGGCCTAAATCTCCTAGAGGTAACATGAGAAGTTGGAATCATGTTAAAACTAGACAGTTTGGTAGTGACTTTGTGTTTTACAATAAGGCTTGTCACATATGTGGTAGCTTTGACCATTTAGCTAAAGACTGTACCTACCACATGGGAAAAAGGGAAGTTTTTACAAGGGTGAATGGATCAAATTCTAATAAAATGACTCACCCAAATCCCCTAAGCAAAATGGTTCCCAGGTCTGTTATGCTTAACACTGGCATTAAACATGTTTCCACTGCTAGACCAGCAGTTACCACTGCCAGAAGTAATAACAGAGTTTATCCTAAGTCCCCTGTTACTTCTTTTGTTAAATCTTACCAAACAGGGAAAAAGACTTATTTTGAAAGGAATGATCACAAGAACCAAATGTGGAGACCAAAATTTTCTAATCCAGCAGTTTCCACTGCTAGGCATGCAGTTACCACTGCAAGACCAATTGTTTCCACTGATGTTCAAAAGAAAAGGGTAAAATTGGGAAAAGCTGTTAAGGCCTCAGCTCGTTGGGAATGGAAACCAAAAGGAACAACAAACAATCCCAATGGTGTATCAATGACCTTTGATAGATATAATTATATTGATACACGAGGCAGATCCAAGTCATTTGTGGCTTGGGTCCCCAAAAGGTACTAATTTGTTTATGATGTGTGCAGGGACAGTCAAAGATTAATGTTTTCTATGAATGACTTGATGATATTTTCTGAGTTGAACTAATATGGTTTCAAGTTGTTTGATATATGTCTGCTCTGCAAATGTTCATGTACGTGCAAGATGTAAAACACCAAATGTGTGTGTGTGTGGGAACCTGGCATTAGGTGAAAATGTCCAGGTAGTTTGTGTTAGAGTAGAGATGATGGTGAAGCCTTATTGCAATAACATTGTTCTTTGATTATTCCGCTGTGCATGTTAATGTTTGTTATTGTTATTCCTAGATAAATACTTAACAAGTTTGAGCTTAAACGATTCTTAACAAGTGGTATCAGAGCTTAATGTTTGTTGTGACTGATGATTTTAGCTTAATGTTTGTTGTGACTGATGATTTTAGCAGATTTACGTGGGTTTTCTTCTTAAATACCAAGGATGAAACCACTGACATACTCAAGACTTTCATCACTGAAGTTGAAAATCAGACTGAAAAGAAGATAAAGATCATCAGATGTGACAATGGGACAGAGTTCAAGAATAGAGTAATGGATGACTTCTGCAGAGACAAAGGTATTAAAAGGGAATTTAGTGTTGCTAGAACACCTCAGCAAAATGGTGTTGCTGAAAGAAGAAATAGAACACTAATTGAGGCTGCAAGAACTATGATTGCTGATTCAAAGTTACCAGTGACATTTTGGGCTGAAGCAGTTAACACTGCTTGCTATATTCAAAATAGAGTATTAGTGGTCAAGTCAAAGAACAAGACACCGTATGAGCTTTTCAGAGGAAGACCCCCACTTTTGGATTTCTTGAAGCCATTTGGATGTCATGTCACAATTCTGAATACCATTGATCATTTGGGAAAGTTTGAAGAAAAGGCAGATGAAGGTTTCTTTGTTGGTTATTCCATGGTTAGTAAGGCTTTTAGAGTCTACAACTTAAGAACAAGAAAGATAGAAGAGAATTTGCATGTTCAATTTCTTGAAAATAAAGCCAATATAGCAGGTTCAGGACCTGAATGGCTATTTGATCTTGAGACTTTATCAAATACCATGAATTATGTTCCTATTGCTTCAGATTCAAGTGATGTTGATCTTGAAGATTCAGAAGAGTTTATTGATGATGATGAATCTTGTCAAGATGATGAGGATGACAAAGATCAATTTGTTATGCCAATTTGGGACTTTGAAGCTAATGCAGACTTACAACCTTCACAACCTTCAAAGAATACTAGTCAGGAAGATGAATTTGTGAATTTTGATGTTCTGCATGATGATATTCCTGAAGACAGTGGTAATCCTACTACCACTGCAACACATGATGTTTCCACTGAAGGTCCAGTTGTAGAAAATATAGCTCAGGAGACACAAATTGATGATGTTGAAATCACAAATATGCCATCATCATATGATATTCCTAACACATCACAGTCTACAATTCATAAAGCTCATCCAATTAAGAATGTTATTGGTGAAATTAATTCAGGTGTGAAAACAAGAAGGCAACACAAGGATGACAGATGTTCATGGGTTCATAAGTGAAGTCTATGAGTCCAAGAATCATATTACCAAGAATGAATGTTTATTCTTCTGCTTTCTATCACAAATGGAGCCTAAAAATGTTTCTATGGCTTTAGGAGAATCAAGCTGGGTTGAAGCTATGCAGGAAGAGCTATTGCAGTTTAAGCTTCAAAAGGTTTGGGTTCTTTGTGACTTACCTGATGGTATGAAAGTGATTGGTACTAAATGGGTGTTCAGAAATAAGAAAGATGAAAGAGGCATTGTCATCAGAAACAAAGCTAGATTAGTTGCTCAAGGATACACTCAAGAGGAGGGTATTGATTATGAAGAAGTTTTTGCTCCTGTTGCAAGGCTTGAGGCTATTAGACTATTTCTAGCTTATGCATCATTTATGGGCTTTACTGTCTATCAAATGGATGTTAAGAGTGCCTTTCTTTATGGTACTATTGATGAGGAGGTATATGTTGCTCAACCTCCAGGCTTTGAAGATCCACATCACCCCAACAAAGTTTATAAAGTAGTCAAGGCTCTTTATGGTCTACATCAGGCTCCAAGGAAGTGGTATGAAACCTTAGCTACTTATTTAATGAATAATGGGTTTCATAGGGGCAAGATAGATCAAACTTTGTTTATCAAGAAAGATAAGGGTGATATACTACTTGTTCAAGTATATGTTGATGATATTATCTTTGGATCAACTAAACCAGAGATGTGTAAAGAGTTTGAGAAGCTGATGAAAGATGAATTTCAAATGAGTTCTATGGGGGAACTCACATTCTTTTTGGGGCTGCAAGTTCAACAGAGTAAAGAAGGAATTTTTATTAGTCAAGACAAGTATGTGGCTGAGATTATTAAGAAGTTCAAGTTCACTGATGCAAAATCTTCCAATACCCCTGCTGACAAGACCACTCACTTATTATTGAAGAATGCTAGTGGTGTAAATGTGGATGTGCATACTTACAGGTCAATGATTGGCTCTTTGATGTATCTTACTTCTTCAAGGCCAGACATTATGTTTGCTGTGTGTGCCTGTGCAAGATTTCAAGTGACTCCAAAGACATCTCATATGACTGCAGTGGAAAAGATTTTTCGATACTTGAAGACATATCCTAGTCTGGGATTGTGGTATCCAAGGGAATCTCCTATGGAGTTGATTACCTACTCAGATAGTGACTATGCTGGTGCAAGCTTGGATAGAAGGTCAACCACAGGAGGATGTCAATTCCTTGGATGTAGATTGGTGTCATGGCAGTGCAAGAAACAGACAATGGTTGCTACTTCAACTACTGAAGCAGAATATGTTGCAGCTGCTAGTTGTTGTGCTCAGATCCTTTGGCTTCAGAATCAACTCTTGGATTATGGGTACAATTTCATGAACACCATCATCTATATAGACAATAGTAGTACAATTTGCATTATTAAGAATCCTGTGCAACACACTAAAACTAAACATATTGAAATTAGACATCACTTTATTAGAGATTGTTTTGAGAAAAAGCTCATTAATGTTGTCAAAATTCATACTGATGACAATTATGCTGATTTATTAACAAAAGGGCTTGATGTGGGTAGGTTTCAGTACTTGGTAACAGGTATTGGAATGCTTAATCCATAACTTCTTGATGTCTAATACTTTTTAGTGTAGCAGGATGGATTTTAATGTACTATTATTGTTTGTATATGTATGAATGGCTTTTCACTAACAATTCAGCTCAGTGGAACCTATGCATCACACAGTGGAAAGATTTGCTCTCACAGTGATAACAAGGAAATAGAGAAGATCATTTATTTATTGCTTCACAAAGGTTGCAGAGTACATTCTTTTCAAAGACTACTTCAAAACACATGACCATAACATACAACCTAACAACCTAAGATCTTCAGACACTACATAGGCTTCTTTCCTTTGCCCTCATATGTATGCTTGCTCTTAGCTGGCTTGTTCCTCTTCTCATCAAAGGATAGTTGCTTCCTTGGACATGCAAGACCAAGCACTTGTGGTGGAGGTTTCAGATCTTTTGCAGACTTTGATGACTCTGGCCACTTCATGTTGCTTATGGCAGTTTTCAGGGCAGTTGTAAGTGCTTTTGGCAGTTCCTCAGACAGGTTGAAGGTTGGATCATCTTTCTCTAAATCAACATCAACCGATGGAGCTGATACAATTGTTGGTGGAAAGTATCCACTCCATCCAGTAGAATGCTCCTCAGAATCTGAGTAGTAGCTGATTGCTTCATCTGAAGAATCATCCGAGGAGATATCGATAAGTGGATACCAACTCATGATAATGTATGGGATTATGTTTCTTGAGGGATGTTGTTGATGAAAGATAAAGGTTTTTGATCCCTATTTATATGCAAAGTCAAGGTTTATGGCTAATTAATGAAGATTATTTACTTCCATCCGTTTTGGTAGGTTGAAGAAGTTATTATGGAAGATATCTAGTTGCCTTTGGAGCAATTAATGTATAAATAGTAACTTGGGTTTACTATTTTTGGTTAAGATTGGATGGTTACTTTGAATGGAGTTATAAGATGTGTATCTTAAGACACATAACAAATGGTTATTGATTCACCATGTCTAATCCACATAAGAATCAACTAGTCCTGAGCAAACGGCTACAGGTAAAGACACATCAAATCCGTTCATGGTTGATAGTTTACCAAAAACTAGGTTATCAACTCACCATACATCTTTGTGATCAAGAGTTGGCTAGTCCATAGCAAACGGCTCATGGTAAAGACATATCAAATCCGTTGATAGCTGATAGTTTGCTAAAAACTATGATAAGAGCAGCACATTTTACATATTTTACTTACCACTGCTCTTTGAAATTTTGTTGATTTTTACCACTGCAAGTTCATTGTTTCCACTGAAAGTGTAAATTTTACCACTGATGAACTAGCCGTTACAACTGTGTGTCAGTAATCGTATCTTTACTAGCCGTTACCAAAAATAAATGTCTTTCCTTATTAATAGGGTTAAATTTTTTTGGAAATTATCTACTTACCAAATTGTATTTCTTCAAAAGATACATCTTTCTATAGATAATTATCCATCCGCGTTTTTCTCAAAACCCTATTAATATAAATTGATTTTATACGGCTTGCTTTTTACTCACGATTACTAAAACTTTCATCTCTCAAATCACAAAATCATGGTGACTCTCAAGTTTGCAGATGAACACAACCAAGTGGCTTATCTACAAAAGTCAAACGTCAAGAGTGGACCTACTTTTCATCAGATTGTGGACTTTCTCAACTCAACTCATATAAGGTATGCCTTAACTATGAATCCCACAATCTTTGTTTCTCAAATCAAACAGTTTTGGAACTCTGCGGAGTCCATCACACTTGAACAGGGAGACATACATGAACCTGTGGAAGCTCTTAGAGCCACAGTTGATGGGGTAACTATTGATGTTACTGAGTCATCTTTGAGGAGAATTCTCCAATTAGATGATCTCAATGGTATCATCACATTACCTAATTCAGACATATTCCACTACATTGGTCTGATGGGGTATGATACATCTGATCAAAAAGTAACCTTTAAGAAAGGATGTTTTTGCCCCCATTGGAGATTTTTGATACACACTCTGTTGCATTGCCTAAGTCCTAAGAAAACTTCTTATGAACAATTTGGATCAACCATGGCTTACCCTTTAGTTTGCTTGGTTTCTGATAGGACTTTCAATTTTTCAAAGTTTATATTTAATAACATGAAAGGCAATGTAACAAGTTCATACAAATTTTTGATGTATCCAAGGTTTGTGCAAGCAGTGTTAAATGAATTTCAACTGCATAATCATAATAGGATTTATGACACTCCATATCTTAAGCCAAAAGTATTTCAAAACATGAGTAAGGCTTCAGATCTTTGGGATGGAATGACTCATCCTCTTTTACCAAACATGCTTGCAAAGATTTCACAACTACAGGGTGAAGATGCAACAATCCCAGTTGTATCCCATCACACACCCACTATTTCTGTTCCACAAATTCAACATTTTCCTGCTATAACTCACACATATGAAAGGAGGCAATAACAGCCAACTCCTTCCATGACAACATTGCATGTTGCTGATCCTTATGGTTTAGGAGCAAGCAGTGGTGGTTCAAGGCTTCAATCTAGTCCAACTAGAGAAGAGCCTGAATCAATGCCTTATGATTCACCTCTCCCAACAGGTAACACAGTTGGAAGTGATGAAGGCAGTGTGACACTAACTGAATTGATGGGATTATGTACCAAATTAACCAAACAGGTTCAAACTCTGGAGAAAGATCTGGCACTGACCAAAGTACAACATGCCACAGAGTTGAATCAATTGAAGACTGAGATTCAAAAGTTGCAGGCTGAAGTTGTGGATCTCAAGAAGAAAAGACATGTTCAAGTTGTGGTTTCTTCTCCATCATCCACTCATGATGGTATTTCTACAGGATCTGGTTATGATTTGGGAACTTCTTCCAAACAGGGGAGGAAATCAGATGCAGAACTTAAGGAGAGGAGTAAAAATTGGGATAAAGAGTTTACTGAGCTTCCTGATTCTGATGATGATCAAGTAAAAGTTGATGATGCTGAGCCTGAGGGGAGGAAATTGGGATTTGGAGACTTGGATACTGATGCAGGTTTTAATTTTGATGATTTAGTTGGAACTGCTCAACCAATTTCCACTGAGGTAGAACAAGTTTACACTGAGGTAGAACAAGTTTACACTGATCAACAACTTACCACTGTGAGTGAAATTATTCCCACTGCTAGTCAAGGTATTACCACTGCAGAGGAAGAAGCTGTCAGAAGAAGCTTAGTTAAAGGAAAGGCTATTGAAATTGCTTCAGATCAAGTGACAAGAAAGATTTCTGAGTTTGAACAAGCTCAGATTGACTATGATCATAAGTTAGCTGAACAACAACAAGCTGAAGAGTATGAAAGAATTAAAAAGATCAAGGAAGATGAAGTTGCTAGTTTCATGGAAGCAACAAGGTTGGATAAACTTGAAGCTGTTGTAGCAGAACCTATTTCAAGTATCTCTCCAACAATTATGTATGAGAAACCTCCAGAATTTTCATATGTGCTGTCAGATGAAGAAATTGAGCATATGATTAAGCATGATCCAGTTGTCAAGAAGAAAGCTATTGAGCTTGTTGCTAACAAGTCTTTAACTGAAGAACAAAGAACAGCTCAGTTGATTGATTTCATTCAAATGAAGAATCAACAAGCACTGGATGAAATTATTGGAAACTTCAGAAAAGGTCAAAAGAAACAAAGACAACCTACAAAGGCACAGATCATTCATGAGATGAAAGTATATTGCTGCCATGTTGGAACTTGGAAGATGGCTGACTTCAAAGGTATGTCTCATGAAAGAATTGAAGGTATCTACTACAGAGTTAAAAGGCAAGATAGTACCTTCAAACCTATTGATTTTGAAGAAGTTGAAAGATTTAAACTAAATAAAAGGAAAGCTTCAAAAGTTGAAGATCATGTCACTAAAAGAATGAAAGCTCCTCAAGAGAAAGAATCTCAATCTGAAAAATGTGCAGAAGATCCACTGAGTGAAATTATCATTGTTGAAGAAGAAGATTTCTATCCAGATCATTCACAATCAAAACATCAAATTATTGATTGGGAAGTATACACAGCAAAGAATTTTGCTCCCACTTGGAAAATTATCAGACTAGGAGGAGAATCTTCATCATTCATTCAGTTTGAAGATTTACTTAAAGCATGTGACAGAGATGATCTTGATACCCTTTGGAAGCTTGTAAATGAAAGATTCAAGGCTGATACTCTCAAGGATATGAAAGAAATGCAGCTCTGGGTTGACTTGAGAAGATTATATGAACCAGATCTTACTGATAAGTATTGGAAGTTTAATTCATCAAACTTGAATACTACATGGACTTATTTTGATAAATGTGAGGTTCATCATGTTTCTACAACAAATAAAGTGGATGTGTTTATGTTTGCTGAGAAGGAATATCCACTTAAAGCTACAACTTTGTCTGCTATGTTGATGTCAAAGTTAAGAGTGAATGCAGATAATGAGAAGGTTAGAGCTTTGATTCAGAAGATTAAAGATCAAAGTGTAAGAGCTGATAAAGGATTAAGAAAAACAAGATAAGTGTTTGGAAGAATTCTCATATCCTCAGGTTTATTGTATACTTGAAGAAACTTATTGATTCACACATAAATCATAAGTTTAGGGGAGGATTGTTGGGAATTATTCTATCAGTTACCACGGCTAGTGAAGAAGTTACAACTGCAAGAAGATTGTACTTGCAGTGGAAACTCATTACCACTGCAAGAACAAATATTACCACTGCTCACTTGTTAGCTGTTAGAGAAACGCGTATTGATAAACATAGAAAAGATTTTGTGTATATCTTATTCTATTAGTATTATACTTATCTTGTACAAGAGGACTCCTTGTTCTATAAAAGGAGATCCTAGATGATAACTTAGATAGACGTTTTCTTAGAGCTTCAAGGTGTAACCCTAGTGATATCTCAGATCACTCGTATTATTATTATTATTAATAATATTGGAGCTAGTTGTTTTGTTATATTCATTGTTCACACATTAATCTGTTTCACTTACAATTAATCTTCTAAGTATCATTAAGTAGATTCCGCATACTTAGTGATATCACTCAAAGTATCATTATCAACACAAGTTCAAGGTGTACACGATCCAACACGCAAGCTACACCAATGGCGCGCTTTGTCTTCGCTAAGTTTTGTAATTTTATTTGCTTTCGGTTTTTATTTGTCATCATCAAAAATGGGGAGATTGTTGAGGCAACATGATCAAGATCTCTTCTTGTATTAATGATGACAAATAAACCATCGAAACACATAAAATAACAAATGTTAGCTCAAAATCGCCGGAGCCCATGTCTGCTCTTGGCGCGCTGCCCGCGCGTCAACGCGCGGGTGACGCGCCAGGACACTGTATGGTTCCGGGCGAATTTTGAAAGTCGGCTTTCCCCTTACTCGATGATGAGTGTGTAAATACTCATCATTTTATACCAATCTGAACTGCCAAAACATCCAAAAACACTCAATATTGCATCAAAATAGTGAAAATATCCCAGGAATGTGTTTTACATGTTTCAAATGCAAAAATATCAAAAACAGATGAAAAACGCACAAAGTTTGCATAATTGGCAGTTTCAGTCCCTCAAGTTTCATAAATTTGCAAAACTAGTCCCTGGTAAATCAAAACTTGTTCAAATATCATAAAGGTCCTTGGGGATTCACAAGTTGTCATAAATAGTCCTTTAAAGTCTAAAATTGTGAAATTACAACTTTGGTCCCCCAAGTTTCAAAAATGTCAAAGTTAGTCCTCAGGTTTTAAAAATGGAAAAATATTAAAAACAAACCTTGTACTATTCATTAATGACATAATTGGTCCTTGTGGTATTTATTGAGAATTTACAGGTTTAACCCTTCAAAAATCAGAAAATTACATGTTAGGTCCCTGGAGTTTGTAGAATTGGCAAAAATAGTCCCCGGTATTTAAAAAATTGAAAAAACATCAAAAATACCCTTGTACTATTTGTCCTTGTCAATTCTGGTCCTTTTAACAACTTTGGTAAAATTACATTACAGGCCCCCAAACTTTCAGAAGTTACAACTTAAGTCCTTGTGATTTATTTTACCAAAAACCAAACGGATCCTAAATAAAAATAACCAACAGCCCACCTTATAACTCCATGGTCTGATCCAGTTACTCACCCCCAGGCCCATCTCTCTTTTCTTAGCCCACTCCACACTTCAGCCCACCAAAAGAAATATAACACCCCGTCCCCATTGACCCGCGTTGACCAAACCATCCCCAACCTCCTCTCCACCATACTACTCCATCACCACTTGCCTCCTACTCCACCTCACCCTACCCTCTGTCACCACCTAAACCAAAACCCACACCCTGGGTTTGTACCAGGGGATGCCACGTGGCAAACCTACATCAACCACCACCCCTACAACCTGCCACCACCCCTACTGCTGACAACTATCCCATCCACCACCCCTTATCTCTTCAATATAACACATCCCAAGACTAATAAATGCACCAAAACCTTCCCTGCTACACGCTACAGTCAAATTGGCACAAAACCAATTTTCCCGCCAAATCTAATCAATGGCTTGGATGAGTTTCACTCATCCAATGGTGCTGGGAAATGCATAGTGGGACCCATGGAAGACATTTGGATGCTATAAAAGCAAGGAAGAAGCAGAAGAGATGATATGTAGTTTTAGATTAATTTAGTTTAGTTAAAATGTTAAAGTTAGTATAATTCTGTTTCCTAGTTGTAATTCTCAGATTTAAAAGCTTGTAATCAATGTTCTAGTGTAATCTCAAATTTGTTTAAATATCAATTTCAGGTTTCATCAGTTTTTATTAAATTCACTAAAAATATTCAAAAAATCCAAATATATATATTAAAAATAAAAAAATCAGTTAAGGTAATGAATAAGCTTGGAGCAGGGTTCATGTTGGATTACCAGTGGTATTAGTTGTCTCATGGGAGACTATTAAGACAAGTTTCAGTTTTTGGTTCTATGTCTCAGTTGAACACAGTTGTAAGCAATTCTAATTTTTGGCTTAAATAGGTTCTTGTTGTTTCTTTAATGTTATTTTTGTTCAAATAGCCTCTATTAAGTTTCCTTAATCTGTTTTAGTCTTAAAATCAAAAGTTATAGTTTAAAATTTGCAAGTTGTAGTTTAAATGTAGTTATTAAGGGGTGTTTGGATCAAGCTTCAATTGTTAGTTGTTGTTGTTGTTAGTTGATAGGGACTGAGTGGATAATGTTCTTAGGGTATTGGTAAGTAAAAATCAGGCTTTGGTTGGTTCCTTTTACTGAAAAAGTCCAAATCACACTCCAAATCACCCAACAGCCTATCTGTTGGTGATTTGGGTTCCAAATCCTTGAAATCCAATTCAAATATAGCTTAGGTTTCTTGATTTAGATTTATTTAGACCTAATAAACTTCTACTAATCATCAGTGACCAACCAAAATTCAACAAAGTCAAAATTTCATGATTTCACAAAAAAGTCAAATAGCATTGTCTCAGATTTTTCCCAAAGTTGAGGGAATTTTTGTGAATTTTGTGGTGATATTTAGAGTCTGAGATTTTTAGGTTTTGAAGTATACCACCTCACCTCCATGTTCCCATATTTTTCATATTTTTAGGATTTTACTTGTGGGCCCCACAATCCTCCAAAGAGGACTGCAGGGCAAGTATCTGTTCTGTGTCACCCAGTCACCACCTCACCACCATCACTTGGGTGGTGTTTTGCTACCACCACAGTGGACCCCAGACCCCATACTTAGGTTGTTACATCCCCCCTCCTACCAGGGTATCACATTTGACCCTTTGTTTGACCTTCACCCCAGTGGACCCTACCTGAGATTGCTCACCAAGTCTGTCCCAGGTCTGAGTCCAAAGTGAAAAGTGCAAAGTGCTTAATTTGGCTTATTCAGCTTATTTGTGTTGTTTATCAGTTGTATCTGGCTTATTTGAGTGTACTTAGCTTGTTTGCATCTGTTTTAACCTTTGTGGACCCCACCCAAGGCCATTTGACCCAGATTGACCAAACAGTCAACCAAAGTCAACTGCTTAACCAAGGGGGTGTTTACAGCTTATTTATAAGCTTAATTTCAAAGTGTTTTCACAAAAAGTCTGTTATTTTAAGTATAAAGTTAGTTTGTAAAAGAAAAATCCAAAAAAAATTAGCTTTAAAATAAGTGATAGTTTCTATTTAAATAGATTTAATTTTAATTTCCATTTTTACAATTTTATTAAGTAAGTTGTGTTTTTATATTTTTAATAATTTCATCTTAGGTTAAAATAATTATAATAAATTTTTCAGATTTTTATTTTGTCATTTAGTATTTATTAGATTTAATTTTAAGTTTCTTTATTATTAATTAATATCTAGTATTAAATAGCTTAATTAGTTTTTATAAGGTTAAATCTAGTTTTTATAATTTTTCTAGTTCTAAAATAGTGTAATAAGTTTTTAGAAAATAAATTTTGAAATTCTACTGTTCATTTTCTATTTTCCTTATTTAATTTGTTTAAAATAGACTTAAGTTAATTAATAGATAAATAATTAGTTGTTTAATCTTAAAACATAATTTTTAGAGTTTTTATAATTTTGTAGGATTCCAGTGATGGTTAATTAATTTTATAAATTTTATCTTAATTTTCTAAGTTAATTTAGTATTAATATAAATTAAAAGTAGTTTAATTAGTTTAATTAAGTTAAATAGTTTTTAATTAATTACAAAACCACAAAAAGACAAAAATATTATTTTTAATTTTTTATACTTTCTTCAAGTTCTAATTTAGGTTTAGAAAATATTTTTATAAATTTTTAGCATAATTTAAATCATTTGTCATTTTTAGTTTAATTAAATTAGATTTTAATTTAGAATTTAAATAGTTTAATTAATTAAATAATAGTTTAATATTATTTTAATCACTTTTATCATTTCTTTTTCATTATTAATTTTAAGTTTTGAAAAGTGTCAAAAACACCCCCTGTAGTTTCATAATTACCAAAAACCCACTTTTCCAGTCCGATACGTGATCTTAATTGTCAATTTGTGCATATTTCTGCTATCTGATTATTGTGAATATTATATCTGTTTGTCAACACCAAAATAACAGTAGCAATATCATTCCTACATCATCTGGCTACTGTCCTCAGTGCCACTTTCTCATAAACGATTCCAAAAGCACCATTTCAATCTCGTCGGGACTTTAACGACCCGGGAATACACTATACTATCACCGGAGTATTGATTCTAGGTTGTCTTTGACTTGTTGACCTTGGTCAATAATAATCAGATGGTTCGGGCTCAATCACTCGACAAATGTGGATCTTTCAATACAGGTATGAATATGTTATGTGCTTAATTGAGAACACTCAAAACGAGTTTTGAGACTTGAGAGATCCTACTTTTAAAGTACCCATTTACAGAAAAACGCCAACTCATGTTTTCTAACTATCGCCTCTAGCCAAGACTTTTCTAAACTTAGGGAGCTTATATATTTCACTTGACATCGTATTGAAGCATCCATATGCTCATATCCCGTGCTTACGTCCTCTCTAATTACGTAACGGGTTTACTCTCTTATTGGTCAAACTAAGTCAAAGGTCACTTTGCGTAAACGCATCCTTTCCCACTTGGGTTATGCTTTACATCAAGGCAAAGCACTTAACTTGTTTGAACCAAGGTATTAGTTGAGAACGTCGAGTCGTGGAAAGTCACGAGATATTAAACTATGGATTCTCGACGTTGTGTTACTTGAACTTATAAGTAACCTATGATTTTCTCAACTTATAATCTTAATTGTCTAAACCTTTTCTTCTTATTGACAATTAGATTATGCCTTAATATTCTCTTAATCCCATTTATACAAAAGACAAAACCAATCATATCCAAATCAAATATTCTCTTACACAATCTCTTACACTCTTACATATTCCCTTACAAACTACATCTAAACCATCCATTACAACACATCCTAACCCTTCATTTTCAACACATGAGAATTGTTTGAATTCCGAAGAGGCTCCATCTAATCCAAGCCATTGAATTCAAATTAGAACACATCTCAACCATCCATCCAACCTCTCCTAAAAGATCACAAACCTCTGCCATTTCCAGAAGTAGTGCTCAAGTGCTAAAGAAAGTGTTCGGGTATAATTTTTCGGCTTGGTTAGAAGTTGTAGTTGATTGGAGGCTTGAAGGTAGCTATAATCTTTCTCCTTTGCCTATTGTAATTCATACTTTGATAAACCTTGTTACTTTTATATTCCATGATGTTTATGATTACCATGATTGTTGAATCTTTGTGTTTGACTGAAATAACCATGAAGTAGTTTTATTTACGTGTTTGATTCATATGATAACTTGTGATAATGGGATGTTTGGATATTTGTAGTATTTGTTTGGATTACGATGATAATATCATATTTGGTTAAATTGAAACTTTTCTTATTTATTGTTTTGAATAACCATTGTTGAGTAAATATATAATAAATATGCATGAATGACTGAACAAAGGACAAATAATAAGAAGAAGAATATCCAATCACCTTTGCCCTGATAAACATAAAGAGGGTAAGTATCCTCCCTCAAAGAATTGTACCGGCTTAAACCAATGCAACAAAGAAAGGGTTCCGGAAACCTCAAGAACGGAGGCTTGCTAGTAACAAGGGTATCAATGTCCGCTGCACTGTACTCGTCAGCAGAAGGAGCCCTATCCCTTGGCACACCAGACTTAGAATAAAATCGCACAAGAAAGGACATGCAAACCTGTCAACCCAAAAGAATTGGTCCTACCAATCTCAACTAGTCCTCAGCCTTCGTGTAACATGCGTCCCCGAGACGTTTAGCGAAAGTCAACCAACCATTCTTTTTCATCTTCGAGTAAAAGTGACGGAACAGTACAACCGCTGGCTCAATCGCACATACGCGACAAAGGATCTCAAAATGTGAGACCCAAGCCGCCCCAAGCGGATGAAGCTGCGATATATGAATGTCGTAATATTCCAGAATGCTAACAAAAAACTTTGTCAACGGCAAATGATACTGGGCATGATCAAACAAACGGGTATAAATGCCTATCTTCCCCTCCGGTGGATGGTGAATTAGATCACCATCATTTGGACAAACCGGTCGTACCTCAGCAGGAATATGGAAACATTCCAAAATTGCACCAAAATTACGCTGGGAAAGATTGGACTTAGAATCCCAAAATTCAACCATGACAACTCTTCAAGAAACAGAGAAGATACAGAAAGAAGCAAGAAAAACTGGAAACACTCCTAATACCGATGGGATAAAATAAATGAGTAAAATTGAAAAATGGTTTACACCCGCAGTACATCTATACCAAGGATAAACCAGAGAAAAGACAATTGTCAAAAGAAAACTCTGATCAAAGGACAAGATCAAAAGAAAAAAGATATAGATGACAGCGAAGCGGCAACGTAAACGGTTTTAAAAACATCCCACCCCCCCCCCCCCCCCCCCGACCTCAACCGCTAACAAAAGATACGGATCACAGACAAGCTATGAGCTTGAAAATAGATCGGATAACAATATAGTCTAGAAGTACTCATCAGTCACCGCACGCTAACAAAAGCACGCGTGCAATGAACACACTAGACTGGGGGGACTTGATGACATATAGTACGGATAGCAGGCCTACTAGGCCTGGACTCTCTCATACGAAATGGGTTCTGGCCCTACAAGCAAATCGGGCTCTGCCCCTACAAGCAAATCGGGCTCCAGCCTTACAAGCAAATCGGGCTCCGGCCTAAGAAACCAAACAGAACCGGAAATGACCAAAGCCTATGTCACGAGCATGGCACAGTCCGGGCATACTAGGATACATACTAGCGGCACTCCCGAAGTACGCTCACGGATCGGACCCCGGTCCGAAAATCCACCTACGTCCACAAACATCGATTAAGCTACGGATCCTTGCCCGGCAAGGGTCCCACTTCGGCCACTACAGCAATATGAGAAATATTAGGAGACCATAATATTTCCCCCGCCTATAAAAGGAAACCTCAATTCACACTTTCGAGGTATGGCTTTATCACTCATCCCAAAACACAAATATTTCTCTAACAACATGAGTACTTACTCTCACGTTGGAGCTTAATCGTGGGGTCCGTCTCCACGGTAAGGCTAACGATTTATGTTTATTTTTGCAGGAAATATAATTTTCTACCTTGATTAGTGCATAAACTCTACAGCGGATGGCCCATCAAGGACGACCCGCATCTGACTCGGCCCAATCTCAACCAGTCACACTTTTTGCACTAACACCTGCCACTATTTGTTTTTCTGTGTAGCAAACAATTTTTTTCTTTCACTTATATAGGTACTTTTCTTGCAAATTCGACATTTTTGCGAAATTTTGTGACATTTTTGCCCCTCTCATCTAATAGGATTTTTTTTTCCTGAAAAGGTAAAAATGTGACAAAGTACTTTGAGAAGGAAGAATTTGAAGAGAAAAAAAATACTCGTATAAGCAAAAAAAATTTGTTCGCTACCTAAAAACAAATAGTGACAAGTATCATATATTTTTAAAACATTTGCCCTAAAAAACCTATCTTTTCCGCAAAGAAAAGATTGCAACAAAAAATAGACAATCTTTTCCACCAAAAATAGATCGCAATCAAATATGAACAAGATATGCAAATATGTTATCATTTAACAAGATTTGAAATATGAACATAGAAAATGAATTTGTATCATGTTGAATAAGTCTCAATCAGTTTATAAAACAAACTTATACATAAAGAATTCTATAAAAGGAAACAACCTCGAACTTCTTTCATTTTCCACACTACTTTTGTTGCGAAACTCTTCAAGAAGAACGCTAATCCATAAACTAATACTAATGTATATAACATACGCATATGTTATAGTGTCCAAAGTTTAAAGATAATTATATTTGTAACAAAATTTTCAAACATTTTGCTAAGATCAAGTGTTACAAGTTACAACATCGTCAAGTTCAAAAAAAAAAAAAAAAAAAAAAAAAAAAAAAAAAAAAAAAAAAATTACAACATCGTCAAGCACATGGATGAATTGATGAAATATCATGTCGGTTTGGTTCATCGTTTTGGTTGAATTTTCTTTTTGTCATCACCAATGTGTACTAATGCAATAGTGAGTTAAAAAAAAAAAAAAAAAAAAAAAAAAAAAAAAAAAAAAAAAAAAAAATTGAAAAGTAAAAGGGTTTATATTATCAAGATAGTGGCATCACATAAATTGATGCACACAGCACAATTATACATTATGATGTTATAACATATGCATTAGTGATGTAATATATGCATTAGTGATGCACATATCACAATTATACACATATCAAGTTGTAACATATGCATTAGTGATGTGATATTATGATGTGTGCATCACTTTTCGCGGTTTGAGTATCAATTCTCTATTATCAAACTAGTTTTGTGAGTATGATTAGCTGGCGCCGCAAAAGATAAAGGAAACGTGGGCTATTAGGAAATGACGGCTGTCGTAGGTAGCGTCTAGCTGTACATCACGTGTGGTTTTATCTTACGACTAGTCAATGCAAATCCCTAAATCAAGCCCCAATTATTCCACCTTATGAACCCACGATTCCACGAATAAAAATGACAATATTCTTTGTCTTATGTATATCGAATTAGCGAAAAGTCTAAAAGTCTTCTCATTCTTATCGTCAAAAAATATTCTTTTTTCTTTTCTCTTGTTTCAGTATTATGGCGAGTGCTTTTTTCCGCTTCTCATGTCACATATGTGTGGGATCTACTTATAGTTTCCTGTATTAATAATAATTACTTTCATGATCAATGTATTACATAATTTGGTTAATTTGACTATGAGTAGTGATGCGTATGGCTAAAAAAAAATGCTTAAAAATATTATTAATTATATCATTAAATGACATATGTATTATATAATTATGTATTATATAATTTGGTTAATTTAAGCATGAGTAGTGATATGTATGCCTAAAAATATGCCTAAAAACATTCTTAATCATATCATTAAATAACACATATCTTTCACATTTTCTCTTTTTTTATCCTTACTTTTTATCCTTCCATATCGAATCTTATACTCAGGCATATCTTTAAACAAATAATTTATCCACAAAAATCATTTCCCTTTGAGTATAGAATATACTTTTGGATCCCACTTTGCGCTAGAGCTAAAATTTTGATCTAAATTCAATAAGAGTTATGCAATTTGAAATCCTAAAATTTGTAAGAAATGACACACATTCCTCGCAAAACGTAATTGTAACATTAGAAAATGTCTTACATAGAATTTGATGAGTTTAAACTTGAACTCGTGATCTCTATTGCAATGATGTTACAATCCATGAGAAAATGTTATGTATATATAAGATTGACATAGCCAAATTAACATAAATAAAGTCAAAGTTTGGCAGAATTTAGTCAAAGATGCAAACACAAATTGAAAAGCTATTCTATTCTCGTAATTGAGATTACATTGTAACAAGACTACAAGACAAGAGAGAATATCTACTTTGAATATGCCATTACTAAATTTCCCAACTTCTAATTTTCCTTTTCTCCAATTTAATTGTCATCAAAATTGGGTCCCACCTTAACCTCATGAATCTACATCCAACACCCTATAGAATCAAGTATTTACACGCCGCCCCCTATACTTTTCTTTCACTGCCTAAAGCCCATTCCACCTTGTTGGGTCGGGTAGCGAATACCAAAAGGGTCATTCGTGATGTTCTGGTTATGTGTAAACAAGTTTGAATTCGATTGAAAGTAACCCGGATGATCAACACGTTGGCTTCTAATTCCACTTTGCACTTCGTCTTCTATTGATCTTCCAAATTTTGTGTCCGTTGTGTAAATAGGTGTCATTGATGTAGCAACATTCATTGGAGTTGTAGTTGTACTCGGAGCTTGATTTCCGGGTACAGGTTCGGGCAATCCTTGCCCGAATGCAGCTATGCTAGCCCAATCATAATTACCCGAATCATATTTTTGGATATTTACTTTTTGGTCTTCATTTATCAAGGTTTTTATGGAATTGACCCTTGGTAAGTTAAAGTACCGGTCTTGAATTTCGGGTAGTGATTCGAGAACATCATCAAATTGAGACGAACATGATGATGATGAGTTGTGGCTTTGTTCGGCTGTTTGAGCCTCCGAAATTTGCTTTTGTGCACTTGAGTTTTTCTTGTAGATTCGACAAAGCACCCAATCATCCAACTATATCAAATCAAAAACGAAATAAGACTTCAGTATTTAAAAAAACAATTATTGAAGGACTATATATCATACATTCACTAAACTTATAAAGCTAGCAAATAGTTTTTAGTTTTTACCTAACATTTGAAATATAGGTGATTTTACATACAAAAATGATTTCTAAACACCAATAACTTGTATTCATCTAATCACTTATAAAATAAAAGATAAGTAAATTGGTAACATACCCTTGCGCTACCAGTTTTTCTTTGGGGGTCAGATAACCTATACTCATGCATGATCCAATTGGTTTTGTTCCCTTTAGGTGCTTTACCAACATAGAACACCAAAGCTTTCTTGATCCCCACTCTTCTTCCATTGGTGGTAATCACCTTATCAGTTCCTGTAGCCTTCCAATAACCCGACCCGGCTACTCTATTGGGTCGTGACCCATTTGGATACTTTCTATCTCTTGGACTAAAAAAGTACCATTCTTTCTCACCAAACATAGCCTTACCTAGAGAATCAAAAATAAAAAAGATTACACCATTAGTTATTACACAAAAACAATATATAAAAGTATATATATTTAAAGGCTGTTGTTAGCAAAACCCGCAAAAATATATATATATATATATATATACTTACTTGGTAGCACCCATGGATCAAACTTATATAAATCAATATCAGCAATAATCTGAAGACTAAAATCATAACCAGCCACTTTTCTGCATAGATATTGCACCAAAAGCTCTTCATCAGTCGGGTAAAACCGAAAACCCGGTGGTAAACTTAATTGGGTCATAGGATCCGTTACTGGCAAACCCATTTTTGAAATTCTATTTTTAGAAAGTTATGATATGAAAGAAATTTATTTAAAAAGAAGTAAATTTCTTTTTTTTTTTAAGAAATGTGAACTTCGATGGGTATTTATAATGATTTGCTAAAGAGAGATAAGTACGGTCGTCCTTTTCTTACTGTTTTAATGGTGGGGTAAAAGATTGTTAAGAATTTGACACGTGGTTATACTTATTGGTATCAATAATAAGCCGACCTTATCTAAAAGGTAAAAAAGATATTTAAGTGCATGAACCTTATGGACCATAACAAAAGAGATGTAGTGAGTCATGGGAATAGATAAGATCCTGGCCGTACACGTATGTGTTCTAGAATACTAAGTCGACTCGAAGTGACAACATAAAACGACAAATATTTTGTTTTATAGAAAATAGAGTGAGGGTGCCTTTGGTTTGTAGGTTTTGGAATAGGGTTGTGAAACTCTGTTTATATTGTCTAATTAGGAGGTTTAGTTAAAGGTAAATGTTGACCGGACCTTCCCCTATAATTTAATCAAACCTTTCTTAAATGGGGAGGGTGTACTTTAAATGTATAATTTTTTATTTTATTTTATTTTATTTATTTATTTATTTATTTTTTTTAGTGTGTATTGTTTAGGTATTGTATTGTAATATTATTTGTTGTGTATATTTTTTTGTAATGTTAATAATTGCCTATATTACGTTATAAAAAAAGATGACGTTGACTCATTTGCATTTATAAACTAATGTTTGTAATGTTTTTGTGTTGTGTATACTTAATTAATAATTGCCTAAATTACGTTATAAAAAAGTATGACGTTATAAAAAAAGATGACGTTGACTCATTTGCATTTATAAACTATTACAAGATCAGTGTTTACACCTAAACTTAAATTATTTAAAAACAACAACTATTATTATAAAATTAAACGTCAACGTTAACATATTATTTAAAAACAACAATATCTACGACATATGAAGATTATTCATTTCGGTTAAAAGATCATGGAGCCTTGCACCCGACTGACAAGCGTGATCATCAGGATTCCTTGCCAATTCTAACTACATCTCCAACGTCTTTATTCTTGCCTTCAACAACTTGTTCTCATTATTTTTAGCAACGCAGTTTGAGCACTGCGTTGAAGAAGAGGCTGTTGAAGAAGAGGCTTGATTAAAGTACTCTTCTTCAACTTCATCTTTCCACTTGAAGTATCGACATCCATAGTCTTTTGTACCTGACTATTACATGTTAAGAAAATAATAAGAAATGTATTTCTAATGCTAGACACGTTATCCGGATTACGACCCTGTATTGTCGAGAGTATTTTACGTGGTTGTATGGTATACTCTGCCAATTCTTTAACCAACTCGAACTCACATCATTTAAGCGCATTGCATATGGCACACCATGCAGCGACTCTAACATAGGATGATTATAACTATCATCCTTCACTTTCAAAATCCAACATGATCTTCTTTTAAGATATTTCGCCACCAATTTGAATGGGCATTCGGTTTTAGAGGTACTTGTATTCCGTTTTCCAGTTCCTTCGGGTGAATAAATCCCACCCTTTGTACACCTATAATTGATTTCGTTCATAATACCGTATTCTGATTTAGTTCTTCTTTTAACAATCACAAAACCGAGTTCCCGAGCTATGTTTTGCACCCAATCCGTTAATTGCTCATGAGAACCGAACCCCTGAAAAAACATTACGAATTTACAATACCTTTTTTTTATAAACAATACTTTTTTTTTTTTTTTTTTTTTTAAACAATACTTTTTTTTTATAAACAATACTTTTTTTTACAATATTTTTCTTTACAATACTTTTTTTTTATAAACAATACTTTTTTTTTACAATACTTTTTTTTATAAACAATACTTTTTTTATAAACAATACTTTTTTTTTTATAAACAATACTTTTTTTTTACAAATAACTTTTTTACATTTTTTTTACAATACCTTTACTTTTTATAAACAATACTTTTTTTTACAATATTTTTTTTACAATACTTTTTTTTATAAACAATACCTTTTTTTACAATACTTTTTTTTTACAACAACTTTTTTTACAATAACTTTTTTTTTACAAATAACTTTTTTTTACAAATTTTACAACATATATATATATATATATATATATATATATATATATATATATATATATTAAAACGTGTACGTGGGGTGGACAGCTGTCTCACACCCACAGTACTATTATCACTACTCTGTCTCACACACACCACACACTCACAATCTATCTCTCTCTCTCTCTCTCTCTCTCTCTCTCTCTCTCTCTCTCTCTCTCTCTCTCTAATTGCTCTCTTTTTCCTCTCTCTAGTTTTAGATCTAAAAACGTTTTTAGATCTAAAATCACTAATATGTGATGTTTGTGGAAAACTAGAAGAGGGGGTTGAATAGTTTTCCCTTCTTTTTCGTTTTATAAAAACTTTGTTTCAAAATGTTGATTAGAATTTATTCATTTGTTTGTTTGAAAAACCTTCAATTAGATTTTAGTATAAAAGCAACATATAATCAATATGATCAATTATATATGTGAACTTTTAGATTAGTTTTCAAAACTTAGTTTTATGAATGAAGCATAGATCAAACTTTATGTGTATAAGTTTTCCTTTTAAAATCTTAAAACGTTTTGTATCAAATTATCGATTAAGTTAAGCTCAACATGAGAAGTGTTAAATATATATATTAGTCCATTTGACCATAACATACAATAATATGTCCTATCACACTATTAACTTCTATGTACAACACATTCAATCATCACAACAATATAAGCAACAATTAAGACATATAGGCAAGCATAGATATAAAGCGATAAATGCAAGAATGAATGAAAAGAGATGAGAGAAAGAACATGCAAACCGAACACGATGATTTATAGTGGTTCGGCTACAAGGACACCTTCCTTGTTCCTACTCCACTCCCCGAGTCACCTACTCGAGAGTTTTCTTCACTACTCAACAAGCTCCCTTTTGGCGGAGAAAACCTTACACACCAATTTACACACCACAATAAATTCACACCTTAATCACAACAACTACACACCAATTCACTACTTAATCACACCACTTCTTCACACCTATCTTCTACACACCAATATTCTACACACCAATCATCTACACACCAATCTTCTACACACCAATCTTCTATACTCTTCACACCTATCTTCTTCACTCCTAACTTCTTCACAACTTAATACTTCCTAACTCTTTCTTCACACCAAGAGTATATTCACACCTTCAAGGTACTAATGTCTTGACACCTTCAAGCCACTAATGTCTTCACAACTTCAATGCACTAATGTCTTGACACCTTCAAGGCACTAATGTCTTCACAACTTCAATGCATTAATGTCTTGACACCTTCAAGCCACTAATGTCTTCACAACTTCAATGCATTAATGTCTTGACACCTTCAAGCCACTAATGTCTTCACAACTTCACATAAGCACTAACTAGATCCTAATACATCTTTGGGTTTATGATAGGGAGGATACTTCTCTTGCACTTTAAGTGATGAAAGATTGGATCACTTGAAACAAAGATTAATAATCTTATGATCAAAGGGTTTTAGAAGGATGTTTAGAGAGAATTGGATCTGAAAATATTTGTGCAAAAGGTTGGAAAAATTCTAGGTTTGAGGTGGTATTTATAGGGAAAAATTTCTGACAAAATCTGACAGGGGAGCGTGGCCGGTCCCCTTAATTGTGTGCCGGTCTCCTTAAAATTAAGGGGGCCGCCCCTTATAATTAAGGGGGCCGCCCTACTGAAACGGCCAGATTTTCTGTCTTTTAGTGGGGAAAGTTTATTTGGTGAAAAACTAACTAATTTTGGTTAAAAGTTTGAAATCATATATTTAGTATAATTAAAACATTTTTCTTTATTACCAAAAGTGTTTTTCAAAAATATATAATAAGTTTATATAATTAAATAAACTTTGTATTAGTTAATTAAATACCCCTTTGATCATGAAATGTATTAAACACTTGTTTATCCATACCTTAAGTGATTGTTGAAGCATACTTGAGACGTTGAGATGTCGAGGCTTGTTGACGTAAGAATGCATAGATGAATTGTGATCACAAGTAACTTAAGCACTTTACGTTATATGTTGTAACTTACATTTTTGTCATCATCAAAACATGAAGAGGATGTTTAGATTAAATATCGTAATATTCATGCCAACAATCTCCCCCTTTTTGATGATGACAAACTATGTAAACTATAACTTATAGTAAAATGTATAAGTTACTTGTTTACACTTCTTCTCCCCCTTTTGTCGAAGCAAAAAGGTGGACTCTAAATGAGACTTCTACAATACTTGAACTCTTGAGATAGAATATAAAAGGCGAGCTTGCATCATCGTAAGTGAAGCCTTGATCCTATCAACCTCAATGCTCCCCCTTGGTGTATGCTCCCCCTTGGTGTATGCTCAAAACTTGTTTTGGCTACCAAAGAATCGAGCGGTGAAGTAATCCTTCAAAACAAAGTTAGTAGACAAGTGCACATGTATATAATGATGATAATGGATATATGCATGAAACTAATAGGAGAACAATATATGGACATATTAGGTATATGCACTAAAATTATGACACATGCAATTATTGTTTTTAAAACAAAACCTAAATCCAAAAGAAAATTTAGAATCTAATGCAAAGATTAGAACCTAGGAAAATGTAGGATTGGTGGGATCAAGGATGGATAAACTTTGATGGAAGGTTTAGGATAGAATAGGTTTGTGAATTTTGGGAAGTGTAGGATGAAATGGGCTAAAAAATAGAAAAGGGAAACAACACATTCGACCATCAGATGGCCGGTCCCCTTAATTGGAGGCCGGTCCCCTTAATAATTAAGGGGGCCGCCTTATGATTTAAGGGGGCCGCCCATCTGGTGATTCCCAGATTGCTAGAAAAGGGTTTTTGGTAGTGCATTGCAGAAAGGTTGTGTTTTTGGTTTCAAACAAGTCCAACTCTTTGAGGCAATTAAACATAGACTAATTATGTAGGCAATTATGTAGCTAAAGCATGTTAACCAAAGAGATTAAGTAATCAAGCAATTTTATCTAGCATGCAAACATACTCATCTAGCAAGCAAAATATAAGTGCTAGGAAACAATAAGCAACATCAAGTATTTCATAACTACATAACTAGGAGAATTAATCCTAATGCGTATTATGATAGCATGGGTTTCTAGACTTGTTACAAACGAAGTCTTAATAGATAAACCATGGCCCTCTTGATTTGATTTAGTTCACTTATAAGTGTCATTTATATAAATATAGATGACAAATATGAGATCACCATGCATGATTTAAAGAGACGTTTTTAGCATTATTCAACAATGTTTGAAAGTAGGTTTTCATGTAGATATGAGAGTTAATTGAATAAAATAGATTCGGTTTTACTTCAAAATGTGTTAATGAAAGGTAAATAAAATTTTCTCAATCTTTGGTTTTGATCAAAACAAAATTGTGGATATTTATTGTGAAAACATCTTATTTAAAAGTGGGATAGTTATTTGAAAAACTATTTTCCAAAATGTGAGGTTTTTGCATATTTTTAAAGATATTAGATTTTTGACAACAAATATCATTAATCATATATTTTAAAAGATGTTTGTTATAGATCTCATGCTCAATAGGATTGGTTAAGCCTACTATTATCTCATGCTATCGTTTCTACAAATCCTATGATCCAATTGTGGAAAACTAGAAGGGGAATGAGGAGGGATGAGCGTGAATGTAAAGGGAAGGTGATGACAAAGGGTTGACAATTATGGTTTGGATTAATATATCGTTCGACAAGGGTGGATGATAGGGAATCATGGGATTTTTAGGTGTTTTGTTGGTTGACGACCGAAGGTGGATATGTGAAATGAGGTGGTGATGAGTCGACAACACTTGATCATGAGTCGACAACACTTGAAGCTTGGATTTCTTCATTGTGTTCTTCACTTGCTAGTAAGTGGAAATGACGCATTTCGTAATGAAATTCACTTGGATGAGGTGGTGATAACTTTTGGTGGTGGAGATAATTGTGAGTTGATATATTCTTTGATGGATGGAGTGGTGGATTTGAAGTGGGGTTTGTTGGTTGAGGGTTTTGATGTTGTTCAAGTGATGGGGTTTGTTGAGATCTAGTAAGAAGATACTCAATCCAGGTAAAGTGCTCATTCAAAGCAATGGTATGTTGTTGAAGGAAGATGTAACAAGGGCAATTGTTAACATGCTTCTCAATTTGGTTAATGTTATGTGGTGATGATGGTGGTGGAGCATGATAATTGTCTTGGGTGAAGGTTTGCACATGCAACATGGGAGTGGCATGTGAGGTTGTAGGAAGTGGTGGTGGTACTCTAGGTGGTGTGAGGTAGAAGGATATATGTGAGTGAGTGTCATTTCCCTTCCCATTAAATTCATGCTCATCCGGATATATTATGAGACTAATATGACCTATCGGAAAACGACACTAAGGTTCATATGAAATAAGGGTGTAGGATCTAAAAGAAATAAAAATATACCTAGATGAATGATACATATAGAGTAAATCATGTAAAGGCATACAATCAAATCACATAGGAGCAAATAAACATCTAGAAATAACATATATGCGATATGCCATAAATCTAGGAATGAAATCATCTAATGAGAAGCAAAGTTCATAAAAGTAAGCTTAGCGTTAGGTACATTTAGGAAGAGCGATTTAATCAAGTTGGAGAATGAGTATGAGACTATTACTAGTGGTGCTCAATTCAGGCTAAACACGACCATTTTTACGGGTTACACACACCCAACTTCTCACATAGAAGCAATCCAACCGTTAGGTTAAATTGAGTTTCTAGTCAATAGATTCTCCAGTAGTCATTCTCTTTTTAGAAGAAATTGAGTTTCTAAATTCACCTATCGAAGAGTACCAAATATGAAGTTTGCTTGATTCACTAATACTTGGCATAATGTGACTCAAACACCATGTTTTTATGAAGGTAAGTCTACATGATATATTTTACTCACTATCCCAATAGAGATGTGTTAAATGTTAAGATAAGAGTAAATGCAAAGTTTTAATCTTTTGTTCATGATTAACCGGTTATTTGGTTTTGATGACATATTACTTGATTTAATAAATGTGCTTTGATTTATGAATGCTCCTTAGCATATCTTGAAAAATGAATCTCATTAAGATTATTTATCTTAAACGAGATTGTGATTCACAAATGATATCAAAACTAGACATTTATATATTCTAAAGCAAATATTATTTTCTATGATTTTTGCCAATGTTATATATCATAATTTAACTAGTATTTGAAACAAAATGAAGTTTACTTGTTTATGCATTGTGACAAGTTGTTTTTCAATTCTAATAACTTAAATTATTTCAAAAAGAAAAGTGTAGTGCATTATCTTGTAACACAACCATTCATGCTACAAAGAAAATGAAATACATATAATATATAGTGTGTATTGTTCTTAAATATGTATTTTATCTTGTGGTGATAATTTTAAGTAGTGTGAGCAAAGTTTACATATGTTGTTAGTTTGCTCATGTTTGGTTTTTCGGATATGACACATTTATCCATTGCATTGCAATGTAAATTGCTTGAATATTTCGGACGAAACATCCAAGTCGTCAATCCTACTTCATTGTATATTTTATAAATGTGTTTAAAATGTTATTCTAATATTTGGAACACAATTATTGGACAAGTAGATTCAATATGACATTATCAACACAAGTGTGAGTTATGATCCAATGCATACTCTTTTCATCTACAAAGGATGTAAATATTTTCATATCAATCTAGTGTGATTGAGTATGTAGATTCAAGACTATATCATTTGATGTAATCTTGAAACTTAAATAAATAACAATCCAATTTCTTGTCCATACTCAAAAAAACATGTCAATTAGATTTGATGAATATATCAACCATAATTTGAATAATGAATTGATATAATATCAAGATCTTTCTTGACCCTCACAAACACTCATTTAAGATAAATAGGCATTTTGATAGTGTGTTCCATTAATCCTAAGATTATTTATGAGTGAGGTTGGTGAATGATTGAAATTTGACTTATTACTTCATGATTGTTATAAGTTTTGTTTATGTGAAAGACTCTTCATTGTTACTTATAATGAACACACTTAGATTTTGAAAATACTTTTACTTTTATATTACTACTAATGTTTTACAAAGATTCAATTTGTCATATTAAACAACTTAAGGTAAAACAAGGTAATTTGTTGAAAATGTTTAAGTGTGTTGTTAAGAATAGATTAAATTGATTGAAATATTTAGGTGATTAGATTTAACTCATTTACAAGATGTTTGAGTAACATTAAGCCATCTATTCCTATATGCAATGCAAGCATAATAATGCAATCCTAACGCAAGAAATCTAGCATAAGATCAAGTTAAGTATAAGCTAGATAACTAACTATAAACTAATAGAGTACAAGGCACATATGCTAAGATATTCAAATAGCTAAATTACAAATAGCAATGATTAGCAAAGTAAAATCACAAATGAGTTCACATAGCACATAAAACACTTGTCGTCGTTTTGTGTTTTATATATACCAATGTTTACTTAGCTCGATTTTATTTGAAAAAAAAAGTTTCCTATCCATTTTAAAATTTAATAAAGATCAATATTTTGAAAACATAAATACTTAATTTTTCAAAGATATATCGACTAGGAATGCCCGACTCGAAGGAAAAGTTGAAATACAAGTTTTATGTTAAAACAAGACTCAAATTTTTGACCTTCGTGTAGTATTTTAACTTTCTGACTTATTTAAGTTTGTAATAGTTACTTGTAAGTATTTTTAAATGAAAGTAGACTCAATTACCTTTAAAACGCCGGGTGGCACGACTTCTACGGAGTTACGGTTAATTTTATATGATATTTCAAATTTTTTGAAAAACTGTCAAACAGACAGGCGGACCCCTTAAATTTAAGGGGGCCGCCCAGACAATTAAAGGGGCCGCCCATCTGATACTCAAAAATGCAATTTTTGTTAAAAATTGTTTTCTGACTTTGTGGAAAGGTGTGTAACTTTCTGATTTTAAAAACGAACATATAACACTTGTTTTATGTATAATCTTATCTCGAGCTAGTATAATTAGTGTATATAATATCAAAACTAATACAAGTTAATCAACAAAACACTTTTCATATTAAATCCTCCTTAATGGGTAATTTGATACATGGATCGTACTCAATTTTTAAAACCATTTGTTTTGAAAATTTGAGCGACGTGGCTCTGGTACCAATTGTGGAAAACTAGAAGGGGGGTTGAATAGTTTTCCCTTCTTTTTCGTTTTATAAAAACTTTGTTTCAAAATGTTGATTAGAATTTATTCAATTGTTTGTTTGAAAAACCTTCAATTAGATTTTAGTATAAAAGCAACATATAATCAATATGATCAATTATATATGTGAACTTTTAGATTAGTTTTCAAAACTTAGTTTTATGAATGAAGCATAGATCAAACTTTATGTGTATAAGTTTTCCTTTTAAAATCTTAAAACGTTTTGTATCAAATTATCGATTAAGTTAAGCTCAACATGAGAAGTGTTAAATATATATATTAGTCCATTTGACCATAACATACAATAATATGCCCTATCACACTATTAACTTCTATGTACAACACATTCAATCATCACAACAATATAAGCAACAATTAAGACATATAGGCAAGCATAGATATAAAGCGATAAATGCAAGAATGAATGAAAAGAGATGAGAGAAAGAACATGCAAATCGAACACGATGATTTATAGTGGTTCGGCTACAAGGACACCTTCCTTGTTCCTACTCCACTCCCCGAGTCACCTACTCGAGAGTTTTCTTCACTACTCAACAAGCTCCCTTTTGGCGGAGAAAACCTTACACACCAATTTACACACCACAATAACTTCACACCTTAATCACAACAACTACACACCAATTCACTACTTAATCACACCACTTCTTCACACCTATCTTCTACACACCAATATTCTACACACCAATCATCTACACACCAATCTTCTACACACCAATCTTCTATACTCTTCACACCTATCTTCTTCACTCCTAACTTCTTCACAACTTAATACTTCCTAACTCTTTCTTCACACCAAGAGTATATTCACACCTTCAAGGCACTAATGTCTTGACACCTTCAAGCCACTAATGTCTTCACAACTTCAATGCACTAATGTCTTGACACCTTCAAGGCACTAATGTCTTCACAACTTCAATGCATTAATGTCTTGACACCTTCAAGCCACTAATGTCTTCACAACTTCAATGCATTAATGTCTTGACACCTTCAAGCCACTAATGTCTTCACAACTTCACATAAGCACTAACTAGATCCTAATACATCTTTGGGTTTATGATAGGGAGGATACTTCTCTTGCACTTTAAGTGATGAAAGATTGGATCACTTGAAACAAAGATTAATAATCTTATGATCAAAGGGTTTTAGAAGGATGTTTAGAGAGAATTGGATCTGAAAATATTTGTGCAAAAGGTTGGAAAAATTCCAGGTTTGAGGTGGTATTTATAGGGAAAAATTTCTGACAAAATCTGACAGGGGAGCGTGGCCGGTCCCCTTAATTGTGTGCCGGTCTCCTTAAAATTAAGGGGGCCGCCCTACTGAAACGGCCAGATTTTCTGTCTTTTAGTGGGGAAAGTTTATTTGGTGAAAAACTAACTAATTTTGGTTAAAAGTTTGAAATCATATATTTAGTATAATTAAAACATTTTTCTTTATTACCAAAAGTGTTTTTCAAAAATATATAATAAGTTTATATAATTAAATAAACTTTGTATTAGTTAATTAAATACCCCTTTGATCATGAAATGTATTAAACACTTGTTTATCCATACCTTAAGTGATTGTTGAAGCATACTTGAGACGTTGAGATGTCGAGGCTTGTTGACGTAAGAATGCATAGATGAATTGTGATCACAAGTAACTTAAGCACTTTACGTTATATGTTGTAACTTACATTTTTGTCATCATCAAAACATGAAGAGGATGTTTAGATTAAATATCGTAATATTCATGCCAACAATGTTGTTGGTGATTTGTGAGTGTGTGGTGATGTTGTTGGTGATCTGTGTTGGGGGTTTCTCCCTGATTGGGGGGTATTCAAAAGTTAGGGTTTCGTACAAGTATTTTTGTGGTAATCTAACTCTTAATTTTGTGATAGATCTTAATTCTTATGTGATTTGCTGGTCCTGTGGTAGATCTTAATTCTTATTCAAAAATTAGGGTTTTAAAAATATTTGGGGGTTTTTTCAATCTGTGTTGATTTACTTAATATAAAGTGTGTTAATTGAAAGATATATATGTTAATTTATCAAATTTAGATTTTTTTTAAGAAACCCTAATTTTTTAAAATTTAGTGTTTCGTGGTGGCTGGTTCTGTGGGGGGGGGGGGGGGGGGTGGGGGTTCTGTGGTGGTGGTTCTGTAGTGCTTAATTGTCTGTTATTAATTGGTGGTTTGCTGGTTCTGTGCTAGATCTTAATTTTAATTAAAAAATTAGGGTTTCAAAAATATTTGGGGGTTTTTCAATCTGTGTTGATTTACTTCATATAAAGTGTATTAATTGAAAGATATACATGTTAATTTATTAGATCTAGATTTTTTTTTAAGAAACCCTAATTTTTTGAAATTTAGGGTTTCGTGGTGGTGGTTCTGTGGTTCTGTGATGGTTAATTGTCTGTTCTTATGTGATTTGCTGGTTCTGTGATAGTTCTTAATTTTAATTTAAAAATTAGGGTTTCAAAAATATTTGGGGGTTTTTCAAAAATATTTGGTGGTGGTTCTGTGGCTGGTTCTGTGGTGGTGGTTCTGTAGTTCTGTGATGATTAATTGTCTGTTCTTATGTGATTTGCTGGTTCTGTGATAGATATTAATTTTAATTAAAAAATTAGGGTTTCAAAAATATTTGGGGGTTTTTCAAAAATATTTGTGCACTTTTGTGTTAGTTTGGACTTGAATCAATTTGGACAAAAAAAAATGACTGAGGACTGGTGCTTTGACCCAAGACTTTGGACAGCAAACTTGTAAAAAAAACAAAAATAAAATAAAATAAAATAAATAAAAAAAGGACAAAAGGACAAAAGCTGCACTATGTGGGCCCCACTAGGGAGGGTTTGCAGTCTAGGGTACTAGACCCCCGTCCGGTCAACACAACCCTAATTAAATCGTACAACTCGTGATGTGGGTGAGCATCGGGCCGGTCTCGACTTGTCACGACCCAAAACTGATTGATCCAGAGATTGAATGTCTTGAAAACCAAAACCGATGCACACCGTACAAACCGACGATGCACACCATATAAACCGACGATACGTGCAATAATTAGGAAACCTGCTCTATGGGGGGTCCAAATAACTTGCCCTTTGGAATAAGGTATAAGGTAATAGGAATTTTAAAAGAATGTTTGGTGAGAAATATAGGTTTTGATACTAACTCCCAAATAAGGGTGTTCGGATACCTTCTTATAATGGGTTTTGATATTGGGTTGAGAAATATATTCTCACACCCATTGCAACATACTATCAAACACATACAAATAGTGCTTCGTAATTGCAAGCCAAACGCACCATGAGATACTCACGAGCTTGCATTATTTTACAGAGAGAAAATAAAATGAATAGGAGTAAGTTAGTGACTATAATCTTATATTTTTGCCGGTTATCAAATTTAACAATTTGTTTTTTTTTCTTTCAGTTGAGCCAAATTATCTCGCTATTACAAACACAACGAGTAGTTTTTTTTATACAAGTAGGGATGGCACCAGTGGGTAGTGGGCACGGGTATCTCTAACCTGTCACCTACCCTGGTGGTTTTTTTCTCACCCGCCTCACCCCCCCCCCCCAACCCCCCACCCCCTCACCCGCCAATGTGTACCAATTGTTCACAAAATACTTAAACATATGCTTCAAACTATCAAATTAAACATAATTACGCCAAATCATAGTCATATTAGTTCACTTTCAAGAGATAAAGTAAAATGGTTTAAAATTTTGTTAACAAAACAAAAAATTACAGTCACTTAGCCAACATCCTACTTCTATAACAACTTACAAAAAACCTTCTAATTGTTTACCGTGTTTTCTAGAGAGTTGGGTATTATTAAATATATACCATTAATCTTACAATTATTTAAGTATTATAATAAATTTTAGTTTAACATAAATGGATTCACAGGCCGGTTCACCTTTGGGTATTTGATAGGTACATATGTGGGTATTTTAAATGGGTGTCATGGGTTTACCTGTGACGGGTACATTACCCGCCACACACTTATGGGTACAAATTTTCACACACAACCCAACAGTGGATAAAAATGACAGGGTTACCCCACTCATTTTCGTGCGGGTACCTGTGGGTTATAAGTTTTTTCTCGCGCATTGCCATCCCCATATGCAAGTAACAAACATCCTTGAAATTGCAGATTGAAAAAATTAAGGTTTTTTTTTTTTTTTTTTTTTTTGAACGGCGGGTTAGTTGTTAGATTTTAGTTGTTAGTTGTTGGCTCGAGTTAGTGTCGCATCCTCGGGCAGAGATACCAACCGCGAGCCTCTCCTTAGAGGATAACCCCACTCCTATTCCCAATTCGCCTGATATCATTAGAGCTTGTGGTTCCCAAGTGAGGACTTCCCGGTCGGTCACCCAAACCGGTACTACTCTCACTTGGGCTCACTTAACTACTTAAGCCTTTACCACTAGACCACAAGCCCTATGATGATTGAAAAAATTAAGTTAATCTGCGAGTAGACAATTTCCGAACCTAGTTATCTAGCTTGCTTACTATTGTAATTGAGCTCACCGCATACTATACTATAAACACGTAGCGAGAGCCCGCCGCGTTGCGGCGGGGGCATTTGCTATATCTTTCGACCTTTGTAAGTGTAGAAGTGCCACTGGCAACTTAGTATCTACATTATAGTTGCCACTGATTACCCAAAAACGCAGGTTTTAAGCTTAACATTAGGAAACAAAGTAAGTTAGAGCCTAAGTATGCAAAAAAAAAAAAATATATGAATCATAAAACTGTTTCTAGTCAATATACAACAAAGTTGTTAAATATCATAAATATACATGGACTACGGAATCACACAGTGGGACTAATATATTTGCCATGTTAGTTTCGTTTGTGCACTCGAATTGAAAAGTTGGTGTAGAGATACTTTGAAGCCCATGGTTCATTCAACGGCATGAGAGACCTATAACGACGAATCAATAAGATTCGACATTATTTGTAGTGATAAAGATTTAAAAACACACGACATATAAGTAAGTGATTCACCTCATTTTTGTTAATAAGCAGCAGCAGAGATGCCCGGAACATTGAACTGTTCGACCCTACTACAGCCCGCTTTTGTCTTGATTTCACACTGCTGCATCTTTCACGATCGGATGTGGACTTTCAAAGTACAAACGCGGGTGATGATTCACGTGGGTTTTCATTGCAACACTGAGCATTTTGGACGAATGGATGCGATGATCTGCTTAGTGGTGACCCGCTGAAGAATGGATTATTGGCTCTGTTGACACCATACCATTCCTACACAGACTGAGTATATACATAAATGCTTAAAAGAAGAGGTTGCTACATTATCACTATAACGGGACCAATAATGGAGGAGTAATTTAACCATTTATACATAAACTTAGTAAGATACATCAGGAAGATTTTTTGTAGACTTTATATGGTCAACTGAGCAATTCTATAAATTGCAAACGTTGTCTGCATGTTTAAAAATTATGGAAAATGATAGCATGGAAGTAAATATGTTTCCATAAGAAACAATCTATTCTATCTAAATTCAAAATTACGTGACCCCGTACGGTAGCAACTTGTGAGACAACCCAAAGTTGGGTCATTTACAGGTAAGTTTAATTCACTATGGTAGCAACTTGGGTCATTTACAGGCAAGTTTAACTCACTCTGTACAAAATCTATCTATATAGAATAACCAAACGGAGAATGCTTAATTCACTACGGACCTGTGAATGACCAAGGATTACCACGTGTACGTGATCCCCACAACATTGTTTGCACGTCTTCTGCACAACCCTGATATTGGCAAATTAATATATCATTGTAAGTATAATAGGTGCTAAACAGATTAGCAATCTGATTTTCACAGTCATAGAGTACCATTTGAGTTGTTTGTAGATTTCTACCCGTAAATAATAAAAGGGTCAACAACAAAAGTTGTACTATTCTTTGTTGCCAAGGATGGCTGCAAACCAATAGTTGCCGCACCATACACAATTAAATCAAACCTGATTAATGTCCATAAAATGATAGTCACTTCGTAAATTTGGTTTCTCGTGAAATAAAAATGCTACACACATATTACTAATGTGTTCCCCCTTTATTCATTTTATTACCCGACAATGGCTTAGGAATATGGATCTTAAAGATATGTTAAGCATTTTTCAATTTTAAGACTACCACGACGCAATTTGGAATCAAGAACATAATGCATTGTAAGACCAACACTAACCGTATACATAGCACATTGAAGCTTCTAAAAACTTCTGTTAATTAGCGCCTGGCAAGCCCAGATAATTTTTATATAAAATTTAGCTTACAGAAAAATATTACCTCTCGACCCAGCCTTTGTATTCTTCCTTAACTTCCTGAGTATGATCATCTGATGTTGATGGACAGGCAACTTGTTGCAGGTTTTTTTCAATGAGATCATCTAACCTTGAATGTTGAGCTTGTGTGGGCTTTTGTTGATCCAGTAACTCAGTCTCAGCCTCCGTAGCTGCAATTCTCTTGTGGCGAGCTTTAAAAAGGTCCTTCTTTTAAGCAACGCATACGGCTGCAGACGATGAAAAAGATGGTGACCGATGTTTAGCTGAACCAACAACTATTGACCAGCCGAGGGCCACGTTAGTGAATCTGCAACATTCTGAGACAAATGTTTGAATAATTATTAGCGATGCAGTTCTAAATTATGATTAAAATGTCATTCAAGGCTTTGCGAAGACTTCTCTAAAATATCGTTGACAGATGGCGTCACAGAAACTAAAATACATGAAACATCCAGAATCCTATACCTCATGATGGTATTGTAGCCCATATAACCGCCTCCCAGCGCACCCCACAACTGCGACTGTATCCTGCTCACTTTTCGCCACTTTTTCTCACTAACCTCAACCACACCATCTGGCTTCAGCCCTTATGTAGGTCAGCTGCCTTATTATTTTTCGGAACAAAAGTATGTGGGTACACCTGAAACGAAAACATGAGACCGATTTTATAGGGACATGTGATACTAAAACAATATTTATTAAATTAGTCTAGCTTTGAGTGCATACCAAGCCGAAGATCGTCTCCCAAGTTTAGGATCCTCACCGTAGTATTCTCCAACCTATTCTTCAGGCGCTCTACAAACAACAAACACACATGTTACATGACGAATTCGAGTTCATTATAAAGATAAACATTACCAGTACGACTACTTACAGGACGACATCATCGAAATCTGCTCCCTAGTTGCAACGACCTGCACCTTCACGCTTAAGCGAATATGCTGCACAAATAATTAAAACGATACTAAGTTTAGCTGAGAAAAATGTAGAAGATCGTACAGTTTAATTCAATTAAACTCAAACACATTCCATGTAATAAAATTTTACAATAATTCAAATGTTGAAGTATAAAAAAGTTAAAACTAAAATTAATTGCACAGTCTCACATGGCATTTGAAGATTAAACCCTAGCCTTTTATTGTTCGTCTTCATGTTAGTCTTCTCACACAACCTGAAAAATGCGTCCGACGGTTTTCTGCTGGCGCACAACCTGCACAATGAATAGACGTTAGTTAGTATGGTTTGCAAATACCGATAAACAACTAAAAAGATTTTATCAAACACAAATGAAATCATAAATATTATCGCAGTTTTTCAGCAGCCCTGAACACCCATTTATACCAACCATTAGAGGTATCCTATCGGCCGTTAAAAAGGGCTGATTTCGCCCCTTTGCTGCTGTTGTTCCACAGCAGACTACCCATTAAAAACACCTACCACAGCAGACTCCAAGACCCATTAAAAACACCTACGACCAATTAATACCATCGTTACATAAACATGGCAATATTAGTTGTACCCGATTGAAAAAACTCCCAAAAATCTGATGTGAAAACTTTACTTTATAAATGAATTCTATATTATAGGACGGACAACAGATATAAAGTTATAATAACCTCATAAACGCAGACCACGTCATACACATCTACCAACGCCCTGCTTGAAGAAAATATACATACCTTTCATCTTGAAGAACTCGCAGGTTCATCACATACAATCCTAAAAACCAAAAATCAAAACCCAATCAACACCCACATAATCAAATCATCTAAGCTACACAAAACCCATGAAATCATAACAAAAAAACCCTAAAAATCAAACCTTTAAATGATGAAGACAACACTCACATAGCCAGATGTTACCCGCGATCTGGTTTTTTTTCTGAAACTAATCACAAATTTTGAGAGGCGGTGTGTGTAGAAGTTTCAGAAAAGTGGTGGTCAAAATTGTCGAGAGGCGATGTGAGGGAGGAAAAAGATCGATATCTATCCTTAGGTATGTTTTTTTATTTTTTTATTCCGCGGCTTTTGTTTTTTATATTTAAACGCAAGTTCATTTTTTATTTGAGGCACGAAACCCTATTCATCTGGCCTTAGTATTATTAAAATGTAGCTGCATTTTTTTTTTTTGAGGCACGAAGCCCTATTTCTCCTCCCTTAGTATATATAGAGAATGTATTGAAATTACATCCAATTTCACCAAGCATTTTATATCTTTTCAGGTAGTTGAAACAATATTGTATACAAACCAAACTGATTCACATACAAAGAAATATTCAATTTGGTAATTTACCTATGCGTAGGAACAATTTTCTTTGCCTTCGAGATATTTATTCTAAACAAATTGATTTTGATTGTATATACATCTCCATGTCTACTAGACGTAAAGGAAACAACAACTAGCTTATTACATTGGTCAGATCAGACCAGGCACAGTCATAAAAAGTCATCTAGTTTTCTAGTTTTTTACTGCTGGACAAGTATTTTAACCTAAGAAACCAGTCATAGATAAACATTACACGATAGTTTACTTAGGACCACGTGAGCAAATAGAGAGTGTGGTTTGCAAGGCAAACACGTGGTAGGTAGAAGTTAGGTCGATATTTCGTCAAAAAGGGGCTGTTTATAATCCAATACCCATATATTTACACGTATATGCCTTTTTTATTTGTTTATTCTTATTTTATGCTCTTTTCTTCATCTTATTATTTTTAGGCTTTCTTACACTCTTCTAATTCCTACTTTTCTCCTCTTTGACTTTTGACTTACCTACATTCTTCTCCAATCTTTACTCTTTAGGATCGATCTTTATAGAAACTTTCTATTTTGATAAACCATAAAGTTTAGAAACTTTCACTAATCTAATTTATATCGAGAATTTTCAAGACTTGGTTGATACGATTTTATTAATTATTTAATTCATCTTTTAATCCAACTAAATAGTTTATTATTCGAATAAAGTAAAGGTGTTGATTTAAATATATAATTAGTTAGTAGATATTTTTGAAGTTATTGTTGAGCTTAGTTTTCACATGTGCTACGTGATTAATTGTTAACATTTTTTAGGTAGAAAAACACTATGATTTTATAAGTAATTCGTTCAGGTGATTAGGTATGCTAAAAATAGCTACGTGTTGTAAAATAAATTAAGTGAAATAAGATCACTTCCTGAAGAGAAGGAAATAAAATAAAATCGAGTAAATAGGCCTAATAAACATACTTACAAATAGGCTTAATACATTCATATTTTGACAAGTGTTATACACATATTATCTCTCATCATTACCCACAAATCAATTTTTCGTTTCCAACAATCACATTTGTAGGTCTATCTTTAGGTCTATGAGTTAGGCCTACAAATTATTTTCCAATAAAATTATTAGAAATATCATTATCGCAAATGACGGATCATGTTATTGCATGAAACTTACCTTACAACAAACTATTTAATACTTGGAAAGATTATTAATTATAAAGGTTTGGTGTGATATTAGTGTTACATTTATATTATATGAAATTGTTACTCTACCAATCAAATATCATACTAATAAAAAGTCAAAATTTTCATTAAGGATAAATAACAAAATTGATATATAGTTATAGTTTGTTGCATCAGTAAAATCAACCTTACATCTGTACAACAATATATCACTACAGTTTTGTTGTTTACGAAGTCATTTCTCATATAGCAACACTACATGCAGTTTTGTTGTTTACGAAGTCATTTCTCATATAGCAATGATTATGTTTTACAACAAACATCTACAAAGAATATGGGATGACAATAAAACAAAACAATCATATCATAAAATCAATTCATAGTCGTTTAAATGGAAACGTTACATTCAATTCTTTTTGGTGTCAAAATCGTATAAATGGGGATGTAAAGAGAAGAAGATAGAGTTACAAGTGGAAAGCGATGATGTCATTAGTGATGTTTTTGTGAGTACTCTTATATGACAAGTAATCAATATTGTTACGTGGCCGACAATGATTGGGTCTGATATGCAAATACGACTATTTTGGACCATCCTTGGGTTTGACATGCAAATACGACCATTATGGATCTTCCTAGAAGTGTGTGCACGTGGCCACGTACTAACTCATAGACGCAAAGTGTTTTATACGTGTAAAATATACTGATTAGAGCATACTTGTCACTTTATGAATTTTATATTATACGTAGTATTTCTTTAATCACTTACATACCAATAATAGTAGGGATGACGATTTTCATACCGCAAAATCAAAAGGGTATTTGCACTTTTTAGTGCAAAAATAATCAAATTTTCAAAATAATCAGTTTGATTTTATTGATTTTGTACTTTTTTTTTAATAATAAAATATAATTGGTGGAAGAGTGGTTTAAGTTTAAGCTCTACACATCCGTCTTAAAATTATTGTCAGAAGACAACAATTACAAAGTTTAATAAAAGTGGGACTAATTTAATTTTTAACAACTCAAATGGAATATTTTTTCACTAAATTATCTAGTTTTTACTTAAAAAGAAAGACGGACAATTATTTTGAGACATCCAAATAAAAAAATATGGACTATTAATTTGAGACGGAGGGAGTACTAATTGGATTATCCTTTGTACCTTTTATGCGACAGATGGTTTATGTATTTTGCGTGAGTTCAAGTTTTATCTTTTTAGAGTCAAAAGTCAAACCAAATTATATATATATACTAAAAGGCACTCGGTTACTGTAGCAATTTCGTGCCCTTCTTGACAATTTTAGCACTTGACGTTATAGATCAATTGCAAAGTTAGTCTTTAACGGCCGTTACTTAACAGTTATGGATTAAATACGGCCCAATAACTTCAGGGACTATTTCCGTACAAATATTGACCAAAAACAGCCCCTAAGGTTAACTGTTAATTTCACCGTTAGTCCCTAAGGACTGACTTTGAGCTTTAAGGGACTGAAAAAGAAAATGGCTTCCTATAGTGCAGCATAGTGCTATCTACAATACAACACAGTGCTATCTACAGTGCCAATTACTGTTCACGTTACTGTAGCAAATTTACATAAATAGTCCATGTGTTAGCGATAAATTACACAGTTAGTCCCTAAGGACTAACTGTGCAAAATGCCGATAACTTTAGGGGCTTTTATGTAAAAAATTATACTATTTCCAGAAATTATTTACAAAAATAGTACTCACGGTTATCAATCATTTACATAGTTAGTCCTTAAAAAAAATTTTAAAAAAAAAACAAAAAATTTACGACCATTTCGTTTCGAGTTTACATTGAACACAACATTCCCGCGGCAACACGCTGGATACCACACTAGTTTAATACTAAAGTAATCAAAAATGCGACAATTTGACTACTCCAAATTTGTCGAGTCACGGCTTATATTATTTCTTGTGCGAACGTTAGATAAAAAATAAAAAAATCAACTTTTTTACTTCTTTTCGTAGTTGTAATCAACATTAAAACTCATTATATATTAAACAATTAAGCATATATCAACATAAACAAATTAAACCACACATAAATAAAAACATACACACAATCTCTGTTGTTTAAAACAGGCATATCTTGCGCATCTTCGTTCCTTGTTAATTTTACTGATAAATTATGTGGTTAGTAGAGTACAACTTCCATCTTGCTAAATCGATTGGATGTAATTAGATAAATATACTTAAACCACATGAGACTACGAATCATATACAGTGACTACTTTAGAGACTTTCATTACACGAGCAGGTGTCAATAAATAAACAGTCTTAAACAGCAGGAGACCACACATCTTATACAATAACTACTTTAGATACCTTCGTTCTGAAGATATGCCCATTAGTTACATTGTTGAATATAAACAAACGTGTACAGCTATGGAGTGTGATTTGACGAAGGGTGGTGCTATTGGTACACGCCGCCCTAGTGGATGATAGTGGCACACCGGCACCTCTCACCTCACATTAATTTTACCTACTTTGTTGACATGAGAATACGGGTTTTTATCGTTTTCTGTTCGGTTTTTATATCTTTTAATACTTTTGACTCATCAAACTTTATATTTTATGTTCTATAATTTCATTTCCGCATTTCTTTAAAAAAATTATAAAAATAAAAAAATAATAAAAAGAAAGGGGTACGAATCCATTTTGTAAACCCAATTTCACAATACCAGTTCATTGAGCGAATTATGATAGATTCTGAATTAGGGTTTGTGGTAAATTTTTAGGTTATTTTGTTACCATTCTCAGATCTTTAACTACCCCTTTGGTTTACAAATCACAACAACAAACTATTACACCCAACTAACCACCTCTTTTGTGTATTTTATTATAAACTAGTAAAGTAGATAAGTCCTCAAAATAGGTGCTTACCAAACGATTACAAAAGACAAGGATTGATCTTCTTTAGCAGGACACCAATCTAACCTCACTACAGATTCACTCAAACACTCAAAACAACAATCAAATAAAGAGATTGATTGTCGTATGAACAAGAAACTACACTAGCAGATATCAAGATTGATATCAAGACTTCACAGATCAAAGACTAGATAAAAGTGATGACAATCGAGAGAGAAAATAATAAGACTGAATACAATTATGAAACCATGGATCAGCTATTGGCTTATATAGCCATATTGTTGGGTCACTGAATTCCCCAAGCTTCCTTTAAACTTGGATTTGAACATAAAATAACCTAAGTGTCTATTATCCGTATATACAAACAATCACTGAGTGAACAGTACCTCAGTGAGTCATCTTCAGGATGCTTGGAGCGAGTCTATGCTGAAATGTTCACCATTCAGTGAGGCGGAACTCAGTGTATGGAATCTAAGCCAAGAAGAAGATGATGGGTTCAGTGAGGATGACAATAACTCACTGAACCCCCAGGACTCCTCAACAACTACTACATACTGAAGGTTGAAGACTGAAGACCTGAAGACTGAAGTATGGGCGGGACAAGGCGGCAAAAGTTTGAACATATCAACAGGTGACCTCATCTACCTGAAGTCAAACTTTCCCTGAAAAGCATCATGTCAGGATGGTGTCATTACTGTGCATTGGAAAGGCACATTGTCTTTTACCCAAAATAGTCTAATATAACAGAGACAAAATACGTAAGTATTTTTGTCTCTACTAGTTAGGTCATCTTTTGTCTTTATCAGTAAAGTTGTAAATCACTTGTGTATAAATAGGTAGCATAAGTGAGGAGTAAAATGTGACAAGTTTGTGCATTTAATATGAAGCATTCACAAACCACTTTTACTCCTCTAAAGAACAACACAGTCCCTAAGATAGCTCAATGTGACCTTATAGTTGTCACTCAACGTAGTTTGAGTTTAGAGAGGAGTCCACACCATACTTGTCGTTTCAATCCCAAGTGTTATTCCGCAAACACTTGGGTATAATTCTTTTGATTAACTTCTAATAAGAATTAAACGTTGAAAAATCTTGTGTCTCTTTTCTTACGTTTTATCTTTGTTGTTAATCTACTTATCTGAGTGAAAAGTCATGGAACTTGGTTAGGTTAACTCTTTAGTTAACTATTAACTTAGTAAACGGGTCCAACAAGTGGTATCAGAGCCTCTGGTTTATAAACTTTTTCCTTAACTTGTTTTCGAAACAAAGAGTGCTCAAAGTTTTTAAAATCAAGATCCGACCATGGCTGACTCAGATGTTCCCCAACTTATCGATAAAAAGGGTGGAAGTTACTCAGCTACTGCCCCTCGACTTGAGGTTGGAAAATTCAATAAGTGGAAAAAGCGAATGCTTTGCTACATAACTGGGATGGAACCATACTACATTAAGCTAATTAATGATGGTCCATATATCCCCACAACTGGTTAGGGTTTAGTCAAACCTGAAGCTTATTGGACCCAAGATGAGAGGAGGGTGGTCAATCAAGACCAGCGCCTAAAAAGCATCATTATATCCTGTCTTCCTGACGATATAATGGAATCAGTGATCAACTATCCCACTGCCAAGCAGACTTGGACTGACCTGGTTCATAGCTATGAAGGCCCTTCTAATACCAAGGAGAATAGAATCATGGACCTGAAACTTGAATACAATACCTTCAGGGCCAAGGATTCTGAAAGTCTCTCTGAGACCTATACTCGGTATAAGACCCTCCTGAATGAACTGACCAATGATGGTGTCACCCTGTCCAAACATGAGATAAATGTTGGCTTTGTCAACAGTCTCCCTGAGAAGTGGTTAAACTTCTCTCAGGGTCTTAGAAATGCCAATCATATCCATAATCTTGAGCTCCTTGAAATTTATGGGAAGTTTATCTATGAAGACAACCTGATTACCAGGAGATACCCTGGTAAAGCTCAAGAGGTAAAGAAGACCCTGACCACACCACCCATATCAACTGCTTTCTATTCTAACAGTGTTGTACAGGACTTCCAAGATGCTTCAGATGATGAGGTTGATACAAGAACCAGTGAGGAGTACATGAACGATCTTCAAATCGAATTTCATGAAAGGGCACTCCTTGCTAACTCAAGAAGGTTCATCAAAAGAAACAAAAAATTTTCTAACTCAAAAGCAAATGACAATTCTGAATGTTTTAAATGTGACAAAAAGGGTCATTTTGCAAAAGATTGTTTCTCAAAAACCACCTCAGAACCATCTTACAAATTTTCTGGAAATAATTTCTCTTCAAGAACTAGCAAGTTTCAGCCTAAGTTGCTTCAATCAAATCAATTTGTTCAAAATAAAATTGAAAAAATTCCTCAAAAAGATTTTGAAGCTAAATATAAAAAGGCCAAGGCAAAACTTGCACTTCTTGAATCTGCTTCCTCAGTTACTCAGCCTCCTCAGGCTCCTAAACAAGCACAGGCTAAAAACAAGGGGCTAGTTGCTGAAACATATGACTGGGATGAGGTTGAAGTGTCTTCAGATGATGAAGAAGTTCATATCAGTGCCCTGATGGCTCTCTCTGAAGATAACAAGCTGGCAGTGGGAAAGAGCCACGCAAGGAATGGTGAATGCGTCAACATCACAATGAGAAATGTAAACATTTTACTTTCTATGGATGATGATGCTGACTGGAAGTCATACTTAGATTATATCAATGTTGATCTTAAGTTTGTTGAAGAGCAAAGGTTAAACTTGTTTTCAAAATTTAACAAACTAAGTTTTGAGTTAAATCAATGTAGGGATGAACTCCTTACTTTAAAACAGGCCAAACTTGAAAGTGTTACATTACAAATTCAGAATTCTGAACTTGTAAAACAAAACCAAGCTCTTCAGGAAGAACTTAAGAAAGAAAAGACAATTATTTGGAAATGGACTCAAAAGAACCCAAAACTCTATGAATCAATGAGTCTCACACCCAGCAACAAAAAGGCTTGCTTGGGTGAAGACCAACTCACTGAAGAGTCTGGGGAGAGTAGTCATCCAAAAGCCTTTCTGTCAGCAAATATGCTCTCTAGCAAAGAACTAGCTCCTATGCCTAGTGACTGGATTGAGAGAGTCAATCCTGATAGTAAATTGCCTACTTTCAACACTAGAAGAATACTAGAGCCTGAAAGTCAGGCTATTAAGGAGTTTCTAGGAGTCACTGATGAACCCAATCCTACTGAGTCCATCACTAAGTCTAAGTCTGATGCACAAGCACCACTCCCTCCACTGAAACATCTTCAAGAGCAGCACCCAGTACAGACCTTGCACCACCTGTTTATCAACCTCATTCTCCAAAGGAGAAAGCAAATTCAGGGATAACCATCCTGAAGAGACCCACTGTACCTTCTGAAAAACAAACACCGTCAGTATCCACTGAAGCAAAACCTGAAAGCCCTGATTCAAAATTTGATCAGTTGGCTGAACTTGTCAGGAAGCTGAGTGAAAAAGATTCAGTCCACTGATAAACTCACTGGCTCAAAATCTAAACAACCATCAGCTTCCCCAAGTACCTCCAAACCAAAAACATCCAGACCTTCTGTGAGATATGAACTGTGCAATCAGCCTAATCACCCCACTGATAAATGCTATAGAGTCCTCTTTTGCATGATTTGCAAGCAAGAAGACCACAGAACTTGTGATCACATCTCTCACACTACTTATACAAAAGCTCAAGGTCAATACAACACTCAAGGCTATCAGTATGTCGCATCTTCCGAACAGAGACTGAAGGCTAAGCCTTTCTTGCCATGTCCTCACTGTGGTTTCAACGATCATCTTCCTGATGATTGTATGATGAAAGACTGTTGTGACATCTGTGGAGATTGATGCGTGGGAATCGCACCTTGCTTTACCTCTCGAGGGATCTCAAGAAGCTTACAACCCCCACCAGGCAGTGTACCTGATCGTTGTAGTATAGTATAGTGACAAGTACCGGGGGATTGATCGTTCAGCTAGGAATAGTGTCGTTAGGATTGAAATTAATCTAACTAGGTCTAAAGGTGAAGGATGATTCTTTTTGTATTTTTATATTTTATGAAAAGCAAGTAAAAATCTCGGGTATTGGGAGAGTGGGCGGAATTAGTTGCTAATCAACTAACCCAAAAGCTACTAATTAAACTAATTAACAAGAAAACTAAACTAAGGTTCTACAAGATAAGTGAAGCATGTCTACCCATGATACGTTACTCCTTGCTAGCTATCCAATCCTACCTATTGAATTGTAACCTTGTTTTAATTGACGGGTTGTATTCCTTAATACCATTCGTGGGGAGGCATACATAACTCCCCAACTCTATGAGCTCTTATCTCCTCCTACACCATGACCCAGCACAACTATAGGGATTGTAAACAGTGGCTCATGCATTAAATACAACCAATAAAGACCTAGTACGCCTCGGTTCATGTTTCTTAAGACGTTCAAGCATGTTACCATTTGGAGATCTGCCAGTTTTCTTAAGCCTAACATATAAATCATTCAATCAAAACAAGAATCAATAGGAAACAAGGATTATAAACTAAACCAACTAGATCTATTGAAGTTGTCACGCCTTAATTGATGGAGATAGACACAACATCAACAAGAAATCAATGAGATCTAATCAATTATATACAAGTTTCACATAATCATAAGTAGACACCAGGTGAATTAGCAAATCATCATCAAAGAAGAGCAAACAACAATGATAATGGAAAACATAATTAAGATAGAATCATCAAACCAATACATGATGTTTATGGAGTGATTGAAACCCTCTAAGTTGCTGGAAAAACACCCACCTAAACCCAGGAATCGACCTTAGGGTTTAGGGCTTACAAAAAGTGAAGTTATGAAGTTATATTTATAGGCATGTTTTCTGTCGGCCCTTCGTGACGGCGTCAGCCCGTACTCTTGACGCCGTCAAGACCATTTTTTCACCAAATTGTAGATCTCTTTGTCCTCTTCGCGTGGGCTTTTGAATCACCTAAATCTGAGTTCGTATGCAAAAGTTATGACCAAAACAATATCAGCTACTCCGCGCGCAAGTTTTGACAAATTTACACGTGACGGCCTTGGTGACGCCGTCATCAACCACGGTATTTTATTCTTGGGACTCTGACGCCGTCAAGATGACTTCTGACGCCGTCATCACCTACGGTATTTTATTCTTGATGTCTGACGCCGTCAGGGTGTAACTCTTGACGCCGTCACCTAGTATTTCCAGCATGGAAAATTGATACTTTGCCGTTTTCTTCACTTTTATGCTCCAAAAACGTCAAAAATGGCTTCTTTTCCAGAATTCACTCTCCAAGTACCTAAAATCACAAAAGGAACGATTTAGGGCAATATTTGATCAAATAAAGTCGGATTCGGGCTTAAATGACCCCCTAAAAACGGATCATTTTTCGCCTCATCATATACCCTTACACTTGAGATTTGCTTGTCCTCAAGCAAATGCGCTTTTATTCTACTCAAAAGACAAGTTAGGGGTCATTTAACACTAATATAAAAGTAATTACAACAAATAATCGTTCCACTAAAGACCAATAGACAAGCACGGAGGTCATACACTAGCACCTCACAAATAGTGTCTAGATACTCACATCTCTCGGGTGTAATAAAGTAATATAACATTATGGAAATGGAAGATATCTCTCACTACCTGTCATAGCAAAATAGATTACCATAGGCTTGGGAAAGGATCAAACCTCCACCACATGGCGTAAGCACCTAGGATAAACTATCAAAGAGGTCTTTTAAAGGGGTATAACGTTAGGTGTAGGGATATGAATTACACGGTTTTGTTGGATAAAGGAAGTTTTACTGGTGGCGAGTTAACAATCTTGGTTAATTACATGTACAAGATGGCGTTGCTAAGCCAAGACTAGACTCGACTTAAGCTATCAAATGAAAAATAACCAAAAACATAAAATAAACATAGAATGAAAACGGGATGGTAGTCTGTATGTTTTTTTCTATTTTTTTTTCTTAATTTTTTCGATTTTTTTTTTTTTTTTTTTTTTTTTTTTTTTTTTTTTTTTTTTTTTTTTTGCATACACTCTTACCCTACCATCCAAAATAATACATCATAGGGGTATAAACGTTCCCCTTACACTTGAATTTTTACATACTTTACATTAAACTATTCTAATGACTCGAATTAAGAAAATCAAAACACTTGGAGTACTTTTAAGATTAACGTACATATGGGGGTAATAATATTATGTTCTTCCCCATTTCTCTATAAAATAAGTACTTACCCATGAGTCCCAATCGTCCCAAAACAATATGTACAAGGATATGACTCGACTTAGCAACCATGTAATCAATTTGAAAGTTAACTTAGGGTTTAACAAATAACAATAATGCACTAAAAATGAGCGCATACACGGAAGGCTAAGGTGATTTGGTTGTACATTTAAGTGGGGTGTAACAAATTCTTCCTTTAAGTAAGATGCTTAAAGTTAGAAACGAAAAGATAGGCTCGGAGGGGTGTACTAGGGGTTTCGTGTACTAAAAATGAGTACAACGCTAAGGGTGTGGGAAAAATTAGTTGACTTAACTAGCCAAGTAATATGACTTAAATGGTCAAGTAATTGTAATACGGGTTTAACACAAGGGTGATCCTAATGCCTCTTATCATGTAGTAAATCCTACCACACGAATGTAGTCTCACTAGCGGTCTCGGAATGCATCACTAACGCAAGTTCTAGAATCTAAATGCTACCGGTACACTCATAAGCACTAATAATGAATGCTTTTCCTATCAAATCTAAAGGCGAACCTCACATTTTTGGGTGGAAAATTTTTCTGAATATACGGTTATGTGCTAGTCATACAATCTCCTATCCATGAGACGCTTGCTATGGCTAAAGTTTCACTCCTAAATGTTGTAAAAAATTTTAAATTTGGCGCTAAAATTACACTAACAAGTATTTCTCATAGTTTTATTACACATCTACTATCAAACAAAACAAACTCAAGCGAAAGTGCATATGTAAGGTATCATCTTTTTACCCTCCCCTTACACTTAGGATGAACATTGTCCCCAATGTTCAAGTAAAGAATGTAAAAGTTAAGAGGTAAAGAGAATGAAATCAAATACTCCCCTGATTCGCTCGGTATGGATTATAGGTTGGCCAGGTTAAATCTTCCTCCAAGAAAATGAACAATCAAAGCTTCCCTTCCACAATATAAATCATCTTCTTGTCATACATAACCTGTAAATCCTGACACAATAGACAAGGCAACCTCGCGTAAAATCGGCGGCATCCTATATAAGTTACTAAACCTTAGAAAACAAAGTAAGATATAATGCTTGTGGAATGAAGTTTGCAGATTTCCTGGAGATTATAAAACTTAATAATTCACAAAAACCATAAGACTCCGTTAGAAAAACAAAACCGGTAAAATTTCCAGATTTTAACTCCTGACGCCGTCAAGAGTAAAACTCTGACGCCGTCAGAATGGACCTGCAGAAATTCTTATGTTAAGTTTCCGGAAAATTTCTGGAAAAACTTCGTCCTACTTCCTGGAAAATCCTGCAAAACATCATTACGACTCAATACAAGCATTTGACTCTAACAAATACTAATACACATGTCCATTTAATATTGTTGTGGTTCATGCTCAATTTCGTTCTTATAAACAAATTTGCATCTCCCTTACACTTATCTTTTGCAAAATACCTTTATATGCAATTAAGACGAAGTTAAAAACAAAATAAAGCATTTTCACAATTTACTTTGAAACATGAGCCACAAACAATAAAAATAAAACGTGCATACGGAAACAAATAAAATCAAACAAACAAACAAACAAATAAAAACACACAAAACATGGGTTGCCTCCCAAGAAGCGCTTGTTTTTGTTCGAGTCACGAGCCTGACTCTACCCTTATTTAATGGAAATAGGGGAAGTTCTCCCTACACTTAGGATTAAGTGTGGGTGAAAGTAGCGATACACACCCTTAGGGTGTGAATATGCCACGTGAGGTGAAGGGGGTGAGTGAATGGCTTCCTTCATCCTAAAACTACCCGGATAATATTGGTTGATGGGTGGATCGGTTCCTCTTTTGTCTCCTAGAAATATATCTAAGGATGGAAAAGTGTGTAAAGATTGAGGTTCCGGTTCATCAACACTAGGAAATTCCCTAGAACTAGGAGTAAGGTTAGCACTACAAGTGTTCAAACCTATATCCTCAAGTGGTGCCTGGTCCAAGGGTTCTACCTCTATAGGAATTCCTAAAGTTTCTTCTACTTCTTCCGGGTAAGTCACGGGCGGTGTGTGTGCCTCAAATGATGGTTGAGTATTTTGTGGGCTTATGTTATTTACCTCATCATTCCACGTGTCACGATCACCTATATCCTTAGGTAGTGATAATAACAAACCTAGTGCTTCATCCAACTTATGGTTTATTGATACGGCTCTATCCATAATTCCTTGGCAAACTAGATCGCTTTTTCTATTAGCTTCACTAAAACGAGATCCTAAACATGGAGGTTGTTCATAAGAATCTATCCTAGGTGAAGGCTCATATGATTCATAGGTGTCTCTAAATGAGGTATTTTGCACTTCTTGGTGTTCTAGCCACTCAACCATATATTGCAATCTTAGAAGTCTAAGTGAAGTGTCCATTTGAAGCAAATTACAAACAAAATCACAAAGAAAAGATAGACTACGAGAAAGCTACAAAATAAAAAGAAAAAATCTCACTTGATAGGAATCTAATGAGTAGACCTAATAAAAATCAAATTCAACCTAAACAATAACTATTCCCCGAGCTGCGGCGCCAAAAACTTGATGCGTGGGAATCGCACCTTGCTTTACCTCTCGAGGGATCTCGAGAAGCTTACAACCCCCACCAGGCAGTGTACCTGATCGTTGTAGAATAGTATAGTGACAAGTACCGGGGGATTGATCGTTCAGCTAGGAATAGTGTCGTTAGGATTGAAATTAATCTAACTAGGTCTAAAGGTGAAGGATGATTCTTTTTGTATTTTTATATTTTATGAAAAGCAAGTAAAAATCTCGGGTATTGGGAGAGTGGGCGGAATTAGTTGCTAATCAACTAACCCAAAAGCTACTAATTAAACTAATTAACAAGAAAACTAAACTAAGGTTCTACAAGATAAGTGAAGCATGTCTACCCATGATACGTTACTCCTTGCTAGCTATCCAATCCTACCTATTGAATTGTAACCTTGTTTTAATTGACGGGTTGTATTCCTTAATACCATTCGTGGGGTGGTATACATAACTCCCCAACTCTATGAGCTCTTATCTCCTCCTACACCATGACCCAGCACAACTATAGGGATTGTAAACAGTGGCTCATGCATTAAATACAACCAATAAAGACCTAGTACGCCTCGGTTCATGTTTCTTAAGACGTTCAAGCATGTTACCATTTGGAGATCTGCCAGTTTTCTTAAGCCTAACATATAAATCATTCAATCAAAACAAGAATCAATAGGAAACAAGGATTATAAACTAAACCAACTAGATCTATTGAAGTTGTCACGCCTTAATTGATGGAGATAGACACAACATCAACAAGAAATCAATGAGATCTAATCAATTATATACAAGTTTCACATAATCATAAGTAGACACCAGGTGAATTAGCAAATCATCATCAAAGAAGAGCAAACAACAATGATAATGGAAAACATAATTAAGATAGAATCATCAAACCAATACATGATGTTTATGGAGTGATTGAAACCCTCTAAGTTGCTGGAAAAACACCCACCTAAACCCAGGAATCGACCTTAGGGTTTAGGGCTTACAAAAAGTGAAGTTATGAAGTTATATTTATAGGCATGTTTTCTGTCGGCCCTTCGTGACGGCGTCAGCCCGTACTCTTGACGCCGTCAAGACCATTTTTTCACCAAATTGTAGATCTCTTTGTCCTCTTCGCGTGGGCTTTTGAATCACCTAAATCCGAGTTCGTATGCAAAAGTTATGACCAAAACAATATCAGCTACTCCGCGCGCAAGTTTTGACAAATTTACACGTGACGGCCTTGGTGACGGCCTTGGTGACGCCGTCATCAACCACGGTATTTTATTCTTGGGACTTTGACGCCGTCAAGATGACTTCTGACGCCGTCATCACCTACGGTATTTTATTCTTGATGTCTGACGCCGTCAGGGTGTAACTCTTGACGCCGTCACCTAGTATTTCCAGCATGGAAAATTGATACTTTGCCGTTTTCTTCACTTTTATGCTCCAAAAATGTCAAAAATGGCTTCTTTTCCAGAATTCACTCTCCAAGTACCTAAAATCACAAAAGGAACGATTTAGGGCAATATTTGATCAAATAAAGTCGGATTCGGGCTTAAATGACCCCCTAAAAACGGATCATTTTTCGCCTCATCAGAGATCCCTCCCATGAAACCAAAGGGCATGACAAAATTATTCAGTCTAGAAGGAACACCTCTCAGTCTACTGAGTCTTCATCAACCACTAAATGTAATACATGTGGATGCTCAGTACACTCTACTTCTGACCATGACTCACTGACTAAGTTTAAGAAGTCCCTGAGGACTAAGTCCACTAGAAAGTGGGCCAACAAGAAAAACTAACCCCTGCTTGGTATTTATGCAGAAACACATCAAGGATCCTACTTGGCACCTCGATAGTGGATGCTCAAGAAGTATAACTGGTGTGAAGAGTTATCTGCACAAATATGTTGAAGAACCAGGACCCAAGGTAGTTTTTGGTGATAACTCATCAGCTCCCACTGAAGGTTATGGTTCTGTCAACTGTAATGGGATAGTTTTTACAAGAATTGCTTATGTCAATGGTCTGAAGTACAATCTGATAAGTGTCTCTCAACTATGTGATGCAAAATACATAGTTCAGTTTGATGATAAGAGGGGGACCATCTTCAATGCCAACAAGGAAGTTGTGTTGATTGCTCCCAGGAGGGATGATGTTTATGTTCTTAACATGTCATCCCTTACTCAAAATGGGACTTGCCTATTCTCTAAGGCAAGTGAGACAATCAACTGGCTTTGGCATATGAGACTCTCTCATCTCAATTTCAAAAACATCGACAACTTGGCCAAACAGAACAAAGTTCTTGGGCTTCCATCCCTGGTGTATACCAAAGACAAGCCTTGTTCTGCTTGTGAGAAAGGAAAACACCATAGGGCATCTTTCAAAACCAAACAATCATTCTCCATCAAAAGCTGCCTGCATCTTCTCCATATGGACTTATTTGGAACTATTAGTCCCATGTCCATTCATCATGAGAAATATACTCTAGTCATTGTGGACACAATCAGGCAACTGACACAATCATGTCATTTGTCAGGAACATTGAGAATCAAAATGATGTCAAAGTTAAACAAATCAGAACTGACAATGGCACTGAATTCAAAAACCATGACCTTGAGTGTTTCTGTGATGAGAAAGGAATCTCTCAAAATTTCACTTCTCCCTATACTCCTTAACAAAATGGAGTAGCTGAAAGGAGAAATAGAACACTCATTGAGGCAGCAAGAACAATGTTGAATGGTTCAGTCCTCTCAAAACACTTTTGGACTGAGGCAGTCAAAACAACTTGCTACACTCAAAACAGGTCCATTATTGTGAAAAGACACAATAAGACTCCCTATGAGATATTCGAAGGAAGGATCCCTGAAATCAGCTACTTTCATGTATTTGGGTGTCCTGTGTTTATTCATAATCACTAGGATCACCTAGGTTAATTTGATGCCAAAGCTGATGATGGATACTTCTTGGGATATTCTCTGGTTTCCAAAGCCTACAGGGTATTTAACACAAGGAGACAACAAACTGAGGAAACTTATCATATAACTGTTGATGAGAGCACTGAATCCATCAGGTTCTCCAGTTCCTCAGTTGAAGAAATTGGTATTGATGACTCATCTAGGTATCCTCCTGATGAGTATCTCCTTGAGAATCATACTTTAACCCAATACCAAGCTGATGCTGATGTCTCCTACTACATCATTCCTCTCAATCTACCCCAACCAATTGTCAGTGAAGTCACTGAAACTCAACCTGCCTCTAATGAGACAGCACCCACTGAACCAATTGTTCAGGAATCCACAGAACAAACTGTTCCCTCTAATGTCACTGAAGTACATAATCTTGAGTTACCTCAGGTTCCTGTAATTAAACCTACTCCTCAAGTAAATCAGGCTTCTACAAGCTCTAATTCCTATCCTAAACCTCAGGATAGTTGGACCAGATCCAAAGTTATTGAGCTTGTGAACATTATTGGTGAGCCCACTGAAGGCATGCTTACCAGAAGCATGGCTGCTAAACTTAAGGCAGCCATAGCCAATATATGTCTTTATGCTGACTATCTCTCAGAAATTGAGCCTAAAAATATCAAAGAAACCCTGACATATGAAAGTTGGGTTCAGGCCATGAGAGATGAATTGGAACAGTTTGACAGAAATGATGTCATGACCCTTGTTGAATGCCCTAATGGTGTCCTTGTCATTGGCATGAAATGGGTTTTCAAAAACAAGACTGATGAGAATGGCACAGTCATAAAAAACAAAGCAAGACTTGTTGCCAAATGATATAACCAACAGGAAGGTATAAACTATGAGGAAACCTTTGCACCTGTTGCAAGAATGGAAGCCATCAAGATCTTCCTAGCCTATGCAACTTACATGAACTTTAAAGTTTACCAAATGGATGTCAAAAGTGCATTCCTGAATGGTAACATTAAAGAAGATGTCTATGTACAACAACCTCCTGGCTTTGAAAGTAGTGAATTCCCTTACCATGTCTACAAGCTTAACAAAGCCCTTTATGGACTGAAACAAGCACCCAGGGCATGGTATGAAACACTTTCAGCCTTCCTGATCCAAAACAAATTTGTCAGAGGAAAGATTGACAACACTCTGTTCATCTACAGAACAAAAAGTGATGTCATCCTGGTTCAAGTATATGTTAATGACATCATCTTTGGCTCAACTAGTTACAAACTTTGCAAACAGTTTGAAAAACTGATGACCACAAAGTTTGAGATGAGCATGATGGGTGAACTCACTTACTTTCTTGGACTACAAATCAAAGAAACTGACAGAGGGATATCCATTTGTCAAGAAAAATACCTAAGGAATCTACTGAAGAAGTTTGAGCTTACTGACTGCTCTTCAGTGAAGACTCCTATGGTTCCTCCAAACAACCTTGGCCCTGATCTCACTGGCAAATCAGTGAACCAAACCCAATACAGGGGAATGATAGGGTCCCAGATGTACTTACTTGCATCCAGGCCTGATATCCAATTCTCAGTCTGTCTGTGTGCCAGATATCAGGCTGATCCTAAAGAGTCTCATCTCACTACTATTAAGAGAATCTTCAGGTACCTGAAGGGTACACCAAACCTTGGTTTGTATTACCCAAAGTGCTCAGGATTTGATCTCAAAGGGTACACTGACTCTGACTATGCAGGATGCAATATGGACAGAAAAAGTACCTCAGGATCCTGTCAATTCCTTGGTGGTAAACTTGTGTGTTGGAGTACAAAGAAACAACAATCAGTGGGCATGTCCTCATCTGAAGCTGAATATATGGCTGTTGCAGGATGCTGTGCAAATGTACTCTAGATGAAGAGCCAACTGAGTGACTATGGCATTCAGTACAAGATGGTACCCATCTTTTGTGATAATACAAGTGCCATAGCCAACTCAAACAACCCAGTGCTTCATCAAAGGACCAAACACATTGACATCAGATACCATTTCATCAGGGACCACACCATGAATGGAGAAATTGAACTACATTTCATCCCCACTGAGTATCAGCTAGCTGATATCTTCACTAAACCCTTGGATGAGCCCACTTTCACAAGACTGAAAGCTGAGTTAGGCATGTTGGACATTAACTCAGGCAACTGATCAAAGTTATTCCAACCGAATGTAAATTCTCTTAGGTCCCTGATTAAAACCCATGTCTCAGTGATAAACACCTCCTCACTGATCATCAACACACTGAATGATAAACTCATTCAGGGGGCTCATGATATCATTTAACATTAATACCCTAACTAAATGCTCTAAGTACTTAGGGTCCGCTTGGTTCAAAGTGGGGAAAGGGAAAGGGAAAGGGAAAAGGAAAGGAATGCAAAGGAATGAGTGAGGTGGGTAATCAATACCTTACCCCCCAATTTACTCTATAATGGTTGATTACCCACTACGGGGTAATCAATACCTTACCCATCCTTTACCAAGCACCATTATTTAAAGGATGTGGGCCCTTTTCAATTCCTTACCCTTTCCCCACCCCTCCTTTACCCCCCACCAAGCACCCCCTTAGTTAGTAAATGTCCCAGGTAGGTAACTAATTCCTTTTATATATAGGAATATATGTTGCTTATACAACTGGCATCCACATCATGGGCCCCCACATTTCTCACCAATACCACTGAGCAATAACTTCTCTCTCTCTCACACAAATACTTGTGTGATGAAATCACTCTGCAAAAGCGTCTTTTGCAGAGCCACGTAACCATCTCTCTAATCATGTTGAGAGAAAAATGGGTAATGGGAATCGTGCCAGTTAATGCGGATTTCAAACATACTTTAAATACCATTTTGTATTAATACCAAAACGTTTGATATCCGCAATGGCACAACCCTATTTCTTTCCCTATAAATACCCCCACAAAATTAAACACACACACGCTTTTAAAAACTTATCAAAACTCTTGCAAAATTGTTTTCAAAAATCTGTTTGATTAAACTGCGTGTGTTTCTTCTTTGATACCAATTTTTCCTCAAGAACCAGACCTTTCTAAAAAAACCAATGGCTTCTTCTAAGGTCATCAAATACACACCCAATGTGGATTTCCAAATGGAAAGCATAGACCTCACCAAAAACAATGTGGTGGGGAACTTTTCCTACCCTGAAGGGTTCCCTGAATACAGGGATGTGGTGAAGTTTCTTCAAAACTGTTTTCTCACCACCACATTCACAAAGACCCCCTCAGGCATCTATCATGACTACTTGAGGGAATTTTGGTGCACAGCGGTGGTTGAAAACCCTGATGCACCAAAGGAGGCCAAAATAAGGTTCTCAGTAAAGAATGGAACTAAGTTCCTAACTCTTGACTACAAAACCTTCATCAAAGCAACTGGCCTTGACTATACTGAGACCTTCACTGACCAGCTGATTCCTCCCAAACCAACTAACTTTATTTCTCAACCACTTGTGAATGGTCAATACTAAAAGTCAAACAGCCCGGGAGAAAAAGCAATTATGATCCAAGGAGTATAGAATGTTCCTAGGTCGTTATGTCCCAACGAGGTGTGAATTCTGTAATACAACGAATGTGTGTTCTGGTGATGTTGAATATAAAAACAGGAATCTAACTGACTGACACTAGGAATGTGAATAGTAATAGCTCTGTCACAGCTATATTAGTAAAACCGTATAATCAGAAACCCTAGAAATGTAAAAGGATTTACAAACGTACGTTTAGGTTCAAATAAACGTAAACATACAAAAACAAAGGGGGAATTATAACAAAAGATGGATTTGCATGCCTTAGTGGCTTAAATGCAAATTAAACAAACTTAAAATATTTATTTATTAATTACAAACTTATTTAAAAGGTAACAAAATCTAAAAACCTAAAACGCGTACATTTACGTTTAAATAAACGTCCACGTATCAAAATAAAACTGAAAACTAATCAATACAAACCCCACAAATGTGAAATTTATATTTTTGTGATCCTAATAATATAAGAAAATTAATTATGAATTAAAATGATTTTTACAAGTATTTATGTAATTACTATTAATTAAAAACTATTTACTTATTAATTAATTAAACTGATTTAAATTATTACACATACTAAAAAGACTTAGATAATTAAGAAGATTTTTATAAATCTAATTAACCATCACAGGAATCCTAAAAAATTATAAAATTATTTTTACAACTTATTTTTAAGCTATTTCTTAATTAATTACTTAATTATTAATTAAAAGCTAAATATACTAATTTAAATCTAAAAATTAGAAAATTAAAAGTGAAAATTGCAAAAGTAATTTTTACATATGCTTAATAACTTATAAAAGTTAGAAAAATTATGAAAAATTATCTAGGATAAAAATTAAATACAAGAACTAATTTATTTTTGATTTTTAAATTTAAACTAATTTAATTAAAATTAAATCTAAAAACTATCAAATGAACAGTAAAAAATGTGAAAAAATTACATAAAATTTATTTACTGACAAGGAGGCTAGGAAAAATAAAATGGGGTCATCAGCTTATTCCAATAAGCTGGAATAAGCAAAACAGTCCAAATAAGCTTAATACACTAAAACCATGTTAAGTATATTAATGATGCAAGAGTATACGGAACTGGTGCCCCAGAGCAAGTGGAAGGGGTGTGTGTACTTATGCATGTTATACTAGCCAGAGGTCCCAGGTTCGACTCCCACACACACCCAATTTTTTGCATTTATTTTATTTTTTTATTTACAAATCTATTTACTAAATAATATTAACCAACTTTAATGAATCAAAACTTTTTATACAAGCAAAATAAGCTCTGAGTGAGCTTATTTTGTTATCGGTTACACAAAAATAGGCAAACAAGCCATAACTTCTAAATAGAAGCTATCACTTAGCCTTAAAAGCTTCTTTTTGGCTTTTTCTTTTTATGGAACTCTTTATATACAGATATTATACATATTTAATGAATTATAAGCTTTACAAACAAAGAAATAAGCAATTGCCAAGCTTATGGCTTAATCTGTGAGCTTTTTGGCTCACAGATGGATTACAAGCTTGCCATAAGCTTGGAATAAGCTCAATAATTGAAACCAATTAAAAATATATGTATGCACAAGTATAATGGACAAGTATGAAAAGTATAAACCTAGAAATAAGCATATTGTGACTTATGACTTATTCAGTTAAGCATATTACCCACAGTCAAGTCATAAGCTTGGAATAAGCTTGTAAAAAGCTATACAGCATAAACCAAGGGTAAAAATATGTGTGTACATGTATTATAGATAGAAATGAACAAAATGGTACATTGGAATTGACAAATAAGCTTGAAACAAGCAAATAAGCACTTCCAAGTGCCACAGATCCAAACAACCCTTGCAGCCTTTTGTAATGGCCAAGTAAGCTCAGTGAAAAAGCTTGAAATGCCAAAATAAGGACTGGAGCAGCAAGACTATCTGGTTGGCTTTCCAAAAAGCTAAGGCTTAAGCTGTGGGATCCACAGATAAGCTTTTGAGAAGCCATTGAAAAAGCCACCAAGTGACTGAGTGTGCTGGTGAACCAATACACACTATCAAATGGGACAAACAAAAAGCTTGTTGCAGCCCTATTAAATGAGCTGCAACATAGGAATTAAGCATTGGGACTTTGAGATTGGTTGATGAGCTTCTAAAAGAAGCAAACAACACAAGCTAAATCCACATGAATAGCTTTTTGTGAGCTTATGAAGTAGCAATGAGTATGCTGATTACTCAGCATACTCATGATAATGGGACAAGTTATAAGCTACTTGCAAGCTTAATAAAGAAACTTCAAAGTCAGAAATGAGCTTTTAAACTTTGAGATGGGTGGATAAGCTTTCCAAAGAGTCTATAATCACACAGTAAAGCTCATTAATAAGCTCTATAAATGCTTATGAAATAAACACCTATAGACTGGATTCCAGTGTATTATATGATTTTAGAACAAAATGTTAACCAAATATAGCTTACCACATAAGCTATAAAGCTTAGGATAAGACTAAACCAGTGAAAATGATACCTAGGATTCCTAAAAAACCAAGGTACACACGTTCAAGTCCATTATTGGGCTTTTTAAAAGCTTATGAATATGTCTAAAGTACACTGGTTGCCCAGTATACTTAGTTTGATTTTGAGGTTTTGATTGGACAAATAAAACAGGCAAATAAGCAAAACTTGAGAATCAAAGCTCAAGAATAAACAAATAGCATGGTATATAACTCAAAACAACAAATAACACAAACAATTATGCATTGGAATTCAAGATTAGAGCTTATGAAGAAAGTTACAATCCAGTGCACAGTACACTAATTTGAAAAACAGCTAAAAAGACAAGCTTAAATAAGCAGTTTAGAAGCTGAACTAAAAATCAACAAAAATTACTAAGAAATACTAGCAACAAAACTATAAAATCCTATAAGTATTAATCATATAACTTAATATTAAGCCTAGAATAAAATTGTCAAGTTTATTCAAAAAAACTTTATATAATGAAATTTGACTTTTGCTATAAACTGAAAAATTGACTTATACGAATTTACAACCTAATTTAATGACTGATTATGTAATAACAAGCTATGAAAACATGAAAATAAGCAAGATAAACAACTTATATACTGACATGGTGGATTTGGACTTGCAAATTCCATTCAGTGATCAATTAAGGATTCAAGTTGGTGATTTTGACTTTTACATGAATGCACAATAGATTTGTAGGTTTGTCTGACCTCAAAGAACTTAGTGTATCACATAGCTACCAAAACTAACAACCTAGGCTCATTCAATCATCATTTACTCAGCAATTCCAAACACACCTTAAGTTATATGATTTTTGGTTTTTCAAAAGTTAACACTGATTAAATCCATAAAACTGAATCCAAACTTCAAATTAACATGTAATAAGAACAAAATAACAGAAAAACAACATTACAACAATAATATTACATGAATCATGAGATCACCATTTTCCCAGTGAAAATAAGATTTCAAGCAACTCAATAATTCAACATATAAGCATACAGTATTAAGCTATAAAAACACTAAGCAACAACAAATAAACATGAAAATATTAAAATCAAAGCATATAATTGACTGAAACAGTAAATTGCATAAATTAACTAAAAAGCTTACAAATTGGAATTCAATGGAGGACTGAGAACCATGGTCCAATAACCAACCTAAAAGCTTTCCACAAAGCTACTAAACCAGGGAAATCCATAATCCATCATTTTCCATGCTTCAATCTTCATAACTACTGATTTTTTTTTTTATTTTCTATTTTCTTGTTTCTTTTTGTGATTTTTAATTTATAATGATCAAAAACTGTTTAAAGAGTTCTGAAAGCTTGCATAAGCTTGGCATAGCTTATGTAGTGTTTAAATAGAATCCATTAACAACTAATTATCATATGACATGGAAATTTAAATGACATTAAGCATAAATGATAAGATAAATGAAAAGGGTACTGTAAATAGAGTTTCATTACACTTTGTCAAGGTATAATACAACTCTGAAAGCATTTAAATGACAGATAAGTAAAGGAAAGCAGTAAATTACATTTTAAGTAAAGTGACCATAAACTGAAATCTATGATAAGCTTCATTCCAGCCTCTTCTCTTGTATTTATTGACCCATTTGCTTCCACTTGAGTTGCCAGTAAAATCCCACTTGCAATCTTGTCCCTTGATTTAGTCAAATTCATCCTACACGTTTAAATAGATTTTGGCGCCAAAATCTTTACACGTAGCTTAGGGTAGTTTGGATGCAATTAAAACACCTTGGTTGTATGTGGAGGTGTATTGGAGACATTTGAGATATTTAGGAGCCAAGTGGTGAGGTTTTTGTAGTGAAAACAGGGTATGTGAGTGAGGATGGAGTGTTTGAAGGTGGGAATACATTTATGGATGGTAGGCTGAGGTTTAGGTAGAAGGGTGAGCTGGGGAGACAAGGTTGAGAGAGTGGGTGGTGAGGTGGTGGACAGGTGAGGCAAAAACCATGGTGGTTTTGAAGTTGCAGTGGTGGTGTGAGGGAGAAGGTGAAAAAGGAGGGAATGGGGTGGTTTTGTGAGTGGGTTTGACCGGGGTAAATGGGTTTGACCCCGGTTTTATTTTATAAACAAAATGGGCTGGATGTTGGGCCTTGTGGTGATTTGGGTTTGTGTTTGATTTTGGGTTTAAGGATTTGGATTTAAGGGATAAATGGATCCGGTTGTAATATTTGGCCCAAGGACTAAATATGTAAACTTGATGAAACTTGAGGGGCTGAACTTGTTACTTCTCCAAAGTATCATAAGGACCAAACCTGTTACATATTAATAATACAAGGACTATATTTGCAAAATTTTCTATTTAAAACACTCCGGGGACCATTTATGTAATTTCACCAAAGTTTGAGGGGTGAAATTGTAATTTCCCAAAAGTCATCAAAAAGTTCCAAATTGTAAGTTATGAATAGTTCAAGGGTAATATTTGTTAAATTTCATTTTTTTGCCAATTTTGATACTTGAGGGGTAAAAGTTGCCAATATGTGTAAACTTTTATCCAGGGATCATTTGTGAATATGTTTGACTATCTAAGGACTTAAGTTGACTTTTTATTCATTTTAAACCTTCAGGGACTAGTTTTGACAACTTTTGAAAGTTGAGGGACTGAAACTGCCAATTATGCAAACTTTGTTCATTTTTTATCTGTTTTTGATTATTTTGCATTTGAAACTTATAAAACACACTTCTAAGATATTTTAAGTATTATGATGCATATTTGAGTGTTTTTGGATGTTTTGGCAGCTCAGATTAGTATAAAATGATGAGTATTTAGACACTCATCACCAGCCCACTAAAAAAGATGTGAAGGAACTCCTTCTGGAACTTGGGCCCTATGACAAAATCACCCTGAGGTGACACCAGGTGCCCTTCTCTCCAAAGCCCCTATCATCAAAACTTGGTTTCCAGCCCCCTGGAGGATTCTGATGACCTTTGTCATTCAGGTCCTTTGGGGAAACAAATCCTCCACTGAGCAATTGAACACTACTCAAGCAATGATAGTGTACTGTCTCATAGAGGGTAAAAAGATAGACCTTAGAGAAATAATCTTCAGGGACCTCATAGCAAAGTTAGGGGGAAGTCTAGGCAAAAACTCATGTCATACCCTAGGTTCATTTCCTGCGCCCTACAAGACTTGCTTGGGTCTGAGTATGCTAAGCCTGATGCAGTAGGCTTTGAGCCTGATGTCTTACACAAGGCTAATTACTCTCGTGACCCTCTTGAGGTTACACCTGTCACCTTGACAACGTATATACTTACTGCTATCCAGGGTGACAACAAAATTTCACCAGTTCCCTCTCCCACCAAAAAGGTGAAGAGGAAGAACGGACAGGGGTCCAGGAAGGTGACTCAACCCAAGTCACTCGCCACTGAGACCTCTACCCCTAAGCCTGACAAAAGGGGGCAACAACAACAGAGCCTGACTGCTGACACCCTCAGGATCATAAGCCAATCTTTGGCCCCAAAATAAAGGCCAACGGAGGGCACTGAGACATCACACCCAGTGTCCTCGGGCGAACCCGTTCCCAAAGGCTCTGCTGACATAAACAAGTCAGTAGAGTTGGAACCAACTCAACCTCCAAATCCTGCTAAAGGCTCTGGCAAATCACAACCAGAGTCTCAGGGAGTTAAGGGTCCTATATCCTCGGTGGGGCAGCACTACTCCACAGAGAAGGGGACCCACACCACTTCACATCCTGCTAAAGGCTCGGGTAAATCACAACCCAAGCATCAGGGAGTTATCGCCCCTAAACCTTCGACAGGCTAGTACAAGCCTGTTGGAAAGGGGGGCAAAACCTCTCAGGTGCCTGATAAGGACATTCGCAAATCAAAGCTTTTGTCCGAGGGCACAAAATCTCATCCCAAAGACTCGGAGGGAAACATACAACCTGCTGATAGGGACACAACATTCACGACTCCTCAGGATGACATTGAAAAACACCCATCAGTGTCTGAGGGGGTCACGGGGGACAAAGATTCAGAGGGACAAAGGCCACCCGCTGATATGGAACCCATAACCAACCCCGGAGGTGCGCAAAACTTGGGAATTGACCTTGAGGACCAGGCAGATAAAACCCAGTCTGATGGATTTGTGAGATCAGGACCTGGCCATAACGAAGGCAAATCTTCTTATGAAGAGGAGCTGGATAACCTTTTGTTGCAGATTACCTCACTGGCTGATGCTCAGGCCGCCCTGTTCTCTGATGATGAATTTCACAGTGATGAGGAGATTTTTGAAGCTGGATATGATATGGTGGTTGAGGAGACAGTCCCTGAACCAATTTCTCAGTCTCCTCAACCCTCTGATACTGAGGCTGCTGAAACTAGCTCCACATCAGAATCCTCAGAAGATGATCAAGCTCCTCTCACTGAGAAAGTTTTCACCAAATTCATCAAGAAAGATCACCAACATTTTGTACAGGGGGGTCACTGATGAAGTGTTCAACATGCACATTGAGCAAGCAGTCCATTACCACCTCCTCAAGGATGTTGTTGAAGACTCTAATGATGATGTCAGGGAATAGAATTCCACAGTCACCTACGCCCTGACACAAATGGTCTCTCAACTCAACCAGTTTTTGGAATTCCTCAACAAGCTGAATACAGGGGTTCAGTCTGTTCAAGAATCAGTCAAAGATGATCCTGAGCTAACCAGGAAGCTTCTTCAGGCATCTGAGACTTATCAGGTAAACTCAGTGACCCTCACTGAGTTACTTGGCTTGCTAAAGGAATCTAATGTTCAGAATCTCAGCTCAACAGTGGGGTCTCTCAAATCTTCCTTTACAACATTGGAAGAATCAGTGGCAGCCCAATCCCAAAAGTCCACTTCTCTGGCATGGACAATGGGATCCAGGATGACAGCCCTTGAAAATTCTCAGGCTGCACTTAACTCCAAAGTATCTTCCATTCAACAGGATACTGCGGAAATCAAGTCCATGATGACAGAAATTTTTCAGGCCTTCAAGGGTACATCTACTTCTTCTTCAGTACCTCCAACACTTGCCATCACTGACGCTCAGGAAAATGTTGAGGGGGAGAATGTTACTGAAGCCCCTAATACTGAAGAACAAGAGGCTGGACAGCCCTCTCACACTGAGGGGGAGCATGCCACTGAAGCCACTCTAATCACTGAAGTTCCACCACAAGAGGAACCAGTCTCCTCCTCTCTCAGGCAGGACAGAGGAAAAAGTATTGCTACAACCTCTGGACCTGAAATTGTGCTCAAGCCTGCCTCAACCATAGTCAGATATGACCCTGATGAACCTATCAAAGTCCCGTTTGAAATCAATGGAGTAGTACATCATCTCACCAATGCCGAAATTCAAGCTCACATGGAAAGAATTGAGATACTACAAAAGGTGGCTGAAGAAGAGAGGATGAGCAAGCCTGCGCTTATGCAGGTTGTTCATGAGGAGGCTGAAAAGATTGGTTTGGATACTGAGGCTCTTGCCACTGAGCAAGCCGGTGCAGCCTTTAAAAAGGCTCAGGAGGAAGAATTAAGTGCTCTAAAAAGTGAAAGGGAAGGGAAGCTCAGGAAGGACACTCACATAAGAAAGACCAGGATTGAAAGGTATACTTGGGTGATGAAAGAGAGGCTGAAACCTGAAACCATCACTGACATTCAAATTCATCGCAACACCAATCCTGCAGTGGTCACTGTCTTCAGGGGACCAGATAAAAAAGTAATGAACATTCACAAACCATTCAGGTTTGCTGACTTTGGGATCACTGAACTTGATGAGCTTCATCCCATCATTTCCAAGAAGAACAATGTGGTGGTACCTAACCTTCTCAAGTCACTGAAGGAAAGATATGACAGACTGAAAGCAATGCCTGAAGCTCTAAACATTCCCTCCCTTCTTCCTGCTTCACCAAATTAAGGAAGCAAGTTGAACTAGAGCCTGAAATCAAGGTCCCAGGATTGGATTGTGATAGGTCCCTTCCTGAAGGTATCATCTTCATGAATAATGTGGTGTTTGAATTCCCTGAAAGAGGTCTATGCTTTACCGATGAGTATGGAAACCCTGCATTCTAAAGATGGTTAGATAGGGCAGGGATTAAGGCGATGCTGATGTACCTAATGTTGGCCTCTCCTGTTAGGTGTGCAGAAAATGTAAGGTTCTGCCAGGACCTTAAAGCTATGATTGAGGAGCACCCTGAGAGACATCTCCTGAGATCTAAGAAGGCTAAACTTGATGCACTTGGCTATCAACTGAACATCTAATCTGCAACAACAACTATCTTTTTTATTTTTTTGTAATTTGTAGGACTTGTAGTATTTATTAACGAACAATGATGTTTTTTTTAAGTTACAAGTTTCCTAAGTTAATTACATCACCACTCAGTGAAGAGAAGAAGAACCCTAACCACTCACACTGAATCAATACACACTTAGGCTATTTATATATCCAAATAGGGGGAGACTGTTGGGTCACTGAATTCCCCAAGCTTCCTTTAAACTTGGATTTGAACATAAAATAACCTAAGTGTCTATTATCCGTATATACAAATAAGTCACTGAGTGAACAGTACCTCAGTGAGTCATCTTCAGGATGCTTGGAGCGAGTCTATGTTGAAAGGTTCACCATTCAGTGAGGCAGAACTCAGTGTATAAGCCAAGAAGAAGATGATGGGTTCAGTGAGGATGACAATAACTCACTGAACCCCTAGGACTCCTCAACAACTACTACATACTGAAGGCTGAAGACTGAAGTATGGGCGGGACAAGGCGGGAAAAGTTTGAACGTATCAACAGGTGACCTCATCTACCTGAAGTCAAACTTTCCCTAAAAAGCATCATGTGAGGATGGTGTCATTACTGTGCATTGGAAAGGCACATTGTCTTTTACCCAAAATAGTCTAATATAACAGAGACAAAATACGTAAGTATTTTTGTCTCTACTAGTTAGGTCATCTTTTGTCTTTATCAGTAAAGTTGTAAATCACTTGTGTATAAATAGGTAGCATAAATGAGGAGTAAAGTGTCACAAGTTTGTGCATTTAATGCGAAGCATTCACGAACCACTTTTACTCCTCCAAAGAACAACACAGTCCCTGAGATAGCTCAGTGTGACCTTATAGTTGTCACTCAACGTAGTTTGAGTTTAGAGAGGAGTCTACACCATACTTGTCATTTCAATCCCAAGTGTTATTCCGCAAACACTTGGGGTATAATTCTTTTGATTAACTTCTAATAAGAATTAAACATTGAAAAACCTTGTCTCTTTTCTTACGTTTTATCTTTGTTGTTAATCTACTTATCTTAGTGAAAAGTCATGGAACTTGATTAGGTTAACTCTTTAGTTAACTATTAACTTAGTAAGCGGGTCTAACACATATGTTACCATCTAGAGCTCCATCTTTCATATCTTTGACAAACTGCATCAAATCTTGAGATAGACCAAAGTTCACTTTGTAATTTGTCAACTTCAGTCCCTGAAGTATTATACTTAGAAGCTTGACACCCTCTTTAACAATAGATGTTCTTGTTATCATAACAAACAATGAAGAAATAACGAGGAAAGCTCTAGATGATGACTAATTATACATGATTAGTAAAGAACTAGAGGGCGTTCCTTTGGCCTCTTTCCTGTTTGGTGTCTCTTTTGTTTAAAACCTACGGATAATATAACTTTTTTAACACCGAAACTGAAGTCAATACATCTCAATGAAAACTATCAAAACAATTCAAAAGATGTTTGTTGTACTTTATTCAATGCTCCTAGCACACAAATGGTGAATAAGGTTATTAGTAAAAGGATGTTACTTCATTTGCTTATAAGCACATGATGTAAAAGAAGATTCAGAACACATTATTTTTAGAAGACAACTGGTCAAAGTTGTTCGATCAATAGCTTAACAAGGAACCGGTAAATGTTGTTCAGAACACATTATTTTAGAAGACAAGTGGTCAAATTAAGAACCACAGATTTGTAGGATGTGTGTGGTTCAAGAGATTGTAAGTGTGTTTTATTTTTGTTACTGTTGATATATGTTTATTTGTTTAGTATATAATTACAAGTTAAATGAAGATAATTACACGAGTTTCAATATTGATTACACGTAAACATAAACGAAAAAAGTAAGAAAGTACTTTCGTATCTACCGGTCGAACAAAAAATTTACGGGATACCCTGACAGGACCGGGTCTACCACTGCCACCCTACCCCATCTACTCCCTAGGCTGCACCATGTCAGTCTTTGTCCCCCCCTTTTGTCCCCCACTTTTTCCACCCCCTTCACACTTCATTTCCTTTTTCATTTTTTTTTTTTTTTTTTTTTTTTTTTTTTTTTTCTGATTTGGTCGCTGGTAAAAAAAAATAAGCATGTCACAAAATACTTTTTTTTAACAAAATATATTTTTTTTTTTTAACTTTTACAAAAAAATTACAACTTTTATTTTCATTTGTACAAAAAAAAATTATTTGTTACAACTTTTATTATTTTTAACAAAATATCTTTTTTAAAAAACTTTTACAACTTTTATTATTTTTTTAACCTTTACAATTTGTTTTTACAACTTTTATTTTTTTAATGTTGTTTAATTATAAAAAAGTATTTTGTAAAAAAAAAATAAAAGTTGTAACAAATAATTTTTTTTTTGTACAAGTTAAAAAAAAAGTATTTTGTTACAACTTTTATTATTTTTTTTTAACATTTATTGTTATAGTCGTTTAATGTGGTAACGTTTACCGTGAAACAATACAAATAAACACAAAAAAAAAACATTACACAAACAAAATACAAACACAAAATATTACACAAACAAAATACAAAAAAAAATATTACACAAACTATACCAAAAAAAAAATAAAAAATAAAAAATGCACAAAACGACAAAATAGAGAAAAAACAAAAAAAAACCAAAAAGGACCATGGACCCACCCACTAGCCTAGACCCGGTGCATCTAAAAAAAAGACCCCGGTCTTTATAACCCCTCCCAAAATTTAATATAAATCGTCCGTTGCACACATTTAAAGTTATTAAATCGCCGCCCTTTTGACTAATTTAGTATTAAATTTGGTATGACTTTTGAGACTTAAAGACAAAATGGAAGTGGCACAAAGTATATAAGTCCGACAGTCGTAAAAAACTACAAATTCTAATCAATCTAATGGTAGCTTACACAATCCTTCCATCAATTGTATTTTATTATTAAAAAAATGACACGTGACAAGAATTTAAAGAAGTTGCACGTTTGATCAGTTGCACTGATCTATTTTAGAAATTTGATTATTTTTAAGCTAAAAACTAGACTGCCCTTTAGATTTTGAGTTATTTAATGAATTTTCTCTACAAATATAACTTCAGAACTAGAAACTTACTTAATGTACGAAAGTATTTTTAAGCTTAAAAATTTGATTATTTTTAAGCTAAAAACTAGAATGCCCTTTAAATTTGTTTTACAAATGGGGAACTTTTGTTTTTATATAGCTCATTAAATAACCCAACTCGATAGCATGACCCAACTCGATAAAACCTTTTACCAATTGACTTGTTCACTGGCCGATTTTGTCCCATCAGATAAGTTGAGGAACCTTGAGATAAGGAATTGCCTGTTACCACCGAAAAAAATATCATTGGACCCATATGTCGAACGGTTCAAGCTTCGATCCAGCTTCTAAAACAACAAATTGTATGTTTTAACCCAAATAATAATAATAATAATAATAATAATAATAATAATAATAATAATAATAATAATAATAATAATAATAATAAAAGAAAAAATATTGAGCCACCTCAACACAAATTTCTGGCTCCGTCCCTGACTATAAAGTTATGAGATTTGCTAACAACAACCCACTGGGTGGAGTGTTGTTTAAGCATTCCACATATATAAAAAACACATTTAATGAACTCATATATTCCAAAATTATATTCTTTTAATCATTTTAAACATGATGTTAAATAAAGAATGTTTAGAGATCTAATATTTTAAACATAGTAAGCTTAAAAAACACCCACTAGGTTGTTAGCAAATCCCTAAAGTTATAAGGCACTTCCATTCTTATGCATCTAAAAACAATTCACCAAAATTTCTTTGAAATAAAATGCTAAGCAAATCAGACCTTCACTTTAAACAATTATTTGGCTGATTCACCACCCATCGGCAAACTGTCGTCGATTTTGTCGGTTAGGGTTTATCTCTTGAAACACAGTAAAGGAGCGTTATTCCATTTGCACACTCTCTTTACACCATGGGCCTATCACCATTTTCTTTAGTTAACATGACCCACAAATATTATCATAGAAGTCACTTGTAGGGCCATCGTCTTCCATTAATACAGGCAGCACCTATTATATATCACTTGTAGGGTAAAAATTCACTTGCATGCAGGGCCATCATCTTCCAACACTGGCAACTGCAGGCATGTAGGTCGCGTAAAGGTATCAAGAAGCATACACAAATGATTATAGAAGACTTATTAATGAACTCCCACCCCTCTCAACATGAGAGAGAGGGCATGTAATATAGTTTTCAAAGGGGCCGAAATTGGGCTTTGATGGGCCGGTTTATGGACTAGCTTATCTGACTAAGTATTTTAGCATTACTAAGCCCGTAAGCTCATAACTAATCTATTACATGTTTATCATACGTTACAAGGTTCGTTAAACTAGTATGTGAGCATTACCCCGACTTTAGATGAATACTCTTATCCCCGGTTTTTACCACTCAAGGGAAACCGAATATACTAACTTAATCTCACACCATAAAGTTGTACCAAAACTTGCTTGCTTTATATACTATACGCAAACACCTTATTTTCAAGACCCTATGATAACATTTTCGTTGAGAGCATCTACGTCCAAATGACCCTCCTGCCCAACGTTTGTTTGGGGAAATATGCGTCTGTTCTCAAAGTTATTGTATAAAAGGTTTGAACTTGTGTCTCCAGTAGAATATCATGAACCTCTCTATCATTGGAGTGGGTATATCAAGTTCGACTACTTAAAAGTATAAAGTAATGGGTACCGTTCGTCCAAACCCTATTTTTCTTAAATGTCTAGTTGATGTACGTATTTAAAAATTTTATATGGAAATGATTGATATGTTAATGTTTATCTATTGAAATCTTACGCAAAGAGTAAACCAGAAAATGCTAGTATGGATATGCATGCACTTACCATCATCTTTACAAGTATTAAGTGACAAGTTTATAATCAATGACATTAAAGAAATTAGATATACCAAACCCAATGGGCCCAATCCAACATCAAGTTGGTCTAAATGTCATTTTCTGATAGTAAACTGTGCTCCACTTTTTTCATTCATTTTTCTAATTAAGGTGGTAAATTATTTCCCATGACAAATAGCCAATGGCGACTTCATTTCCTAAGGGGGCATTTGGTTGAGGTAAATTGAAGGGAATTGAGGTAATTTGAAATTAAAATTGCTCAAATAGCCTTGTTTGGTTCATAATAAACACGTGGGCTCAGTAATTTTAATTGCATTAATAAAGCTAAAAGTCAGCTAATTTAATTTCTTTCCACTTGAGAAGCAATTAAATTTGCTTAGATTTTTAAATAGCATCATTTATATATCTTGAACCAAACGCCTCATTATATTCAAAATCTTTTAATGTAGCTTGTAACACACTCTCTAATCTTGTTTGGATAACACATAAGGTTCTCTTTCATTTTTAAGTAAAAAATAAGTTATTTTTATAGTTAATTGCTTGAAAATGTATCATGCTTTTAGTTTTTGTTATTGTATGTACTATTTTTTTTTTCTCATTATTTGTACTGAATTTTCAAATTTTTATCATTGTGTGTATTTTGTTGCCAATTTATCCTTACTTTTTTTCAATTTTCAATAGGTAAAATTGTTATTTTACATGACTGAATAGTTATAAAATACACATAATAATCAAAATTTAAAAGTTAAGTAGAAAGTAAAAAAATGTTCAGTAACAAATTATTTGAATCAAGGATATTCAAACAAATATAATTCAAATCAAGAATGGGTCTCTTTCATATCCCCAAAAGGCATTACCGTATAAATTTATATTTTAAGACAAAATAATTTTCATATGTTAAAAATCTATGATATCCACATGATACATGATGAACTGTGTGTGAGGTAGGTGGAAAATGTTTTGTTGGAAAGAAATAGCTCATGTAAACTTTTTTTTTTTTTTTTTTTTTTTTTTTTTTGGATAATGGCCAATAAATTATAAATTATAAATGGATTATCATATTTTTTTTTTATATGTATCAAATTGGTTTTCTTGTTATTCTGTGCACCTAACTTGCATTTTGAGTTATTTATGTGTATTTTATGGCTTTTTTGCTCTTCAAATTATTAACACTCCTATTACCTGGGAGTGGGAATACACATAAATGACGCAAAATACAAGTTGGGTATAGAATAACACAAAAATTAATTCAATACATATAAAAGAATATAGTGACAAAGGTTATTATCCAATTTTTTTTCTCATTAAAATTATTTAAATATTGAAACAAGCTCGTTTAGTTTAACAGTTTAGAATTGACTTTCGGAGGATGGTCTCGGGGTTTCGAACTCGTGACCCATATAATTAACCGGTTCCCTTTATTTTTGTAGCATGTTTTTGGGTTTAGAACAACGACAGACGGTATCATAAGAGTCGTCAAACCAACATGGCCGTCTCATTAATTTGGGTGGCCCGGTACGAAATCACGAATGAGCCCCTTATAAATTACGAAAAGTTGAACTATTATGAAAAATAAAAAGTTTTTTGATATTACGTAAATTGTTCCAAGTATCTTACATTAACAAAAGTCAAATTATACGTTACAAAAAAAAACTACAAATATTTAGAGAGTTTTACTCTACAAAAGAAGATGCAACATACTTATTTCTTGAAGAGTGTCATTTTTGAAGATGCAACATATAATTGATGTTACTAAATTGGAGGCCCCTTACAATGAGAGGCCATGTGTGGTTGCACCATTTGCAAATGCTAATCACCGCCACTGCAAACCAATCTCGGCAAAAAATTGTTTCTGCTAAATACAAAAGAAACAAAAAATAACATAAGTTCAAAATACATGAAAAACGTACATATCAAATTTCAAAAGAAAATTTCTGTTACATATAAAGCATAAACCTTTTTATTAAAAAACATACAAAAGAAAGAGTGATTTCACTAACGTTTACTTCTCGCCCTACGACATAATTCAAACATCACACTCAACGTTATTTTCAAAGTTTCAATTATTTCCTTGAAAAACTGTTATGGTTCCTATGCTTTTTAAACTTAATATAATTTCTCCAAGGTATAATGGAGATGATATCAAGCAAAAAGATCAAAAAATCATATTAAAAGAGAAACAATATATACCGGCATCATATCAAACTACACATTGATTTTGTCAAGATGTTTGTTAGGTATGAAATAGTCTTGCCTGTCACAACTAAAACAAAAACAAAAAAAACATGCACAACACTTGGCTATAGATGTTCCTTTGAGTAAGTTGCTAACTAAGTGCTAACTATTTCCTTCCAACAATATATATATTTCTTTTATATCCTTCACAAATTGTCATTCAACTAAACACAACATCAGTATCACGTATCAGTAACAAAACATTCAAAAATGAAACCATGTTCCCAAGCAATATATTTCATTCTTGTTATATTTGCTTCTTTTTCAATTCTTGATGCCTCACTTAAACAACAAGGCCCAATAGAAAGATCAGATTTTCCATCTGGTTTTATGTTTGGAGTGGCCACTTCTGCTTATCAAGTAACCTTATAACTTTTTTTCTTCTTTGTTTTTTTAAAGAATTTAGCTTCTTTTTTGAAGTCATAAACATGTTCTGTTTGTAGGTGGAAGGTGCATATCTAGAAGATGGCAAGTCTTTTAGCAACTGGGATTATTTTTGTCATACACAAGGTTAGTGTGGTTTTTTATTGTTACTTTATTATTCTAATTATATACTGTACTAATTTGTGTTAGAGTTGGTTTTACTTGAGTTTTAAAGATAATGGAACTAAGAACTAGACCGAATAGTAATCTAAACCAAACCGACATTTTTTACAATGGGTAGAGAAGTGATCCATATATAACTTGTCTAGTCTAAGTTGGTTTAGTCGGTTTTAATAGTTCGGACAAAGTTTAACACACCTCTAGTTTTACATGTAAATGGGTAATGGGGTGACAAGTTAGTCACTTTAGTTGAATTTTGGTTATAGAACAATAATTTGGGCTTTGGCGCAGCAATGTTTGTTTAGGTGAGTAAAATGGTCAATTAGTCACAATTTAGGCATTTCCTATATACCAATAACAACAAAAAGTGCGATAACTAATCATATAACAAATGATATATTTGACCGTTACTCTGTTAGTAGAGTGTTCAAATTCAAAAAAAAAAAAAAAAAAAAAAAAAAAAAAAAAAAAGGAGTAAATTTAGAGAATTATTTTTGTCAAGTAATTATTTGTGTGATTTTTAACTCGTATGACATTGTTATTAGGTTGTGCTGAAAATGGGGAGGATAATGGGGATATTGCAGATGATCACTACCATAAGTTCATGGTAATAATCTTCTACTTGCTACTTCATTGTTAAGTTGACTTATATCATACCCCCGTCGTGGTATCACTGCCTCACTGTAAACGTCCAATTGACCGGTCAAGGACGGCTTTGAGGAAATATATCTTAGGTTCAACCATAGCTCCTAACTAAAGGATCACTCTAAGAGTGCTTATTGCTTGGGGCTACTTCCTTGGGGAAGGGTTAGTCAACACCCAAAAGGGTGCACGGTTCAGGGTTTCCCCGCAGATCTAAACCTTCTTATGAGACTTACTATCATTGTAACAAATTGGTCTTATCATTTGATTTTGGCTTTGATACAGGAAGACATTGAGATGATGCATTCTCTTGGTGTAAAAGCATACCGGTTTTCGATTTCTTGGACTAGAATTCTTCCAAGTAGACTAACCAATTTCCAAGTTATTTTATTTTTCATCGTCCACTTGTTATATTCATAAAATCTTACAAATGTTGTTTTGTTGATAATTCTTATACAGAAGGAAGATTTGGTCCAGCTAATCCTTTGGGAATCATGTTCTACAACAAGATCATTGATAATCTTATACTAAAAGGTAAATATTGATGCATTATGACTTCTATCATCATTGTAAAATTCTAAGTGTAGTTCATACAAGTAACTGTTTTGTAGTCAGAAAAACCTAAACATAAAAAAGGTAATTGTAATTAATTTCCCAGAAAAGTTGTAAGATGGTAGTACATTGTAAATATCTTGGTATGAAATCCAAAATCATCAATGACAATAAATCTGTTTAAGGATCTCGATTAATAAGGTAAAGTTAATTAATTATACAGGAATTGAGCCTTTCGTGACAATTCACCATATGGATCTCCCTCAAGAACTCGAAGATAAATACGGGGCTTGGCTTGACCCACAAATGCAGTATGCTCAAATATCTATTTTACCCTCAAAATCAGCTAGTAACTTGTTTTGGAGTGACAGTATTACTAACGTTGTTCATGCAGGGACGATTTTGTACATTTTGCGGAAACTTGTTTTAAAAGTTTTGGAGACCGAGTGAAGTACTGGATCACAATCAATGAACCAAATCTAGTTGCGGAAATGGCTTATGAAAAAGGGACGTATCCACCCTCTCGTTGTTCACAGCCGTTTGGTAACTGTCTTGGTGGAGATTCAGATGTGGAGCCTCTGCTTGCTATGCATAACATGTTACTGGCTCATGGCAAGACTGCAAAGCTATATCGTGAAAAATTTCAGGCAAGTTACTAACTTTTAACGTAATTAGACTCTTTGATAAAATAAAATATAAAGGCTAATATTCTTTAGATTTGGTTGTTCAGCCAGAACAGGGGGGGTCTATAGGACTAGTTGCACACTGTTTCATGTATGAACCATTAACAGATAGCGATTCAGACCGTAAAGCTGCGGAAAGGGCCATGATCTTCAATATTGGCTGGTAATATTCTGGAACACACATTGCATACATAAAAAAAACCATCTTTGTTGACTTACTATTCTAGGCCGACTTGTTAAAGGAAGAGAAAACCATCAAAGCTTTAAAAAATTTCACTTAAGGTAACCAATACTCTTAATGAAGACATGGAAGCTTGCCATTTCATAACTTTAAAACTTTGAAACTTCCATGGCATAATATGGCCTAGAATAAGTTGGTTACCCAATACAGAAAGTGAGAACAAAATTGATTAACTTTTTATGCAATCATTTAATGATGGAGTATGAGTCCATTCCAAGCTTAGTTACCGTAACGCATTAAAAAGTTGCAATATTTTTCTACGAACAGGTCGTTTGATCCGCCGATATTTGGAGATTACCCTAAAGAAATGCGTGAATACCATGGAAGTGAATTGCCAATATTCTCTTCAGAGGAACAGAACTTAATGAAGAATAGTATCGATTTCATTGGAATCAACCATTATTCAGCTATATATGCCAAAGACTGCACCTATTCTGACTGCATAGAAAGTGCTAATCGTGTAATCAAAGGTTTCGTGGAAATTACTGGAGAGCGTGATGGCGTACTGATTGGTGAACCAGTAATATATACTATTTTTTGTTACAAACTTACAATGTCATAATTCTTTCAGTTTTGTGCATTTAGTCTTTTATGTTATTGGTATATAAATAATTTTTGTTGCATTTAACAGACGTCAATGCCAAGGTTTTTTGTAGTTCCTAGAGGCATGGGAGAGATTGTGAATTATTTCAAGAATAGGTACAATAACAGACCCATGTACATTACGGAAAATGGTAAGTTTTTTGGTTATGAACATTTTTTGATTGGAAATTATGACATTAAATTGTTCATATAGCTGATGTTTGTTTGTTATTTTGTTTCAGGATATTCGTCACCAAACGTGGAGAATGTACAAGTTGAAGAGATAGTGAACGATGTGAAGCGAATTGAATTCCATAAGTCATACCTTGCTTCTTTAGCCCAAACTATAAGGTGAATTTAGTACTCTTTGACTTTTAAGTCAAAGTAGCTACTTTTTTTTGGAAGATTAATGTTGGTCTCTCATTGCATAATAGATAAACTAGTAACCAAATTGACTTGACATTAAAAAGTACAAATAGTATGATCATGACTTGATGATCTTCAACCATTTTTGTGTCACCTGTGTATTTGATAAGTAGTCAATTTGACCGTGAGAGTCAAAAGAAAGCTGACATATATTTGTAATGCAGGGGTGGAGCCGATGTACGCGGTTATTTTTTATGGTCATTGTTGGACAACTATGAATGGGCGCATGGTTACAATGTGAGATTTGGGCTACATTATGTTGACCGCAATACATTTGAAAGGATACCAAAATTGTCAGCAAAATGGTATCAAAATTTCTTGAAGAATGACAGCTTGGTTGATATTCAAACAATCAGAACAGTGCACAATCAAGCAGGTTTTTATGATGTTTGATTTGCACTTGCCATTAGTTATATCATACTCATTCTTATACAATACTATATTTTTAGATGTTACGGTATACATATTTGTTCCTGCAAAGCGCCCTCGACTTGGAAGCCTGTGTAAAAAACTAAAAACTTCATAATTACTATATTTGAGGCCATAAAAACAATTTCTTGATTTATTTATTACTCCAATATTTACTCTAATCAAACCCTGTGCAACTAACAGTTTTGACCCAATTACTAATACTGTATAAGATACTAAACTATTAGTCCGTAAATTGTATTGTATAGATATACTAGCGTTGCTTGTAAATACTGAAGCCCAAAAAATTCCGAGGCCATGCCAAGCACTGGTGTAAGAAATTATTGCACTCATTCTTCTGGTTCTCATGTAAAACCATAATGGCCTTGTGTTACTCTATTCAATCATATGAAAACTAAGTGAATGAACAAAAGGCTTTTATTAAAGGATATAAATAGAATAGGGTACAACAAATTGTCAGTATTTGCAACTAATTTACATTTACCAACCAAATACAGCAGGTTATTATTATCAATCAAAAAATGAATCAAATTGTTATAAATAGTAGCGAAACATCAGTTCTCGCGAAGGCTTGTTTAGTACAAGACTTTTGCAGGGTATGCATGATTTTTTTCATTTTCGATCTCAATCAAGCTTTCTTTTACCAAGTCTGTTGCATATATTACCACGTCCGACCAATTCCTGTTCCAAAATATATGCGGTTAGTACGTTCAACTAAAAAAAACATAAGAACTGTAAGAAATGTGACATAGTGAATAATAATATACCCTTTGGTTGTGTCGAATGCGAGTCCCACAGTGTTCTTAGCCTCCTCAATTGCATAGCTGAACCTTTTGATCTCAGAAGGCGAGCATATTTTGTTATCCATGACTTGAAGCTCAGAAGGCTTCACGTCGCAAAATATTGGAATAACTTTTTTCCCTGACTCCATCATCAAGGCAAGCTCATGAAGACAAAAATAAGATTGACAATAACGTGGTGAAAATACCGCTACACCAATCTTGCATCCCATTATTGCATTATCGATGTGTTCAAAAAGCTTGTCACCCGGTTTCATATTCTTGTTGTCAAGAAATGATGGGATTCTTGACATCGTAAGGTTGTGGTATAGCAAAGATGCGATTGATCTTTTCGTGTCTATGCCACGATGGTTTATAAAAACGTCACAAGCCGGTTGGCTCGTGAGTCGGGATTTTTGCATTACCATTTGGCGTTTGATGGTGTTCAACATGGCTGATCGATTCATGGTTTCTAGCTGCTTTTTATGAAAGTGAAAGTAGAATCTTAAAAGTATGTGTTTCAAGTTAGGTTTGATTTTAAGGTTGTGCAAATGGATATATTTATAGGTGGTGGGTTCGTGCAGGAATGTATTTTTTTGGAATTATTAGAATACAAGTAAACATGACTAAATTTGTAAAGTAGTGTCATTTTGATTATTATCACAATAATAATTACTTCTTATTTTCTTAATATGTTAAAAAATGTTTTCTTGACACTTTTTATTTACTAACAAACAAAAAAAAACAGTTGAATGAATCAATGTCGAGGCATGAGAATTGACAGGAGACAAAATCTTCAACAGACCCTTTGAATGTTTTTTCAAGTTTCAACTTACATACACTAACGGAATTTCCAAAGATCCTTCAAAGACGTTTTTCAAACATTTTATGTTCATATATGCGTTGGTAAAAGTTTTCTAACTATTTTATTACTTTACTATCAATATTAAATATATTTAAAGTACAAATAAATGGTCATCATTCTTATGTGTTGAAAAAGTACACAAGTTAAGTCATGTTAATGACATGTTTAGTTTAATAGTTGAACATGTATTTTGGGTATATACGACGTTTTCATAATTAAATTGGGTATATATGAAATTATCGTTTTAAAAAATAATCGTTGAAAAGAGTTGTTATGTTCAAAATTTTGAATTAAAAAGAAATGTACATGCATTATAGACTTGGCAATGCGCCTATGACGCGGCTATAACGCCAACCCCGGTGTAGGTGGTTGTGCCATAAACCCTGTTTTCGGCCTATAACGGGTTCCTTCAACCCCTTGCACCGTTCCTGCTTATATGTTCATGTGTTGCAGGTATACTTGCAGTATAAGAACAGACCATGTAACTTCTTTGGATACTCTCTTTAACCAAAAAAACAAAAAGGCAACGCCATAAAATCCATCAAGAGACAACAAATCATGTTCTTATACTTGTAGGATAATTGAATGTTTCGTATATTAATCATAACTAGTGTTTACAATATATAGACATGTAACCCTAACACATAATACTATCAGGTCGTAGCCCATACAAACGACTAATGGACTCTACGAACAATATGACTAACTCTCCCCCACAGTTTGAGCAGGAGGACACCGGACACTCAAATGGATACGAAACTCCTCAAACAAAGCTGAAGGTGATCATTTGGTAAAAATATCTGCATACTGATAACGTGATGGTACATGAAGAACTTTAACTTGACCAGCAGCAACCAAATCCCGTACAAAATGAATATCAATCACTATATACTTCGTACGTTGATGCTGAACCGGATTAGAAAATAAGTATATTGCACTAACATTATCACAGTAGACAAACGTAGCGGACGACAAAGGCGTATGCAGCTCACGTAGCAGGTTCCGCAACCAACAGGTCTCAGCAACAACATTGGCAACACCACGATACTCTGCCTCTGCACTAGAACGAGAAAGCCTCGGTTGAAGCTTAGAGGACCAGGAGAGGAGGTTGTTGCCAAGAAAAACACAATAACGAGAAGTTGATCTTCGAGTAATAAACAGCCCAATCAGCATCCGAATAAGCAACTAATGAAGAAGTAGAAGATGAAAACAATTGTAATCCATAGTCTAATGTACCCCGAACATACCTCAAAATCCGCTTAAGAGCCGAGAAATTAAGCTCCCGAGGATCATGCATAAAAAGACAAACCTGTTGCACTGCGTAAGAAATATCAGGTCTAGTAAAAGTAAGATACTGTAGAGAACCAGCAAGACTCCGATATAACGTAGGATCAAAAACCGGATCACCATCATCACCCAATTTAGACTCAGTATCAACAGGTGTCCTACTGGAGTTACAACCAGCCATATGAGCCCGTTCGAGAATCTCAGTAGCATACTTACGTTGAGATAAGAACATCCCTGTAGAATCACGTGTAACAGAAAGCCCCAAAAAATAGTTAAGCGCACCGAGATCCATCATAGAGAACTCCTAATGAAGAGAAGCAATAATCTGCTATAACAAAGACTCAGACGAAGCAGTCAGAACAATATCATCAACATAAAGTAACAAATAAGCAGTGTATATCCCCTGTCGATAGATAAATAAGGATGAGTCACACCGACTATGACTAAACCCAACCATAGTGATAAAAGTAGCAAACCGCTGAAACCAAGCCCGGGGAGCCTGCTTAAGACCATTGAGAGACCGTTGCAATAAACAAACATAATCAGGATGGACAGGATCACGAAACCCAAGCGGCTGATGCATATAAAATGTCTCAGCCAAATCACCATGTAGTAAGGCATTCTTAACATCTAGTTGATGTACCGGCCAATGTCGAGAAATAGCCAAACTAAGAACTGTCTGAATAGTGTCAGGTTTAACAACCGGACTAAAGGTCTCATCAACATCAACACCCTCGATATGAGTGCTACCATTCGCCACAAGGCGAGCCTTGTAGTGGCTAAGATTACCATATGCTAAATACTTGTGCCAAAACAACCACATACACCAAACAATATTGGCATCCGCAGGTCTAGGTACAAGAGTCCAAGTTTTATTTTTAATAAGTGCATCATGCTCATCACACTCATCACACATAGCATTTTGCCAATTGAGATCATTAAACGCAACATTATATGACTTAGGTAACGAAGAAACAGGAGACACATGAAGAGTAATACGCTGAGTGGGACGATTAGTCCCTACACGATAACGTGTGACCATGAGGTGAATTGAATCTGGGTTCGGGTTAATAGGTTGGGTTGGTTGATCTGGGGAAACGGAAATGAAAGCCGGTTGTGATGGTATGGAAGTGGGAGTATTGAGAGGGTGTTGCAGTGGTGAAGTAGAGGCAAGAGGCTCAATGGGCGCATCGAATGTAGGTAGTGGGGTTTTAATGGTAGGGACAACTTGAGGATCAGTTAGAACATTGTGTGAAGTGATGGGAGACGATCGTATAATGTTGGAAATGACATTAGATGAGTCATCCAATAAATCATAAGAAGGACTGGCGGTGGGTGTCTTTAAGCCAAACGGGAAAACAGTCTCATCAAAAGTAACATGACGTTAAAGGATAATTTTATTTATGTTCATATCTAAACAATGATAACCACGATGATTGGTGTCATGACCTAAGAAAATGGAAGGTGTCACCCGAGCGCCCAGTTTGTTATTAATATCAAGGTGTGGATAACAAAGACACCCAAAAGTACGTAAGAGGCTATAGTCAGGGATTGATCCAAAAAGGCGAGTAAATGGGACTTCATTGTCAATGGCATGTGAGGGTAAAATATTTAATAGATACACAACCATATTTAGAGCCTCAGTCCAATAATTGGGAGGGAGATGAGCCTGAAATAATAAGGTACGTATAATGTTATTGATAGTTCTAATCATCCTTTCAGACTTCCCATTTTGTTGAGAGGTACGAGGACAAGAAAAACGAAATTGAATCCCATTATCAGTAAATATCTTATGAAAAAACATGGTTGTCAAATTCCCCACTATGGTCACACTGAAAAGACTTGATTTCACACTTAAATTGAGTGCGAACAAAGGTACGAAACAACATAAATTTTGAAAAAAACCAGATTTATTAACTAAAGAATGGGAGACTTCTCTTTATTACATGAAATAGAACTACTTGAAAGGACACGATGTAACACTTCACTTCCTGGATGTCCAAGACGTTGATGCCACATATACTGAATCGCTAGAAAAGCATGCGGAATTGTGGAAGGCTGAGTGAAAGGGTAAAGATCTCCATTGCTATCACGGCGAAGCAGCACCCGACGCGTTTGAAACTCCTTAACAAAAAAACCAAAAGGGTCAAACTCAATAGTACAGTAATTATAGCGAACAAATTGACGAACAGAGATCAAATTCTTTACAATATTAGGAGTAATTAAGACATTATTGAGATGAAGGGGTCGATGGGGAGTAGGCAAAATGCTATGGCCAGAGTTGATGATGGGAATAGAATGCCCGTCACCAACCGCAATAAAGGGGTAAATGCATGAATTAAAAACATCACTAAGACAATTGATAGAATCATTACGATGAGAGGGCGCACCTGTATCCATGTTCCAGTTACCTGTAGCAGGATCCTGGAGTGTCGCAGCAGTAAAAGCATTTGGTAAAATAGTTTCTTGATCCGAAAGCGAACCCGACTGCCCAACAACAGGATGTTGAACCGGCTAACCATTTTGACCCTGCTGCCTGAATTGACCTGTGTGACCCGGTGGACCTACTTGACCCGGTTGATTAATATATGAAGTCGTGGGGTTATAATGTGCAACATTTGGTGTATTAATGAAACCAGGCAGTCCACTATTTAAACCATGTGGCCCACTATAAATCCAGGCGGCCCATACACTTGAGCATAAGATGGGCTAGAATAACAGGCCAAAGGAGGAATCTGTTGCACAGGAGGGGTCGACACACCATTTACCATACCATTACATCCTAGTTTTTGTACCAAGTTTTGCAAAGTTACAAGATCAATTTGTGATAAACTAGACGCGGCATTACTAGATGCCCCAAAATTATAACAAGAACCACGAGTAGGTGGCATGATAGCATTACCATGAACTCCATTATGCAAAAACTTGCAATATTCAGCAAACCTACAAGCACCTTTATTAAAGTTGAAACATGGTTTGTGTACCTTCTCCATAGACGTAGTAAAACGCTTAGTGGTCGAACCCGAGTTTGCCAACAACACCACGAGTGACGAGGAAGTTGAATCAACGAAGGCCTCGTACACACGTGTCTTTAACCGCATCTCCTCCATAGTGAGCATAGACCAGTCTGTTTTAAGGTCCGGGAAAGATTCCCGATGAACAATAATACCATAAACATTATCATACTTAGGAGGCAACCCCTCGAGAGCAATATTCACCACATCCTAATCATTAATAGGCGACCCAGACCTTTCAATATAGTTACAATGGATTCAATTTTGAGGAAATATGCATCAATGCTCAAATAAATCTCCCAACTTCAATGACCAAAGTTTAGCTTTTAAAGCAAGAGAATGAGCACGTTTATTATCTTGAAAAATTTTGGCAAGGAGATCCCAAGCCTTCTTAGCCGATTGAGGATCTTTAGTAACAAGTTGGGATTGAAGGGGTTTAGCTAAAGTGGTGAATATCCAAGATAGAATGATCAATCGATCTTCCACCACTCTGTATCAGGAGGGGTGAAGTGACAAGACTCGGCACCATCACTTGAGGGTTTACCTAGGATATGGCCCAAAAGTCCATGACCCTTGCAGAGATGTTTGAGAAAGTAAGTCTATGAAAAGTGGTTCATCTCATCAATGTCGAGTTTAATGGGAACAAGGACATTAAGGTTGTTGATGGTCATTAATTTATCCGAAAGAAGGATAACAGGTACGGTTGGAGGTGGGGTGTCGTTAGTCATTGTGGGAAAGTAGGAAGTAAGGATGATGGTTAGGGTTTAGTGAAAACTTGCACAGTTACAGTGGAGAGTAGAACGTGGTAGGGTATTTTCAATGTCTTAAGATAACACGAAAGTAACACAGCAGCAGATAGCCACACGGTTCAGCGTATGATCAGAATAAAAGAGATTAACGAAACCAAACTTGAAAACGACGACTGGTTATCAAGTAATACCAACGATCATCCACCAAACTTAAGCAGCCGACTGGTTATCAATAACTAATGATCGACTAAAAAACGAGAAAGAAAGTTTTAAGGTTTTAAGAGGATCGACAAAGTAAGGCTTGATACCATGTAGGATAATTGAATGTTTCGTATATTAATCATAACCGGTGTTTACAATATATAGACATGTAACCCCAACACATAATACTATCGGGTCGTAGCCCATACAATACGACTAACAATACTTACAATGTTATATCGATTTTAGCAACTCTTATGATAATATAAAGGGTATATTTATGATAGGTTAATTTCATTGGATGATTGTATCGTAATTTTATAAATGTACAAAGATAATTTGTACATCAAAAATTACTCAATAAACATAAGATACAAAATTTTATGACAAATTTTGTACACCTTTAGTGATTTCCATGGATTATTTATGTACAAAGACCATGGATTATTTATGGCATTAGAGGAAACTTTGAAGGCATTTGGCAATTGGTTGTGTGGGGAATGTATGACTTTACATGCTGTGAGTCATGCTTGTCACCACCCTGATGGTCTTGTCTGTTTTTCTAATGGGTCCGACAGCATGAGTGGATACATTGTTAGCATTTCAAAGCCGTTTAATAAGGAATCTAAGACAATAGTAACTGAGGGGTTGGTTTTGTATGTTGATCTTCTTGATCGTGTTTTTAAAGTGCCTATCACTACTGTCAAATCTATCCCTCATGCTTGTCGACTCGCCTTCTCTCAGGCGTTAAAAATAGTTCTTTACAAAGTGGTGGCTCAGCCTAGTTCTGTCGATGCGTGGGTTAGGTTGTTACTTTTTCCACATTGTACGTTGCAGGTGTGTAGGCCCAAGAATAGACAGAACGTAGATCTAGGAATAAAAAATCCTTGCAACAAAGTTCTATCTTGAAGTCTCTGGCTACATGGAGGAAAGATGATGGTATTACAACGTTAGTTAAAATTATGTTAAAACGATTCTTGGTTGGGATCCTTGGGTCACGACGGAGGTGATTTTCTAGAGGAGAAAACAACGGGTAACGCCAACATCAGGCAGTGTCTTCGCAAAGTTGCAGATGGGCATTTAACGGCAGCAGTGAAAGTGTTATCATCCTCCGGAGTTGCTCCATATTGTGATGATATCGTTAAAGCCTTAGAGGCTAAGCATCCTTACAAGCAACCCCCATCCATGCCGAGCAACACATTTTCTGAGCCTCCCATTGTAGCAGAGATTGATAGTGTCTTTGGTTGAATTAAATCTTTCCCTAAAGGCACTTCATGCAGAAGAGATGGTTTGAGGGCACAATATATTTTAGATGCTTTATGTGGAGAGGGGTCTGCTACCTCCGCATATCTCTTAAAGGCAATCAATTCAGTCGTTAATTTATGGTTAGCGGGAAGGTGTCCGCCTGTTTTAGCAGAGTTTGTGCATTTGCTCCTCCCACGTCACTCCTTAAACTGGATAACGGGATCCGGTCTATTGCAGTAGGCACTATTTGGAGACGTTTGGTTTCCAAGGTTGCTATGAAAGGTGTGGGTAAAGAAATGTCAAAGTACATTAGTGATTTCTAGTTTGGAGTCGGAGTGTGGGGTGGCGCTGGGGCTATTTTACATAGCGCCAATAGTGTGTTGAGTGAATATCACAATGATGAGGCTCTTGTTATGCTTACTGTGGACTTCTCGAATGCATTTAACCTTGTTGATAGATCAGCATTACTCCACGAGGTTAGGGTGAGGTGTCCCTCTATTTCTTTGTGGGTGGATTTCTTATATGGGCAAGCAACCAGGTTGTATATAGGAGACACACATATCTTGTCTGCCACTGGGGTGTAGCAAGGTGACCCGTTGAGACCTCTTCTTTTTGCTCTTGTATTACACCCGTTATTACATAAGATCTGAGACAATTGTAAGCTTCTTCTTCATGCTTAGTATCTTGATGATGGGACAGTTATTGGAGATTCAGAAGAGGTGGACAGAGTGTTAGACATTATAAGGGTGAGTGGTCCAGGTTTGGGTCTTGAACTTAATATCAAGAAAACAGAGATATTTTGGCCCTTGTGTGATGGTATGAAGCTTCGTGAAGGTTTATTCCCTGTTGATATTCGAAGGCCGTCATTGGGTGCAAAGCTTCTTGGGGGAGCTGTTAGTAGAGATGCGGATTTTATTAGTGGGTTGGTTATTAGGAGAGCTGCGAATGCTGTTGATTTGATGAGTCTTCTTCCACAGTTATGTGACCCGCAGAGTGAGCTCCTCTTGCTTCAATCATGTATGGGAATTGTGAAACTCTTTTTTGGTTTAAGGACTTGTCAACCTGTACACATGGATGAAGCGGCCTTGCTCTTTGACAAAGGGTTGCATGGGTCGATTGAAAACATGGTGGTTTGTGGAGGGCCTTTCTTTGGAGAATTACAGTGGCGACTCGCTTCTTTACCCATTCAATTTGGTGGTTTGGGTTTGTACTCGGCAAAAGTGGCTTCCTCTTATGCTTTTGTGGCCTCGAGGGCCCAATCTTGGGTGCTACAAGACCATATCTTACGGGAGAGTGGCCTATGTGGTATGGATGCTGATTATGTTTGTGCTCTGGATTGTCTTCGTGATACGATTCCAAGCTTTGATTTTATTGGTTTTACTAATAAGGACACCGTCCCCTCACCCCAGCAAACATTGGCGAGTGCACTTTTTAGTGAAATGGTCAAGGATATGGAAGTCCACTTTGACATGACTGTGAGATAGAAAGCAGTTTTTGAGTGTCTACAAGCCCCTCATGCCCAAGATTTTCTACTAGCTATCCCTATAGATGGGCTAGGTCAACATATGTCATGGGTGGAATATCGTACTACCCTTAAGTATCGCTTTATGATTCCTTTATTTCTGGTTGATGAGATATGCTCAGTTTGTCGCAAGGCATGTTTGGATTACTTTGGGGAACACGCAGTCCATTGCAAACAGCTCCCGGGCTTCAAATACAGACACGATGGTTAGGGATGTCCTTTTTTACGTTTGCAGGTGATGAGTTCCTAAAAACTCATCATTTCTGTTCCATTTTAAATACGAAAACAGTTAAAAAACACACAGAAATACTACATAATACTATAAATATCTTTGAATTGTGTTTTTATACGTTTCAGGTGCAAAAGGACTGAAAACAAAGGAAAACGTGCAAAGTTTGCACACTTGGCAAAATCAGTCCCTGAACTTTCAAGAAATGTCAGAAATGGTCCCTGGGAAAATCATTTTGAAGAAAAGTCAACAATAGTCCCCCAGGAATCATGAAATGACAAATTTTACCCTTGAAGTTCAAAATTGCACAAATGGCAAAACAGGTCCCCCAAGTTTCATAAATCACAGTTTTAGTCCCTAGAAGTTTATTTTGGAATGAAAAGTCAACTTTAGACCTTGGGAAGTCAAAAATATTCATTATAAGTCCCTGGATAAAAGTTTACATAAAATGACAACTTTTAACCCTCAAGTTACAAAATTGACAAAATAGGTCCCTGGGTATTATAAAATGGAAATTTAATACAAAATACCCTTGTACTATGCATGAATGAAAAAATTGGAACAATTTGATAACTTGTGGAAAATTACAATTTCACCCCTAAACTTTGGTGAAATTACATAAATGGTCCTTTTAGGTTTTTAAATTTAAAATTTACATTTATTATCCTTGTACTAATGTTATATGGCAGGAATGGCCCTTATGATACTTTGGAAACATGGCATGATCAGCCCCTAAAGTTTCATCAAATTACAAGATTAGTCCTTGGGCTCAAATAAATAACAAACCAAACCGGATCCATTTACTCCTTAAATCCAATTCCCTATAATCCAAAATAAATATAACCTGGCCCAAGTCTTTCCCAGGCCCACCAAAACAAGCCCAACCTTCCCTTTTAATAAAACATGGGCGTTGACCCGCGTTGACCCGTCCCCTTCCTCAACCATCTGCATCACCTGCTACTTCCCACCATCACTTCCACCTCCACCTTCACCACCACTTGCACCCTTTCCACCTCACCCTACTCCCTGTCACTCCCTCAACCAAACCCACCTCCTAGGTTTACCCTAGGAGGTGACACCTATTACACCCACAAGTTGTTACCAAACCCCTACCCTGTAGACACCCTGCAACCTCATAATCCACCAATCACACCTTAACAGCCAACAAATTGCAAAAATTGAAATTGGCGCCAAAAATTGCTTTTGAACAGGTGTTGAATAATTGACACGTATCAAAGGTGGGATCTACTCAGAAGCTTGTGGAGATCATTTTGGGACTATAAAAGGCAAAGGAGGGGCATAGAAGCAGAGTACCTTGGCCTTAAGCCAATGTCACTTAGACTAGATTAATCATAGTGTAATTTTACATGCTTTCATTTAAATTACTGTCATTTACTGTTTTAATTAGTGTAAAGGAACATCATGTAGTGTAATGGAACACCATTTACAGTTTTAATGCAAGTTACTTTTATAATTCAAGTTCTTCAAGTTACCTTTATTTTTCATGTCATTTACAATTTCAAGTTGGATTATTGTTGTTATTGGACTCTTATAAGCCACATAAGCTCCTGACAAAGCTTGTTTAAGCTTTTAGATACATTAATAAATCATAGTCTTTATAAAACCAAAAATCATTAAAAATAGAGAAAATTAGAAAATAAATCAAAAATTAATGTTCTTGGGTGATTCTGCTTGGAGCATGGCTATTATGGATTGCCATTGGTTGTAGTGTCTCATGGGAGACTATAGGTTGTGTATTGGTCCTTGGTTTCCACAGTCTCAGTAGGATTCACTTTGTAAGTCAACTTTTACAATTTTTGCAATTTATGCTTAAGTTATCTATCTGTGTTAATTTCTTAATTTCTGTGTTTAGTTGTTGTTATTTTATGTTTTTATAGCTTTGTAATAAGTTGTTGTATTTTGAATATGTTTTAGTCTAAGATTTGCATTTTGACTGTGTGAATATTGATTTTTGATAATCATGGTTTAACCTTGTGTGACTACTTGATTAAACTTATAAAAGTCCTAATTTAACAGATGAAAGCTTTTAGAATTGATAAAATTAGTGTACACAGTCTTATGTAATGAAAAGCTAAAATTGATTTCATTTAAGGTGTGTTTGGCAATACTGATTCAAGGGTGCTTGAATGAGTCTAGGGTGTTGTTATTGGTTGATATTTGATACATGAAGTTCTTTGAGGTCAGACAAACCTTCAAACCTATTATGTATTCACTTAAAAGTCAAAAATCACATCATTGGCCACTCATTTGATCACTGTATGGATTTGCAAAGCCATACTCACCAAATCTGTTTAAATCTTGTTAATACTTGTTTATTTTATGTTCTTGTATCTTAATATAGCCTATTTAATCATTAAATTCAGATCAAAGTTGATCAAAGTCAACTTTGATCATAAACTCAAAAAGTCAAAAATTACATAAAACCTGTTTTTCAATTAAATAGATAATTTTGTGTAGGATTTAATACTTAGTTTCATAACTTGTGCTTTTGATATGTTTTAGTTTAGCTGCTCACCTTTATGTGTGAATTTTATCAATTTTTGTTTAGCTTATTTACTAGCTTAAATTTGTGCTTATACATCCATGTTTTTGCCCTGTATCAGGACTACAAGTTCAATTTCATGAGCTTGTAGCTTATTAAATATTGACCCAAACCTGTGAGCTTGGCACTTTTGTGTAGCCCTTGTGGCATTTTTAATGTTTGTGCTTTTATTTTCCATATTGTAGCTTTTAGAATAGCTTATTTCCCCTTTCTATTTTTGTTCACCAAATTCCCCACACAGAAGCAAACTGTGTGGGTTGAATTGTTCTCATAAGCTCATAAAGCCCTCATCTGAGCTTTGGATTTAGTGGATTGGCTTCCTAGTGAAGCTAGTCCACTAAACTCTTTGCTCAGATGCTTGTGAAGCTGGACTCAGCTTATTAGATAAGTTGTGAGAGCTTTTTGTTTGCTCACTCTCAAAAATGGATTGTGTAAACAGTCCATTTGCACCATTTCCCTTAAGCTCTCACAAGCTCCTAAGTGAAGCTAAGGTTGTGATTTTTAGTTTTATTAGAAGCTAAGATGTCCAACTTTGATATCCTGTTCTTAATTATAAGTTTGTAGCTTATTTAGATAAGCTGCAAGCAGCTTAAACTTATCACACCAGGAAAAGAAGTACTGAGTCCTCAGTATTTCCTTACCAATCTAGACATTTTCATAAGCTTACAAAAAGATCATTACTTGGACCTAGCTTATGAGATTAGCTTCTTTTAGAAGCTTATCAACTAGGCTTTAAGATCTAGCACTTTAATTCACCATTGTAGCTTATTCACCTAGGCTGCAACATGCTTTTTGTTTGTCCATTTTCTGAGTACTTAAGAGTTATACCATATCACTCAGGGAATGGAGGTTTTTCATAAGCCTCCCAAAAGCTCATCAGTGGACCCCACTTGATGAGCTTTGGCTTTTTGAAAAGCCAAACACCTCAGCTTGCTATTCCAATCTTTAGTTTGGCCTTTTCAGCTTATTTCCTAAGCTTATTTGGCCTCTCTAGTTAGTTGCAGGGGTGTTTGGAACTAAGGTATTAGGAAATTGCTTATTTGCTTATTTTAAGCTTATTAGTGATTTCCAGTGCATTAACTTTTGTAAATATGTATATTATACTTGTACAAATATATTTTATCTTTAACTTTTAAGTATGGAGCTTATTACAGGCTCTTAGAAGCCTCAACTCAATCCAAGTTAAGCCCAAAAGGCTTAACTGTCTAAACCATAAGCTTGTGCTTATTAAGCACTCCTCAGTGCTTATTCATGTTTATATACACCTACTATACTTGTATATATATACTTTTAGCTTTTATTTTCACTGTATAGCTTTTTAAAGTTTATTCCAAGCTTATTATCCCACCTTGAGTCCAAAAACTCAACTGTGTGGGTAATAAGCCCACGAATTGCTTATTTGTAGGTTTTATAAGTTTAGTTTTCTTAATATATGTATAATATCTGTATTTATATAGTTTCATAAAAAGAAAAGCCAAAAAGAAAGCCCTTTTGAAGCTAAGTGATAGCTTCTATTTAGAAGTCTTATTACTTATTTGCTTTATCAAAGCTTTTTCAAAAGCCCCTCACAAGCTCATCTGTGCACCAAAATGGTTGAGCTTGGGCTTTTTGGAAAGCCTATCAGCACATCTTGCAACTCCAACTTCTATTTTGCCATTTTGAGCTTAACCCGTCAGCTTAAATTGACCAAACATAAGGTTGCAGGGGGTGTTTGGATATGAGTGTGCTTAATTTGCTTATTTAGCTTATGTGAGCTTATTTGCTTAATCCAGTGCACCAAGCTTGTATATTATTGTCCATTAAACATATTTTCACCTTTCTTTTCCTTTCTTTTCAGTTTTCAAGCTAGTTTAGAGCTTATGAGCCACTGTGAGCTTTTTGCTTAACTGAATAAGCTCATAAGCTCCTAAACTGCTTATTTCTATGTTTGCACAGTTCCATCTTCATAATATATGTATAATATAAGTACTTAGTTAATCCATAAAAAAGGAAAACCAAAAAGAAGCTTTAACCAAAGTGAAAGCTTCTATTTAAGAAGCTTTAGGCTTAAAAGCCAACTGTTAAGCTAATAAGCTCACACAGAGCTTATTGCTTAGTTTTGAAAAAAGTTGCTTTGTTAAAGTTGCTTATTATTAGTTACTTATTAAGTTTGTAAAAAAAAAATGAAAAATAAAATAATTGCAAAAAAATGGGTGTGGGTGGATTCGAACCTGAGACCTCTCGCTAGTATACATGCATTGTGCCCACACCCCTTCCATTAGCTCTGGGGCACCAGTTCCGTTTGTCTTTACACAAACAATGTATATAACCCACTTTTTCCCTTTTGGCTTATTGGAACTGAGCAGCTTATTCCAGCTTATCTGGATAAGCTGGCAACCCCAACTTATTTTTCCTAGGATCCTTATAAGTAAATATACTTTCTGTAATTTTTTCGTATTTTTTACTGTTCATCTAATATATATAATAATTAATATAGTTTCATTAGGTTTTAGGAAATAATAAGTAAATTATTTTTAAAACTGCTTATTTATAATTTTTACAAATTTTTTTATATTTTTTATGTATTCATGAGATACTTAGGAAGTTTTATAAAAAGTTTTATAACTTTATAAATAAGTTTAGTATGTATAATAATTAATTTAGTTTAATTAGTCTAATTAATAAATAATAGATTTTAATTAAGTTTTCTTATTTTTGTATATTAAATATAGTTTTTATATTTTTCTTAGCTTTTTATTAGTATTTTAGAATTATGTAAAATGTTTCATATTTTTGTTTGCTTATTTAGTATTTATAATAATTAAATATTAGTATTAATATATAGATAATAGTAAATAAGTAATAATAAATAGAATAATTGTATAATAAATATATTTTTAGTTTCAAAAATTATTTTATATTATTTTAAACTTTTCTAAGTTTTAATTTTATTTTTCTAAGCATTTTTTATATTTTTCTTATTTTTAGGTAATTATTAAATAAGTAAATAAATAGTTTTAATTAATAATAATTAAGTACATAGTATAAAAATTAGTTTTAATTTCCTAATAATTTTCTTATTCTTTTAGGATTCCAAAAATATAGTTTTCACATTTGTGGGAATTATATTTGACTGAATTCACTTTTTATTTTTGTACATAGACGTTTATTTAAACGTTTTCGTACGCGTTTTAGGTTTTTAGGTTTTTCTACTATTTTAATAACATTGTAAATATAGTTATTTATTTTATTTCTTTTTAATTTGCATTTAAGCCGTTAAGGCATGCAAATTCCCTCTTTGGGAATAGTTTTGTTTTATTCGTTACGTTTACGTTTATTTAAACTTAAACGTATGATTGTAAATAATACTTTATTATTTTAGGGTTTCTGATTGCACGTTTCTTAAACGATGTAGCTGTGACAGAGCTATTACTATTCACATTCCAGTGTTAGTCATTCAGATTCCCATTTTTCTAAATACATATTATTTCAACACATTACAAGTCATGGTACTATCACGCACACCTCGTTGGGACATAACGACCTGGGGATGTACTTTTCTATACTCACGTACTTTTCTGTACTTAAGACCCACGGATTAACTTTGCCATTTCTCTCGGCCTCTCCCTTTTTGTTATCGGCCGTTCACAAGCGGTTGAGAAATAAAGTGACGGTTCGGGAGGAATCAAAATTTGGCGCCGTTGCCGGGGAGGTTGTGCTGCCTACTATGACTTGTATTTTGTATTTTGTTGAAATACCTATCCTTGTTTGTATATTATACTATATCATTCAACTTCCAGGCTGTCAGGACACATTTATTACAGTTAATTATTCACAAGTAATTAGCTTGCGTGGTAAACCTGACACAAGCCTGGGAGGTAGTGATTATATACTGTATCATATTTCATTTCAAAAAACAATATAAAAATACAAAAATATTTTTTTCCTTTGCATACAACTTGCACAGTTTGATTAGTCCCTCAGTTACAACATTTAGTTGTTGGCTGTTTACAGTTACTGAGCTCTGTCAGACCTAGATTCCCTTTCAAGGGGCGGTTGTTAGGAATTTTCTTTCTTTGTACATATATATATAAATCTAAAAATACAAAAACATTATAAAATACAAAAATCAAAAATAATCTCCTTACCCTAATATTTATAATTCTGTGAGTGGCAATCCCACTCCAATTTCTCACCAAATCTTTGAGTGGCAATCCCACTCCATTTCCCCAAGAACCAATTAATTCGGGGTCGAGTCAAACTAACGACTCGGTAATCAAAAATTAGTGTGGGGTAGAATACCCACATCTTGTATATATTGTGAAAATGTAATAAAAAAAATTGTAAATACACAAAAATAAATAATTGTTGTGTTACCCTACTTAGCTTTAAATATTATCTTTTTACGTTCAAGGATTCGGCATAATAGCCGGGACTTTGAATATTGAGGACAATATTCATTTCTAAGTGTGGGGGGGAAATTCTGGCGAATTTGATCAATTATATACCTTTGTATGCCCTTTTTCCCCAAAATAGGCCAAATTTTAAAATTTTTTCATTTGGTGTTAGTACACAACATATGGTAATCAGTCCACCAAAGTCTAAATGACAAAGGGATTGGCTAGTCCAGGAGCAAACGGCTCTTGGTAAAGACATCTCAAATCCGTTGATGGCTGGCAATTTGCCAAAAATTGTATGGTTCCTCAACTCCCCCGTATCCTCATAAGCAAATGAGTTGGCTAGCCCGCAAGATTATGGCTTGTGGTAAAGGCAGTGAAAATCCATAATTGGTAATCAGCTCACCAAGATGTTGACTATTCCATCAAGAGTTGGCTAGTCCAGAAGCAAACGGCTTTTGGTAAAAACTAATCAAATCCGTTGACAGCTGGTGGTTTGCTCAAAATCACACGGTTATCAGGTGTGCCACAGTTCTTACACTTGGCTACTCCAGAAGTAATGGCTTTTGGTAAAGAGATATCAAAACCATTAAATTTTCAAAACAGGTTGTTATTAGATTATAGATTGCTAGGGACTAGCAATGTTTTAGTGTGGGGTATTGATGAGTTCCTAAAAACTCATCATTTCTGTTCCATTTTAAATACGAAAACAGTTAAAAAACACACAAAAATACTACATAATACTATAAATATCTTTGAATTGTGTTTTTATACGTTTCAGGTGCAAAAGGACTGAAAACAAAGGAAAACGTGCAAAGTTTGCACACTTGGCAAAATCAGTCCCTGAACTTTCAAGAAATGTCAGAAATGGTCCCTGGGAAAATCATTTTGAAGAAAAGTCAACAATAGTCCCCCAGGAATCATGAAATGACAAATTTTACCCTTGAAGTTCAAAATTGCACAAATGGCAAAACAGGTCCCCCAAGTTTCATAAATCACAGTTTTAGTCCCTAGAAGTTTATTTTGGAATAAAAAGTCAACTTTAGTCCTTGGGAAGTCAAAAATATTCATTATAAGTCCTTGGATAAAAGTTTACATAAAATGACAACTTTTAACCCTCAAGTTACAAAATTGGCAAAATAGGTCCCTGGGTATTATAAAATGGAAATTTAATACAAAATACCCTTGTACTATGCATGAATGAAAAAATTGGAACAATTTGATAACTTGTGGAAAATTACAATTTCACCCCTAAACTTTGGTGAAATTACATAAATGGTCCTTTTAGGTTTTTAAATTTAAAATTTACATTTATTATCCTTGTACTAATGTTATATGGCAGGAATGGCCCTTATGATACTTTGGAAACATGGCATGATCAGCCCCTAAAGTTTCATCAAATTACAAGATTAGTCCTTGGGCTCAAATAAATAACAAACCAAACCGGATCCATTTACTCCTTAAATCCAATTCCCTATAATCCAAAATAAATATAACCTGGCCCAAGTCTTTCCCAGGCCCACCAAAACAAGCCCAACCTTCCCTTTTAATAAAACATGGGCGTTGACCCGCGTTGACCCGTCCCCTTCCTCAACCATCTGCATCACCTGCTACTTCCCACCATCACTTCCACCTCCACCTTCACCACCACTTGCACCCTTTCCACCTCACCCTACTCCCTGTCACTCCCTCAACCAAACCCACCTCCTAGGTTTACCCTAGGAGGTGACACCTATTACACCCACAAGTTGTTACCAAACCCCTACCCTGTAGACACCCTGCAACCTCATAATTCACCAATCACACCTTAACAGCCAACAAATTGCAAAAATTGAAATTGGCGCCAAAAATTGCTTTTGAACAGGTGTTGAATAATTGACACGTATCAAAGGTGGGATCTACTCAGAAGCTTGTGGAGATCATTTTGGGACTATAAAAGGCAAAGGAGGGGCATAGAAGCAGAGTACCTTGGCCTTAAGCCAATGTCACTTAGACTAGATTAATCATAGTGTAATTTTACATGCTTTCATTTAAATTACTGTCATTTACTGTTTTAATTAGTGTAAAGGAACATCATGTAGTGTAATGGAACACCATTTACAGTTTTAATGCAAGTTACTTTTATAATTCAAGTTCTTCAAGTTACCTTTATTTTTCATGTCATTTACAATTTCAAGTTGGATTATTGTTGTTATTGGACTCTTATAAGCCACATAAGCTCCTGACAAAGCTTGTTTAAGCTTTTAGATACATTAATAAATCATAGTCTTTATAAAACCAAAAATCATTAAAAATAGAGAAAATTAGAAAATAAATCAAAAATTAATGTTCTTGGGTGATTCTGCTTGGAGCATGGCTATTATGGATTGCCATTGGTTGTAGTGTCTCATGGGAGACTATAGGTTGTGTATTGGTCCTTGGTTTCCACAGTCTCAGTAGGATTCACTTTGTAAGTCAACTTTTACAATTTTTGCAATTTATGCTTAAGTTATCTATCTGTGTTAATTTCTTAATTTCTGTGTTTAGTTGTTGTTATTTTATGTTTTTATAGCTTTGTAATAAGTTGTTGTATTTTGAATTTGTTTTAGTCTAAGATTTGCATTTTGACTGTGTGAATATTGATTTTTGATAATCATGGTTTAACCTTGTGTGACTACCTGATTAAACTTATAAAAGTCCTAATTTAACAGATGAAAGCTTTTAGAATTGATAAAATTAGTGTACACAGTCTTATGTAATGAAAAGCTAAAATTGATTTCATTTAAGGTGTGTTTGGCAATACTGATTCAAGGGTGCTTGAATGAGTCTAGGGTGTTGTTATTGGTTGATATTTGATACATGAAGTTCTTTGAGGTCAGACAAACCTTCAAACCTATTATGTATTCACTTAAAAGTCAAAAATCACATCATTGGCCACTCATTTGATCACTGTATGGATTTGCAAAGCCATACTCACCAAATCTGTTTAAATCTTGTTAATACTTGTTTATTTTATGTTCTTGTATCTTAATATAGCCTATTTAATCATTAAATTCAGATCAAAGTTGATCAAAGTCAACTTTGATCATAAACTCAAAAAGTCAAAAATTACATAAAACCTGTTTTTCAATTAAATAGATAATTTTGTGTAGGATTTAATACTTAGTTTCATAACTTGTGCTTTTGATATGTTTTAGTTTAGCTGCTCACCTTTATGTGTGAATTTTATCAATTTTTGTTTAGCTTATTTACTAGCTTAAATTTGTGCTTATACATCCATGTTTTTGCCCTGTATCAGGACTACAAGTTCAATTTCATGAGCTTGTAGCTTATTAAATATTGACCCAAACCTGTGAGCTTGGCACTTTTGTGTAGCCCTTGTGGCATTTTTAATGTTTGTGCTTTTATTTTCCATATTGTAGCTTTTAGAATAGCTTATTTCCCCTTTCTATTTTTGTTCACCAAATTCCCCACACAGAAGCAAACTGTGTGGGTTGAATTGTTCTCATAAGCTCATAAAGCCCTCATCTGAGCTTTGGATTTAGTGGATTGGCTTCCTAGTGAAGCTAGTCCACTAAACTCTTTGCTCAGATGCTTGTGAAGCTGGACTCAGCTTATTAGATAAGTTGTGAGAGCTTTTTGTTTGCTCACTCTCAAAAATGGATTGTGTAAACAGTCCATTTGCACCATTTCCCTTAAGCTCTCACAAGCTCCTAAGTGAAGCTAAGGTTGTGATTTTTAGTTTTATTAGAAGCTAAGATGTCCAACTTTGATATCCTGTTCTTAATTATAAGTTTGTAGCTTATTTAGATAAGCTGCAAGCAGCTTAAACTTATCACACCAGGAAAAGAAGTACTGAGTCCTCAGTATTTCCTTACCAATCTAGACATTTTCATAAGCTTACAAAAAGATCATTACTTGGACCTAGCTTATGAGATTAGCTTCTTTTAGAAGCTTATCAACTAGGCTTTAAGATCCAGCACTTTAATTCACCATTGTAGCTTATTCACCTAGGCTGCAACATGCTTTTTGTTTGTCCATTTTCTGAGTACTTAAGAGTTATACCATATCACTCAGGGAATGGAGGTTTTTCATAAGCCTCCCAAAAGCTCATCAGTGGACCCCACTTGATGAGCTTTGGCTTTTTGAAAAGCCAAACACCTCAGCTTGCTATTCCAATCTTTAGTTTGGCCTTTTCAGCTTATTTCCTAATCTTATTTGGCCTCTCTAGTTAGTTGCAGGGGTGTTTGGAACTAAGGTATTAGGAAATTGCTTATTTGCTTATTTTAAGCTTATTAGTGATTTCCAGTGCATTAACTTTTGTAAATATGTATATTATACTTGTACAAATATATTTTATCTTTAACTTTTAAGTATGGAGCTTATTACAGGCTCTTAGAAGCCTCAACTCAATCCAAGTTAAGCCCAAAAGGCTTAACTGTCTAAACCATAAGCTTGTGCTTATTAAGCACTCCTCAGTGCTTATTCATGTTTATATACACCTACTATACTTGTATATATATACTTTTAGCTTTTATTTTCACTGTATAGCTTTTTAAAGTTTATTCCAAGCTTATTATCCCACCTTGAGTCCAAAAACTCAACTGTGTGGGTAATAAGCCCACGAATTGCTTATTTGTAGGTTTTATAAGTTTAGTTTTCTTAATATATGTATAATATTTGTATTTATATAGTTTCATAAAAAGAAAAGCCAAAAAGAAAGCCCTTTTGAAGCTAAGTGATAGCTTCTATTTAGAAGTCTTATTACTTATTTGCTTTATCAAAGCTTTTTCAAAAGCCCCTCACAAGCTCATCTGTGCACCAAAATGGTTGAGTTTGGGCTTTTTGGAAAGCCTATCAGCACATCTTGCAACTCCAACTTCTATTTTGCCATTTTGAGCTTAACCCGTCAGCTTAAATTGACCAAACATAATGTTGCAGGGGGTGTTTGGATCTGAGTGTGCTTAATTTACTTATTTAGCTTATGTGAGCTTATTTGCTTAATCCAGTGCACCAAGCTTGTATATTATTGTCCATTAAACATATTTTCACCTTTCTTTTCCTTTCTTTTCAGTTTTCAAGCTAGTTTAGAGCTTATGAGCCACTGTGAGCTTTTTGCTTAACTGAATAAGCTCATAAGCTCCTAAACTGCTTATTTCTATGTTTGCACAGTTCCATCTTCATAATATATGTATAATATAAGTACTTAGTTAATCCATAAAAAAGAAAAACCAAAAAGAAGCTTTAACCAAAGTGAAAGCTTCTATTTAAGAAGCTTTAGGCTTAAAAGCCAACTGTTAAGCTAATAAGCTCACACAGAGCTTATTGCTTAGTTTTGAAAAAAGTTGCTTTGTTAAGTTGCTTATTATTAGTTACTTATTAAGTTTGTAAAAAAAAAATGAAAAATAAAATAATTGCAAAAAAATGGGTGTGGGTGGATTCGAACCTGAGACCTCTCGCTAGTATACATGCATTGTGCCCACACCCCTTCCATTAGCTCTGGGGCACCAGTTCCGTTTGTCTTTGCACAAACAATGTATATAACCCACTTTTTCCCTTTTGGCTTATTGGAACTGAGCAGCTTATTCCAGCTTATCTGGATAAGCTGGCAACCCCAACTTATTTTTCCTAGGATCCTTATAAGTAAATATACTTTCTGTAATTTTTTCGTATTTTTTACTGTTCATCTAATATATATAATAATTAATATAGTTTCATTAGGTTTTAGGAAATAATAAGTAAATTATTTTTAAAACTGCTTATTTATAATTTTTACAAATTTTTTATATTTTTTATGTATTCATGAGATACTTAGGAAGTTTTATAAAAAGTTTTATAACTTTATAAATAAGTTTAGTATGTATAATAATTAATTTAGTTTAATTAGTCTAATTAATAAATAATAGATTTTAATTAAGTTTTCTTATTTTTGTATATTAAATATAGTTTTTATATTTTTCTTAGCTTTTTATTAGTATTTTAGAATTATGTAAAAAGTTTCATATTTTTGTTTGCTTATTTAGTATTTATAATAATTAAATATTAGTATTAATATATAGATAATAGTAAATAAGTAATAATAAATAGAATAATTGTATAATAAATATATTTTTAGTTTCAAATATTATTTTATATTATTTTAAACTTTTCTAAGTTTTAATTTTATTTTTCTAAGCATTTTTTATATTTTTCTTATTTTTAGGTAATTATTAAATAAGTAAATAAATAGTTTTAATTAATAATAATTAAGTACATAGTATAAAAATTAGTTTTAATTTCCTAATAATTTTCTTATTCTTTTAGGATTCCAAAAATATAGTTTTCACATTTGTGGGAATTATATTTGACTGAATTCACTTTTTATTTTTGTACATAGACGTTTATTTAAACGTTTTCGTACGCGTTTTAGGTTTTTAGGTTTTTCTACTATTTTAATAACATTGTAAATATAGTTATTTATTTTATTTCTTTTTAATTTGCATTTAAGCCGTTAAGGCATGCAAATTCCCTCTTTGGAAATAGTTTTGTTTTATTCGTTACGTTTACGTTTATTTAAACTTAAACGTATGATTGTAAATAATACTTTATTATTTTAGGGTTTCTGATTGCACGTTTCTTAAACGATGTAGCTGTGACAGAGCTATTACTATTCACATTCCAGTGTTAGTCATTCAGATTCCCATTTTTCTAAATACATATTATTTCAACACATTACAAGTCATGGTACTATCACGCACACCTCGTTGGGACATAACGACCTGGGGATGTACTTTTCTATACTCACGTACTTTTCTGTACTTAAGACCCACGGATTAACTTTGCCATTTCTCCCGGCCTCTCCCTTTTTGTTATCGGCCGTTCACAAGCGGTTGAGAAATAAAGTGATGGTTTGGGAGGAATCAGCAGGCGTGCTAGGATCTCTGCCAAGAAAGAAGCACCTGTGAACTTTTTGACTGATCCGTTGGATGGAAGATCCACACTTAGACCGGCAGACGTTTTGGTGTTTGGATGGGTTGGTGGGAAACATGCATGTGTGGATCTAACAAGGGTTTCTCCTATCGTGGGTTTGAGTAGCCGGGGTTTTACAGTAGGACAAGCTACTTTGAAAGTCGCCTCGTACAAAGTGGCAAAACATGAGAAAGCGTGCATTGAAATTCAACATGTTTATTCTTTTCGCATTTGATACTTTTGGTTTCCTTGCACCTGAGGCTGTGGAGCTCCTCAACAGAGTCCAATGAGTTATGCATAGCAATGTTATGACACCTAGATCTACAAACGTGGTTTTTAAAAGGATTAGCTTTGCACCTCTATGTAAATCGAAAGAATGCAAATAAAAATGATCTTTACCTTTAGTTAATGCTGGAATACAAAATTTTATGACAAATTTACGCATTATAGATAGCAAGCAGTTAGTTTATATACTCTGTTCTTCATGTAGCGATGGCCTACTGTGTTTTTAATTTGTTAGAGCTATAGACTGCCACTGGACTCTTTATGTAGTCATGGGCTAATGTACCAATCAATTTATTATAGCTTATGGGCTGGATCGTAGTGGGCTTAAGCATTGTTATTGGATTGATCATGCGTATTATAGTATTATTAAGTTTTTATTTCTGTAAATATATGACTATTAAAAAGATATGGTATTTGGTCCAACTTTGTGAGAAAACTCACTTCATAATGACTTTCCATATATATAAACCACTTCAGTTTTTTATATCAGCCTCATGCATAAATTCAATTCTTTAGGAAATATGCCACTGGCGAGATATCTTAAGAGCCGAATTTCAATCAATTTAGTGTGATTTTTTATTAAGCCGGTTTGGCCTAACCTGACAAAATTAGACCCTCATAAGTCATAAGGTTGTAAGTTTTATTACAATTTTATATCCCAAAAAGCGTGTTAAACACTTGCCTTATTCACAAATGGCATTACAGAGACAGCCATTGCCAATTGCCACCAGAAGTCACTTTAGATTAATGTTAAAAAAAACAAAAGACTGACCCTTTCTTCGCCCGCATGTAATATGTTGTCATAAAAGAACTACTAAGTTCTTTGTTTTCCTTAAAAGACTTATGGAGTCATGCTAGCTATCAGTATGTCTTCAACTTGGCGCGGGCGATTTCTTAAAAAGGTGTTTCGGTTATTAATGCTACTATTTTAGTGTAGCTAAGCCATCACTAGCCAGTAATATTTTTAAAGGCGTTTTTTTTTTTCCTTAATAATTACACTAGAATTACGAGTACATGGTGAAAGCGTGTGTCTGTGTTTTCGAAAAGTGATCATATTGAAACGCTTGCGTATAAAAGTATAAAACTACATACTTTTGACCAAACATCTGTTTCTTTTCAGTTGGAAAACAACAGGAACTAGTTTTTCTAATACGATTTATTGCTCCCCAAGTGCTATTTCGTGGTAGTACAGCTGACCAAGTTATACACAGTTGATATTTAATGGGTTTTAGCATAGATACTAAGGTGCTGGTAATGAAACATCACTAAATCATAATAAAGAAATCCCCTTTTGTAACAAAGTCAAAGTCCTTAAGCATGCCTATGAGACAATGAGAGTGACATATTTCCTGACTATTTCAGCATCTAGCATGCGTGCAATGAATTATAACACAATAGATGGAGGTTTTCCTAGCTATCAAGCCTTCGAAAGGGCATGTATAACTTCAACTATCTCCAATTATAGACCGTGAAAATGGGTTAATTTGAAATTTGTATGGAGTTTGTTGTGATGTTTTTAATACAACAATGAAAAAGGTGGCTGATCTTGCTGAAATTTCTTCTAGTTCGGGCAAAAACAAAGGCAAAGCAGTATTTCAGCATAAGAAGATCAAAAGGCCAGAACAACAACATTCGCATTCTAAATTTGTGTTTCCTTTTTCTCTTGATGACGACCCACAGTCCATGTCTCAATCTCAATCATCAAAGAATCAACACATGATATCTTTTAGATCAGAAAATAAGGAAACGGAACACCACCTACATAACCAACAGCCTGTGCCAAAGCTATATAGAGGGGTGAGGCAACGCCAATGGGGAAAATGGGTAGCAGAAATACGCCTCCCTCGTAGTAGAAGTAGACGTTGGTTAGGAACATTTGAGAATGCTCATCAAGCGGCTTTAGCATATGATCACGAGGCTTTCAAGTTGAGGGGAAACAAAGCTCGACTCAATTTCCCGGATCTTTTCATTAAAGATGAAAAACAAATCCCAGCCTCATCTTTGGAGCCATGTGTAGAACAAGAGGTTAAGCCTTTGCTCAATGACTCGCATGGGTCGTCAGAACAAGCTGGTCCACGTAATGATGAAGGTCGTAGCGTGTTTGACACGAGTGAAAGCTTGTTTCAATATCCAGCATGGGAAACTTTGGAAGACGGTGTGTCTAATGCATCTCAAGGTGGTAGTAGCTTCATATGGGATAACTTTGAACCCAGTTTCTTTAATCCATGATAACTTAAATTCTTGGCTCTATTATTATATATAGTTGCTAGAGATTTGCCATAAATATGCATAAGGTTTCTTAAACAATTGGCTGTTTTCTGGTTAAATTGTAGAAAAACCATATGGACATATATTGAGTCTATCCCATTTTCATTATCTTAAGGGAAACTACACGTGAGCCTACCATGGATTGGTCCAGGCCTGGCTCAGTAGCTTGACGGGATTACATGAGTCTAGTTTGTCAAAACCATTGATCATATATGAGCCACATAAAGTTTTACTATAGCGGTTCTTATGAAGAGTTTGTTCAATTTAGATTATGACTCAAGTTTATACGAGTTCATAGTATAGTAATAGCTTCATCAATATATATCTTGTGTTTGTTTTGTCTTTTATATACTGCTAGCAAGGTACTCGCAGCGTTGCGACGGTTACCTTAAAATAAAAATTGCCGGTGAACATATTTTTTAAGTTATTACATTTTCTGTGGCAATAAATTTACGAATGTTAAAAATTTCATTTGACATATTTCAACTCTTCAACAAATGACATTGTTTTTCGCTATGTAATTGAGATAATAAATATATTAGTGAGCAACGTTTTTCCGTTGTTTAAAATAACTATTTGATTTATATAAAGTTTGGCTTTATGGATAGGGGTGTTCAAAAATCTGTGAAACCGCTAAACCGAGCCGACCGGCTCAATCTGAAACAAAAAACAATAACCAATTAACCTGAACCAAAACAAAACTCGAAATTTGAAAAACCCTTTTATAATGATTCGATTTCTGTTTTTATTTTCAGATATTTCGAGGTTACTCAAACCAAGTCGTGTTTAATATACATGTAGTTTTAACAAAATATTTATAAAAGTGTACGGTTATTAACTATATGTATTCAGGTATAAATTTTTTTTACATGTCTTAGTTAACTTAGATGTTTTGTTTGCAGTGTTTGATTGGATTGTATCTTATGCTTTATTAGTTGTAATGCTTAATATTGTATTTATGAGATGTCTTAGGGGGGTGTTTACTAAACTAAGTGGTTACATATAAAGGTCTTAATTAGCCACTTATTTGAGAGAGTGTAGTTTTAATGAGTCCTTCAATTAAGAGATTGTAAAGGTTTTGGGCCAACATTTATCTTATTAAAATGGAATAAGGGAAAGGGTAAGGATCCAGTGAGAAGAAACTTAAAATGAGAAGAATGAGAAATAACTATAACATCATATTTGAGATGCATCGACTTGAATTAGATGCATCTCTATTCATTTAGATGCATCACAATTAGTTTCGAAAGTGATTTTGATGTGAAAACAATGCAAAGTAGTACTTGCAACAAATTGACCCGTAGAGGACGAAAAATACATAGGATTCGTCTAATTTGATGAAATGCACCTAATATATGTATACGCATCTAATGTTTTGCTAAAAAATATATTATGATGCATATAAAAGATTAGGGATGCATCTAATTCAAATTGATGCATCTTTAATATGTTGTTATAATTATTTCTCATTCTTCTTATTTTAAGGATTCTTCTCATTTGATCCTTAGTCATAAGGGAAAAAGTAAACACCTTCTTAGTGTGTTAAATGGAAGAAATGTCGTTGATCTATTATATGTAGTACATATATTATATAAGTTCAGAAATGGTTATCGATAGGGAGTTGATACTCCCACCACATTTTTTTATACTTGCACCACAACTTGTGCATTACAGTATTGTATCGTACAACACTGCAATGCACAGTTGTGGTATTTGCATAAAAAAAATATGGTGGGAGTATAAACTCCCTTATAGATATCATTGTTAGGTTGCGTATATCTGAATCAAATTAAAGACTCACCCTCTGATCTTCGGCAAATCTAAAAAAAAAAAAAAAAAAAAAAAAAAAAAAAAAAAAAAAACTCATCCATTTATACTATACCTAAAACTCTTTAAGGTATTCAAAGGAACAAGTTCTAAATGCATGGTAGACTTGTGCATCATTGATAATGCAGAAACATTGAAAAAGACCCGGTTGCAAGGTTTACAAATATTATGTGCATAGATCCTCCCCAAACAATTATTAGAAGATAAATAGGCTCAAACCCGATCTATGTGCTTCAGGTCTATTAAGGTTTATGAATAGGTTTTCATGTATTGTATCATTATAAATAGCTATCAATAAAGACATGATACCTATGAGGTTAACATCATTTAACATGGTATCATAAGCAGGTATGATCTTAAGACCTAGTCGGTCTTCAAGCAACCACTTCTATACCACCCCGTCACACCTACCTATGTCCCAAAAACTACCCATGTCCATCGATCCTCTCCTAAACTCTAATGTTTTATGAACATTGTTGTTGCTTCATTAGGATCTTGCTACGTATCTTTTCTAAAGTTTTCCTCCCAACCGTATTTGTTTTAAATTTGTTTTTACTAAGCCGCCAACTGTTGACCATCAAACATAGCACCAATTTTCCGTCCAACATGTTTTTCTTTTCTTGCACGTTAAAATAAATACAATAAAATCAGTTTACTCACATTACAAGTGCATGTGTTGTTGGTGCATCCGAAAGATTTCACTTTCAATGTTATCGAAGATCTTCATCATAAATTAGAATTGGTTATTTTTCTTTTTTATGTTTTTTTATTTCAGTCTCGAGCTTTCACGATTTACTCGCTTAAACTGCAGGGGAGTATTAGAAGATACATAGGCCCAAGCCCAGTGTGTGAGCTTTGGGTCCATTAGAGTTTATGAATAACTTTTCATGTATTGTATCATTATAAATAATTATCAATAAAAACATGATACCTACAGGGTTAACATCATTTAACCAATTTCTCTTTGCAATGTTTTCACATTGGATGATACTTTGATAGCCTTTTAGGGACTTTAAAGATGATTGTATAATGTGACAAAAAGCTTGTAAGAATCATAACTTGATAAAATGGAGTCTTCTATAATCTTCCACATCCTTTGATCAAGTCACTTGAACATTGAATACTAGTATAGAATTTTTCCTAATTCAGGTCTCACATCCTGATGTTCATGAGATAATGCACTTTATAAGGGTTTAACATTGTGAATTATGTCATATAAGCTCTTGAGAGACAATTTAAGATATATATACATTTTATATATGTTTCTCTTAGTTCATTGAACATAAACTCTCTTCTCCTTCTTTTTTTCCTATGATACATTTTAGTTAAAAATCTTTGGATGTAAACTAATTATATATTGCTAAGTTGGCTTTGAGTCGTGTGACCTTAATGGTGTGTCATCCGGTGAGTTTTAGCATTCCATGAAACCCACCGCGCAATTCAACTTTTGCTATTTGTTTTAGTTTTTGTAACCTAATCTTAAAACTATTGGTAGCTCTTGTGTTTATCATTTTCAAATTTTTCTCATGTTATTTGTGTGTATTGGTATTTGACTCAAAGACAAAACAAGTTACATGATTTATACACTTTTGCTGCTATGTAGTGGCAGAACTTGAACATTTTTTAATAAGGGGCCGAGACAGAAGTTCAAACTACTTTTTTGTTGTATGTAAAATAGCAAGTATAGCATCATGTATATACCCGATAGACATGAATATATATACCCGATAGACATGAATATATAAAAGAAAATCATGTGATAAAGAAGCAGGCTAACTTATAGTTCATGAAAGTAATCAAAAACTCTTAACCTCAAAATATCAAACAAATAGGTTATTCATATAAAGGATTTAGGAGTATTGTTATTTCAACTTGTAGGGGTTTCCTGTTGAGAAGTATAAGTGAACTTTGTGGGCAATGCATGATGCTAGGAATAGAGAGTGTGTGAAAGATGAATCTTCTTGGTCTTAACAATGCATTACCATTAGGAGGTTAGGATGGTATCACTCTAAAGATATCTATCTGCTTGATGATGCATGTCTTCTGTATGGTCTATTATTCTACTAATGAGGAGGTGTTGTTAGTACAATGTGGGCTATGAAGGATATGTGTTGGTTCCTTTGTAAAGGAAATGTAGGCATGAGGTTATGGTAATGGCGAATTAGAGGTAAATTTAGTATGTTTAGAATTGAATATTTCATGTAGTAATGTTGTCTATGATCAACATTGTGTTAGCTATTAGATGTTTTGTATCTTTAGAAGGTTTGGGCATGTCCAAACACTTCTTGTCATTTGATGTAAAGTTTTTGGTAATAATATATGGTAATTGATATGTACATATCAATTTGATTCATACACATAAATGCAAATGTAAATAGACTCTTATGCCCTTATGTAGCTTTAACCCCTTTTTCTATACCCTAATGTGAGAAATCAATTGCGCCTCTTATATGCGTTTACCCATAACACGTTACACGTCCCAATTGAATCCATCACTGGTGTGTAAGCACAATTGATTCATTTATCTTTTAAAATATTAAACGGATTGATCACTATGATTTTGTATACATCATGCAAGTTATGATCCCAAACTGGAACTTGATGTTGTGACATTATGATTTCATGTTGTGTACTTGAGTTTGTGTGTATAACAGTATCCATACTTACACATACATGATAAGGAGTTCCTATGAGATAAGCTTTTTGTTTCTAATATCCTTATATGTGTTGCTATACTATGATGTATTCTTAATTAATTTACTTTTTCAATTCCTTAATTCAAATTTGCATTCTATGGATCTTGTGTTAACATATTGTGTTAACAGCAGCTTTATCTTAATGTGTTTTTAAGGATATATTGAATGTCTTTTGATGTTGTTATCTAAGCATGGATTGTTGGTGTTCATTTTCTTTTATTAAACTCATGAAATGAATTGACATCACATGTGTTTCTGTTGAGCCAATTTTCAAATTTACTAACACTAAAGCTGAGGATGAAGCCATAGGAAAAAAAAACACGGGAAGGAAACCAAATAACTGATTTGGTGGAAGTCTTAAGAAAAAGTCAAACAACAACTAAAGGGCATAGTGGTCTATTTACAATTATATATTTATGTGTATTAATCAAATTGATATGTGTAGATATCGACTCCCATAATATATATTCACCCTTTTTGTTTAAAGAAAAATATAAAGGATTTACTTTGAAAACATCAGACACTATTGTGGCCTAATTTATAGGAAGGGGCAACAACTAAACAATGAAGATCATCTTTAAACTATCAAGCTTCTACACTATTAGGCCAAATTTTGGGAGGGCCAACACCTTCCCTTACCTCTATAAAGTCTCGTGAATATGGATGCACAATCGACTAATAAACCATTAAAAAGAACAAAAAATAAAAAACTATTAACTGAAAACTAAGTATAGATAAATTACTAAATTCCGATGAATTTTAATTCAAGTCAATAATTAATAACCTTGAATGTAAAAATGGGAGGAAAAAAACTAACAACATCAAAAACAGTTAATTTACACCCGATTCAAAAGAAATTTAAAAGGAAAATACAATTACTAATTGAAAAGTAAAAAAAAGAAAAATCTCGTCAACTTAAGCCTTAAGATTATACATATTAATGATGTAACACCCCCAATTTTTAAAATATTTGCAGCGGAATAAAGATTGGGTGTTACTTCATAGCTCACAGTTTTTCAGTAGAAAATGATTTTCAATTTAGTCATTTTAAAAAATTTATCATTTGAATTTAATAAATATCAGAGTTTTCAAAATGAGGTCCCAGTGGTTTCAAAGTTTGTTAAATGAGTTTTCGAATGATAGTGAAATTTATAGCCTTGGTAAGAATCCGTGCTCCTCCGTACCATCCTTGCTCATTATAGACCTGAGATAAACACATGCTAAAAGTGTCAACACAAAGGTTGGTGAGTTCATAGAGTTTATAAGTAGAGTAGTTGATTTCCAAGAATCAAAAGAGTTTGTGAGTTTATACTATTCATAATAAACGATTTATTATCAGAATCAAAGTGTGAGTAAAATCCATAGTGTTTATAGTCAAAAGCAGTTGATTTATCAAAATCAAAGTTAACATGAAATAGTTTGTTGGTTTGCCCTAATTGGGTCAACACCAAAATAGTTATGATTTGCCAAGTAATAGTGATTTTCTGCTATATAGTGAACACAAATTAGTCATTTGATATACATTAATTATTGTAGCACTGTGTCATGACCACAACACTACTACCTGATTTCTCTAAGCCTCATGACACTCATCCGATTAACAGATCTCATAAAATATGATGGATAATAGTAACAATGGCCATCTGGATAGGTTTTTGTCATTCACCTATTAGATTTCAAATAAAGTGCGTTTGGTGGCTTTCCTCTAGCAACCAAACGGGGATTGTCAATCCCTAATAGATCTATCCACAATTATTTACGTTCACCCTACAAGTGACTAAGGTTCATGATATGAGGGACTTTTTGGCAATATCAAACTTAGGAAGTAGAAATCAGATATAGCATACAGTTGATAAGTCACTTGTAAACATGTTTATAGCAGTTATCTCTCCATGAGATATAAATTGTATAAAATGGTGGGCTATGGTCCCACAGTAATATGTAAATAGTTTAAAATACTTGTGAAAGTAAAAGTAGTAATTGAGCATGTATCTCCCCCAAAACATTTATAAAACAGTTATAAAACGGGGCTAAGAACTCACAGTAATTTGTAAATAGTTAAGAGTACTTGTAAAGGTATAAAACATGTAGTTGAGCATGTATCTCCCCCAAAACATTTATAAAACAATTTTAAAACTAGTAAAAGTAGGGGCTATGACTCACCTTAAGTGATACTAGGAATGATGAAGGTAAGTTCGAGTGAGATTATGAGAATGATTTTGGAAGCGTCCTTATTACGGAACCTGATAAATAAATTTATCTGAGAATCTAACCAAATACTATTTGGTAAATGAATATCGCTCAATGAATGATGAAAGGATGATATGCGAGTGATGTTCTTATGTTTATAAGATACGTTATTATGTCTGAAGTTTTCTTTTCTTAATTTTTGATGATAATAATACGTAAAGTTAATTAGTTAAAATACTGTTACATATATTTTTAACGTAACTAAAATGGGGATGTATATGACGTGAGGGGGGGGGGGGGGTGACATAGAAATAGAAAATAAAATAGGAATGTCACATATGATATGTGGGCCCTTGTCTTTTTTTCAATTTTACACTGTTTACCCTAACGGCGTTAGCGTTACACCGTTAGTCCAAAGTTAAATATATTTATGTTTTAAGTCCATAAACTTTCAAATTATTACACTATTCACCCAATAGTTCATAAAATCAGTTTTTCATCCCCAAGTTTGTAAAATGACAGTTTTTACCCTAACTTTATAAACTTTACATTTTTAACCCAAAAGTTATAAAATTTGCAATTTTAGTCCAAAATTCACCAATTCCTCAACTTAGTGTTCTTATTTCTTAATAAAGTTAGGAACAACTTATTTTACTTTTCAAACTGCTTATTTTCATAAAATAGCTTATTTTTAGCTTATTGGGCTCTTAAACAAGAAAACTAAAGCCCGTTACGAGTTTCTGATCCGTTAGGTTTACGAAAGTTTTGGGCTTAGTTTCGGGCTTATTTTAGGATGTTAAAAACATTTCAAAACACCTTATTAGGACAGCTTATTTGTTTTGCTTATTTTGACTGATTGGGCCTTAAGGCCCAATCGGTGGTGTATTAGTTTTCAAAACATGGTCCAGGGTCAATATGCTTTGCTTTATTTACTAGGTCGAGACGTGAATATTATTACAAGTGTTCTATATGAAAACGATAGTTTGTTAGGTGGTCTATTAGTTTATGAAATAAAACGGTATACTCGTTAAGTTGGATTCAAAAATATGCGTTCGATCTTGGGCTGCATGGGGTAAGGTTTTTGAGTACACGACTTAGAATATTTTACGTGTTTTGAGACTAGGTCTCGTTGTACATTAGGAACGTGTCCAAAAATAGTTTATACGCGACTTTTATGACTTAAATCTTTAGGTGTCTTGATAACTAGCATGTCAAACATATAGACGGAATAATTATAGGATATGTTGTTTATATAGATTACGAGTAATTTGGTGCAAGTGGTAGTGATATGCACGTAAAAATCAAAGTATACGTTTTAAGTAAAAATGGAAAAGTGAAGACGAGACTTACTACACCAAAAATGGTGGGGTAAAATGAATCGTAGAGTCGAGGAATGGGTAGTACGAGAGAGTAGCGTGTATGTCGACTCAACCAAGGTTCACAAACAAAGGTTTGTTTCTCCCAGACACCACTCGAAAGACTCGTGCTCTTGCCAAAGTGATTTGAACCAGAAACTACAACTAGGACTTAGTATATTTTGTAATTGATTTGCATGGGAGTAGGAATCGAATGCATGCATGCAAGGTGGTATTTATATGAAATTTTGAGTGTTTTAGTGATCATAAATTTATGAGATGGGATGGTAGAGTGTATTCAAAAAGTCTTGAGGTTTGTAAGAAGTAACATGCTTCCCTTTTTGGTTCCTAGCTTGTCGACATACATAAATTGTCAAAGAAAACATGTGTTTATATATTTTAAGTTAGGATCGTACGTCTTGTTTCCTTTTAAAAATACAACATGTACTTTGCCTAGGGATTTTATATTACTCTTGTGAGAGCATAAAATGGGGAGGTACCTCCATGTGGTTTAAAATATATGTTGACACAAGTTTTCATTTGATACACGATTTGGAAATCGTGTAGTAATTGATGATAGTTGATCAAAATTTAATATCTAAACATGAAATCGTGTTAGAATTATTATTAGGAGTTCAAAGAAACAAACGGGGTTTAAAATGGTTTAGTTTTGAAATATTTGATAAATCGTATGGGTTGTTTGTGGACCAACACTTGGTTTCGTAAAAATATAGTGAGACTCGACATGAGAAACTGAAATTCGACATGTTTGGAGTTGGCTAGGTGAGAAATGAGGTAGGGTAAAAATATGTATGTGTCGTGTGTAAAAATTGGTCGTACGAGGTGTATTCTTGGCTTGGTTTAGTCGATATTAGCGAAATAATCATGAGAGATTTTGGGCTCAAGTTTTTTGGGCTGATGAATAGTAACATGCCACGAATTGAAGTTGGGCTTAGAAATTAATAAGGGTCCGTTTGGATGTAATTTGGATTAGGAAAAATAAATTATGATTATAAAAGTTTATTTAAGATTTAGTGAAACGTTTACGTGAGTCCGGGAGTGAATAGTGTTTTGTGAATAGTAAAACTTTTGAAAAACATCTCAATATTACTAACCGACTCCAAAAACGATGAATAGTGAAATGATGAATAGTGTTTGGTGAATAGTAACCAATGAATAGTAAATTTGAAAAATGTTCTGAAAATACAGGTTTGTAACGACCAATTTATATAATAAAGAAAATTTTAAATTTTCCTGTAAAAATAGTGATTTGAAGTAATGACAGAGATTAATTTATAATTAAACGTTTTTAATTATGGGGGAAATCACGGGATGTGATAAATGAGGGTCAATCCTTCTCATTTTATCTGCCACGTCAGCTATCTCTCTCCGATGATCTTCAGGCGATTGCTTGTCACAGTAAGAGCGACCTTTTTTTTTATTTATTTTTTTAAAACATTTTTAACAACAAACTTAAATTTCATTAATAATTCAAACCTTACATAATAATTCAAATTAAATTAAAACATTACAATAGAATTCAAATAACATTAAAATATTACGATAATAAAACAACTAAACTAATTTTGATTTTGACGATGTCAAATATTTTCCACCAAATCGGCTTTTAGACTAAGATAAGTTGTTTTGTAGATTATCTCCTTGGTAATTTCCAACGATTCCACATGCGTTCTTACGGGATCATAATTACGGTGCTGCTCCGCTCGAAAGAATATGGGAGATATCGCCCGCTCTTCGTCCTGAATTATCATTTTATGTAATATGATGCATGTGTACATTATATCTGCTAGGTGCTTTTTGTCAAACCATTTAGCCGGATGTTTAATCATTAGCCACTTGCTCTATAGTACACCAAAAGCGCGTTCCACATCTTTCCTTTTTGCTTCGTGCATCGTCTTAAAAAATATTCGTTTGTGATCATCCGTCCCTGAATTTTTAATGGACTTCATAATAACAGACCATTCCGGATATATCCCATCAGTAAAATAATATCTCCGTTTATAAGGCACGTCACTAGCAACGAATTCCACATCAGGTGCTCTTCCCACTTTTAGATCATTGAAAAGAGGCGATTGACCTAAAACATTAATTTCGTTATCATTCCCAGCGACACCAAAGAACGCATGCCAAATTCATAAATCTTGGGAGGCGATCGCTTCCAATAAAATGAAAGGATCTAACCCGTGATCACCCCTACAAAATTGAGCTTTTAAAGTGTGTCGGCAATTCTCCCATGGCCAATCTGTACAGTCAATACTTCCTATCATCCCAAGAAACCCATGATTTTCGTAGTGATGAGCATAGAGTTTTTCAATGTCAATAACTGCTGGCTTTCGCAAAAACTCTACACCATATAACTCAATGATGGCCTCACAAAATTTTTGGAGACACTCACAAATTGTTGTCGCACCCATCTGCAGATATTCGTCCAGAGCATTAGGATCGACTCCGTATGCCAATTGACGAAGTACACTTCATCAATGGAGAAATACCAAGTGTGCCTACACAATTAGGAGTTTGTTGGAAATAAAGGGAATGGTCGGTTACCTCTCGAACAATTCGTGTGAATATGTTTTGGCTCATTCAAAAACGATTATGGAATGCTCTTTCGCCATACACTGGGTTTTCATAGAAGTAAACCGCCACTAAACGATTATGAGCACCTAAACGATCCCTGTTAATTTGGTTTCGTGAGATTTTAGGTTGTGACGCTTGATAAGCCTCCTAACACTCTTGCGCAAACATCATAAACTCGCTACTAACTTCATTTTCATCATCCGAAGATGAATCGGCAATAAATAGCTTGTAAGAATTCATTATGTAGATTTGAGAGAGTGTGTATATAGAGAATGCATTTGAATGTGTGAAAAAAATAGTGAAATTATTTAAGTTTAAAGTTATTATTATTATTATCTTTTTTAAGCCCAACGTTCACATAATAATGGTAAAAAAAAAAATTAAAGGCGATAGATGCACGAATGAAGGTCGTTGGAACGACCCACGTCCAAAAAAATGGGGCGATCAATCGAGTGTGATTCCTATCCACAGTAGAGACGATCGAGTGCGATTGACAAATGGATCGATCGATTGATGCTTACTGTGTAGCCTAAGAGTACTTTAATAAGGATTACCAAGTCATTTTCTACGAACACAATTACAAACTTCGTGTGTCCAAAAGTACACATGAAATTCTGGTCATATGTATAATTATCATTACAAAATACGTATAAAAAAATATTGCTCACCGATGAGTTTTAGGTACATTGTTTCGCCGCCACAACGCGCAAACACCTTATTTTTTTTTTTATTATTTTTTTTTTAACAGAAATTTCATATCACACCTGACAAATGGAGGAAATTTGAATACAACAAGTTACATCGACACAACAAGTTACATCGAACATAACAAGTTAAGACAAAACAAGACATACACCCTAATAGTTGTGACAGACTACAGCAACACCATACAAGGGTGAGAGGAATCACCAAAGTGAGCTTTTGACAGACACAATCATATGCAGGTGTAGCTTGACAAAAGCACATAATACATACATAGATGATAAAACTAGGCATCCTTAAAGGAGCCAGACCAAAACCTAACAGATCTAAAATCAAACCCCTAGGCAGCAGCGAGCCGTCGATAACGGGCCACAACATATCTGAGCAGAAGGAACCGGATGGTAGCAAATCTGAGCAGAAGACAGCGGTGTCGGCAGCGATGACAACAGCGGCAGCGAAGATGTGGGATGACAGATCTGTGGGTAAAGCTTTATTGTAGAAAAAGAAAAAGTACAAAAAGAAAGAGGTCCGGACGGCCGGCCAAAGCCGACCGCCGAAAAAGAGATACGTTTGGTTTAGGATAAGTTTGGATTATAGAGAGAGGTGGGAGGATAAGTTAGAGAGAATACTAATTTCTATTCAAACCTCAAATTTGCATTTTTTTTTTTTTTTTTTTTTTTTTCCGATGCAAACATTAACATTTTTCGCAATGATTTGCTATCGCTTATTTCTCTTACTAGCCAAAGCCAAAACTGTTGACCACTATTGAGACTCACCTCACCAACATGAAACAACTCATAGTTTTCAATATACCAACTGTAAGTTTGTAACAAGCTGGTTTTTACCAAAAGATTGTATTTAGAAAGTATGATGAATTGGTACATGAATTTAAATGAATAATGCAAAAGGAATATAAATAATTATTGAAGAAGTTTGTTCCCTCGTAGTATATGATTTCCGATACACTCTTTGTAGACTGTATTATTACATGGTGGACATATTTAATTACTCTATAAATCGAATAATGCTATGCATTTTCTTTTTAATTATTGATACAGCAAAAATAAGATTAGCACTTAAAACAGTTTGCTAAAGTACTAAAATGACCATTAACAGGCTGGTTGGTGAGAATCAAGCCACGTGGGCTGTCTGTCACTAATTAAATCATAACCATGTTACACTACCATTAAACTACACAAGTCTTCTTTCTATATTGTGATTACTTGTCATGTTTTAATCCAATTGAATTTCGTCATAATTGTTGTAGAAAATAAAAGAGTGAGACAAATATTTTTCTTCTTCTTTTTTTAACGATAAAGGTCAATGGTTTTCTTTATTTTACTCGTAATATAGTAACGATTAAATGTGACTTTTGATTGCTATCGACTCAAACATATCTTCAATTAATTGAATCTAAGAGCACGTCTATTTGTCGAACTTCAAATAAGTAAGTCGGTGAAGTATGTTGTGGTTGTTAATTTACATCGATATCCGATGCTCTTTGGTACCCACTTAAAAATTGATAGGCTTATAGAAAGATTTTGTAAATAAAATATTACGTGAGTCCCGGCTCATGCTCATCACAGTTGATGCCCCAGAAAACCAGAAGAGTTGCCAGAGCTATTTCTTATATAATGAACAAACCTTCATCCCTTACGCCCCTGTAACCCTCATTTACAATTTATTTACGTCAAATATTTATTTAAATATATAAAAACGCTACCTTCATTTTGTTTCAGCCACCATGATGACAGAACAAGTACTACTAACACAAACACTTTAGGAAGTTTGTAAAGAATCAAAAATAGTTTAAAAGATTTTTCTTAGTATATAAAAGGATTTGATTGTTTAAGCAACATGACATGTTTATCTATTTAATATTACTAGTTTTGGAACAAAATGAAACAAATTGCTGCCACAAATGAAGCAAAGAAGATCACGCCTATATATTGCATATATAGTGGGCCGGCACTCTGTTTATTTTGTAAAGTATTTTTCTGTCAACTAAACATTTTTCAATGCTCATAGTTTCATATGATGCAACTCAGTAATGGTATTTAAATTGTTATTTTATTTAATTATTATTATTATTTTTAACAGCACCAGACTTGAAATCCGACCCCCGAATTAAATCATCTAAACGGGCAAGCTTCGGAACCCAAACCACTAAGAGAGACCCGCGAAGGAAAACCTTATAACTCACTGCTTCGCAATAGAAAGAAAACTTGAATTTTTTTGTCTCTTGCGAGACTTAGAAATGCATATTCCATTTATCATACATGTCTTTACTAAAGAGTAATTATGTATGAAGTATCGCGCAAATTTTCATTTTCATTTGTATTATACGTATCAAAACTTAACTATTCTTACATTTTAAAGAAAAATGATTGGGAGGCTTAAAAATGTGACTAATTATGTGTCTAAACAGATGTGGCAATAAGTTATTGGTTTGTGAAGAAGCGAGTCCTCCTAGTGTCATCAACAAGATGTTGACACATAGGTTTAGTCATATAATTAGGCATACCAGTTAGGCATGTCAATCAATGCTCCATTTTAAAATCACATTACACCTCTTTTGCACTATTCATTTCAACGTTACAGTGACATAGGAATTTGTACATTGTCTTGTAACCATAATTGTTGTATGAACTTTTTCCGTTTTAAATACAGTGTTAACTTTTAATTATGTTAAACATCATATTGTAATTAGGTGAAATTAGTTCACTTTCCAGGTAAGTTTAACAAGTAATGAAAAGTGGAGGGGTGTGAGTTGGCAAATAGTGTGTATGAAGTGTGTATGAAGCAGTATGGCAATAACGCATGCTTGGTGTTGTCACCCGTTTGCCAAATCACACTATACACCGACTTCTTTACCTCACTTTTGCTTTCCTTTTCTTTATTTCTCTTTTCTGCTTTTGCTAACATTATGCAGTTTTTTAAGGCAAATGGGAGGTAAATAGATAAACTAACAATAAGATGTAGAATTCTAACGACAATAAAATGACATAACGGCACCAACATTACACAATCGGCAAATGATTCAACACTTATGACATCACACTTATTGTCCGACGTGTCAACCAAAACGGCGTTGTTGTTTCGGCACCGTTCCCCCCCCCCCCCCCCCCCCCCCCCACCGCCATTTGAAATGTGAAAGAACTCGCCCAGCGCCAATTGGCCAAAGGCCAAACTTTTTTTTGTATTTTAATTAGTTTTGTGGTTTAATTGGGTATGGTAGGACCTAAAAAGAGTGAAACAGATTGAGCCACTACTGAAAAGTTATTATGGTGTGTGAATATGAAATGATGAGGTGGTGGTGATGTGACTAAATGGCTTGAGCCACCACATCTGATGCTCTTAACTACTTATTTGAGATAAATGTTTTTGTAGGCTTCCAATAAAAAGAAATAAGGATTTGGGCTTACTCATTAAATGAAAAAGAAAATACCATGTAGTTACAACACTGACACCTTTAAACTTACAAGTTACAACTAATATGGACCAAACACAAACATATAAGAAAAGAACATCCAACACATTAAAATAAAGTCCCCGACTATTAAACCTCCAAAATGCAATATCAATAAGGGCAATCACTCAATAGAGAACACAGATGAGGTATAATACAACTAAAACCTCGACACTTAAGACGTAACCCATCGAAAATTCCAACCAAGCACCTCTGGTGCCCCTACAATCTAACCGAGTTATAAGAATGTGAAAAGAAAAACGATGACCAAGATAAGACCTTAAAGTGCATGAACACTGCAAACTAAATGCCATGTTGAAACGAAAAGTCTAGACTCTTACACAACGACTCTAGATATAACAAACACTAATAGATCACGTCCTTCAACACGACCAAACTACCTTAATAACACTTCCTCAAAACCTCGCCTACAATAACACATGTCCCAAATCAGGATTCAAGAACTAAGACCGAGCGTAAAAGTGGCCGAACACATCAACGTCACCTCCGTGTCACATCAACTTTTTACACATTCACCAGTTTCATTACTAAACAATCGTAATAAGGACCACCAAATCCATTTTTTACATCTTATTCAATGTTTTGAAATACTCAAGGCGCAAAAGTGGTCAGAGAGCCTCGAGGCGAGGCGCAGACCAAGGTGCAGGATTCATAACTATTAGGTGCACTACACATAAGTTTTTTTTTTTTTTTTTTTTTTTTTTTTTTTTTTTTTTTTTTTTTAACATATGTGACAATTTATGCAGCTTAAATAACATTGAGATCATACTTAATAGTTAATACATCTAACAAAGCTCGCATTTAAATCCAATATATCAAGCAAGCAACGTATCAATATTCAAGGCGTAATGCCACATTGTCATAATAATATTTCATAAAGAAACTACTTAATTGAACAAAGTAAAAGATTTCAAGCTATGTTGTCAAATTCCCCATCGTCATCATCAAATGTGTATCCCTCTGCATTGTGATCAGATTCATCCTCCTCGACATCTTCTACTTTGGTGTCACAATCTCATCAACATCATCTACAAGGTTTGATCTAGAACTGGACCATCCCCTTCATGTTCCCCTTGAGCTTGAATTAGCATACACATCCTTGGATATAAGATTATAGTTCGACTCGTTCGCGTGCCTTTATCATTCCTTGGTAGTTCATCCTAATACATTCTACCAATCAACCATTAGTTACTTTCATCAATCTCATTTAAGGATAAAGGATCAATAATATCACAACAATCAAAATTTTTCTTTAATTGTGAATTGTATTTTACATACACCAAATTATTTAGCCTAGACTGATTAAGTCTATTTCTTCCTTTGTTATGAAGTTGCAAATTTAAGAATCAAAAGTGAGTGGCAAAATAAATACTTCTAACTTTACAAGACTAAATAGACTCAAGTTTCACATTCAAACTCAACTAAACTCATGTAGTAATATTCGATAACGTAAAAACTTACATGACTAAATATGCTCCAGTTACGCTCACACCCTGTTGCATTACACGTAAGAAATAGAACTTTGATAGCAAACTTCTTTAAATGAGGATCATCCTCATTTGGTACAAGCCTCATAATGCAATTTAACAACCCCGACGACACTTTTGCATCGTCATCAATCGTAGGATATGAGTAGTAAGTTGTGGATTTAAATAATATTGAGCAGCATGTAACGGTTAATGAAATTGACACTCCCGCCTTTTTTCGATAATGACAAATACATCCTTGTATTTATTTTCATCACCATTAAAAGATGTTGATATTGCTTCTTTTGCCTTTTTCATGACCGTGTATATGTAACCCATTGTTGGCTTCTTTTCGCCATCTACTAATCGAATAACACTTACAATAGGACCCGTTAACTTAAGAAGGTACACAATGTTACTCGAAAAAGTAGGCATCGCAACAATACCAGCCACATGCTTACAAGCTTGCTCCTTAGCATACTTACTTTTTGTCCAAGTATCAGATGCGAACATTTTTCTCAAGTTCATTTTTTGAACTTGTATTGAATGAATAGTAATGTAAATACTGGCAAATCTTATTGTTGCTGGCTTAACCAACTCCCTTTTCCCAATAAATTTTCTCATCATGTTCACAACGCCAGTACGGTTATATATATATATATATATATATATATATATATATATATATATATATATATATATAACAATTTAATGCCATTGCCCTCTTTAGCTTTTCTCGTGCTCTTGGAATCTTTCCAATTATCTTCAATTTTTACCATTAATAGGTTACCCGCTGCTTTATAATTTGATGTGTTGTCTGTCACTATTTGCACAACATTTTGCTATCTAATTTCCTCCACAATATGAATTGACCTGATGAAAATAAAACCTCTAGGAGAGTTGATAAGAAAGTTGATTATGTCTTTATGAGCTACTAAATCTCGTCATCCATCAGACATCAAAGAACAACCATACTTTGCCCACTGCTCATGATGCACTTGTTTTACCATTTCATCAGTCAGCTTGACAACTTTAGCCAAATATGGGACTCAAACTTCGTGGTAACTAGGAGGTTTAAACCCGTTTCATTTTGGGCTACTGCTTCCATAGCTATACGAAAGCTATCATTAAATGGCAATCCAGTATCATAGAACCAGTTAGCTAACTCTTTGCACGCTTTACCTCGAAGTTCTTTCTTTTATATCTCATTGATGGTTGTCTGCTTCTTTTTTTTCGTCTTTGCGGTTTTTAACAACTTGTTCTGGTGGAGGTTTGAAAAACATATCCATAGGGCCTTTTACATCTTTTTGCTTTTTTGATAATTGAACTCGAGACTTTCTACTACTTTGATGAGAGCCACTACCAACTTCTTTATCCTCATCATACACGCACTCTTCTAGTTCCATATCATCAAAGTCAGGTAACACTTCTGCAATTCGCTTATTTTTTTCCATGTACATGAAAATCTCATTACATATATAAAAATACAAGTTTTAAAACAAAAAGTAACAATATTTAAAAAAGTTTTACAAAAAATTAATATATATATATATATATATATATATATATATATATATATATATATATATATATATATATATATATATATATATATATATATATAACAGAAAGTATTTTCTACACAAAAACATTAAAATAACACAATTTACTTCCTTTTTCATCTCATTAACCCTCTTTTCTTCCTCTTACTCCATATATGCAACCACCACACCAAAGAAATCAAATACGAGAAACAATTTTTTTTTTTAAATTATTTCTACCCAAATTCAGCTCAAGAACACCACATGACCAGACCATTAATTTGGTGATGTTCTTCAACGAACGAGGGCACAAAACCACCCACCATGCGTCGTGGTGGTGGTGATGTTTGATGAGTGTGTAAATACTCATCATTTTTAGTCAAATCTGAACTGCAAAATGATTAAAAACACTCAAAAATGCACCAAAATATGAAGAAAATCCCAAAGATCGTGTTTTATACGTTTCTGATGCAAAACGAGTGAAAACAAACGAAAAACGAACAAAATTTGCATAATTGGCAGTTTCAGTCCCCCAACTTTCAAAATTTGACAAAACTAGTCCGTGAGCATTTATTACAAAGAAAAATCAACCCTTGCTCTTTAAAAGTCAAAATAAATCACAAATGATCTTTGGGTAAAAAGATTTGGAAAATTACACAATTGGTCCCTGTACTTTGGCAAATTGGCAGTTTTAGTCCCTGGTATTTCAAATTTGGAAAAATTGTGTTTTTGGTCCCTTGGTTTATTTAACTTGACAAGATTGACCCTTGGTTGAAATTTGAAAGATTGGCAGATCGGTACCTTAAAGTTTCACCATGTTGCAAAAATAGTCCTCATGATATTATACGGATAAAAAATGACATAATAAATTCCCCTTGGGCTTTAACCAATTACCAAATACAAACCACATCCCAACCCACCATCATTTAATCCCTTGGCCTAATTATCCCACAGCCCACCTCCAACCCCAAATACGTTTTAAATAAAAACATCCCCCAAACCCTATCACATAAATTATACGTGTGTCCACTTCCCCCTTGGTAAAACGTATACCTTTGACCCAGTCAAACCACAAACCTCCTTTCTCCTTCAACCCTTTTAACCACCGTATATCAAACCCTCCTCCTCCATTACCTTTTTCTGCTATACGACATCTCCATCATCTCAAAAGTCCCTCCTCACCAATACCAAGTCCAGTCCTTCACATGATACCAAACCCCTCATGGGTGTCCACTCCACTCACACCTTCTCCAAGAAACCTTCATGAGATACCATACCTACCCACTCCAAATTGGGCGCCAAGAAGAATCAATGGCTGGGATTCATTCAAAAGGGAGAGAAGACCATTGCTCTTTTGTTTATCATTAGTATAAAAAGCTTCATTGTAAGCCATGGTTTGGCAATTAGGTTTTAGTATGTAATTTTAGGGTAAAAATTAGTTTTTTTTAGCAGTCAAGTAGTGTTTAAAGTAATGATTTAATTTCAAAAGTTGTTCCTTGTACTCTTAATTTTATTAATGAAAGTTTTTTCCAAGTTCTTTTTTTTCAGTTCAAAATACTTCTCAGTTTAATCCCCTACTAATTATTGCAACTGCTTATTTCTAACTGCTTATATGAGGTTCTTAATGAAAACTGCTTATTGAGTACTGATTTGTGCTTCTCATATGTTGGCATAATTAGTAAAGTGTCTGAGTTTAAGAGTTAGGCTTGAATCAGTTGGTACCACTTTGAAAAGGTCACTAAATTCTCTTAAAATAGTGTTTGGTACACCATTCATTTTTGACCAAAACTTGGTTTTTGACAGTAAAGCTACTTTGCATCAGTCTTAGTCCAGTGGTAATAGAAGTTGGGAAGTTAAATTCATCATTTTCTTGAAGCTTCTAAGTAGTTTAGTTCAATTTTCAAAATATCAGTTTCAAAACTTTTCTTCTATGGTGGTTGTAATAGATTATGATTTAGGCTCTCATCATTGTAGTTTTCTACTCCAAAGTAAATTTAGATAGGTTATAGTAATAGTGCTAAATCTGGAAGCATGGTTTTATGGGTCGAAATCACCAATTTGACCCATACCAACCCTGCTGCTTCAGCAGCTATGCAGCCCCCAACGGCCCTTTTTAACCTCATGATTAGTTTAGCTCTAGTAGAATTTAGGTGTTTATTTATGTTTTACCATTAGCTTATAGATTAAATTTTATATGTCTTAGCTTATTTTGCAATTTTTGGCTTATTTGGTTACTTACTTTGAGCTCGCAAACAAGCCCCTCTGGTCACTTATGCCCACTGCTGCAGTTGGCATACCAGTGTAATTCAGAGCTTATTCTGAGCTTATGTAGCTGCTTGTCCGGTTCCTTTTAGTGCTTTTTAGGTTTCCCCAGTACCCCTTAGTTTTATTTCCCCCCCCCCTAGTGTAGCCTTTAGCAGCTTATTAGTAATCCCTTAGGCTGTTTCTTTTGTAGTTTTAGATTTCAGCTTGCTCTTGTTTCCAGCTTATTAAGCTCATTAGAACCTGCTTATTAAATGATTGTAGTTATTTTAGGTTCATTAGGAAATTAGCAATTCAAATTGGTGTGAAATTAGCTTATTGATAGATTCTTTAAGCTTTTGATGTAAAATCAGTTAGTTGGTTTGTTGGAACATGTTCACATCTGTCCCACCTTTTAAATAATTGTGATATTTGTTTGTTATTCTCGCTTATGTGTGCTTGCAATTCCTCATTCAGTTTAAGCTTAGTGTACCCCTAGGATCAGCTTAAATAAATAGTCCTTAGTTTCATGATAATGTCATTTTAGTTTTGAAAACTTAAGCTGTTGAGAAATTAAGCTTGTGTAGGCTTATTTTGAGCTGTTCATAAATAATCTTTTCACTAAAGGTGGTTAGTCCTTAAGTATAAAAGCCTTTTGGGTGATAAGCTTGTAATTTGAGTAGCCTTAGGTTGGTTCAAAACAGCCCTCGTAAGCTGTTTCGCACCCATTGCAGCCTTGCACTCATCCAACTTCGCCTGCTGCTGTTCTCAGTTTGTTTGTTTGGATTGAGTTTGTAGTTGCTCACCTTAGCTTTCTGTTTGTCTTTCTTTTTTTTTGTTTGTTGATTGAACTTGTGTACTTGTTGTTATTAATTGTTGCTAGTCATTAGTTTTAGTATTTTATAAAGTTGCAAAAGAAAATAAAAAATAAAATAAATAGTTGTAAAAAGTTTGGGTTTGGTGAGATTCGAACCTGGGTCTCCTCTAAACCTACTTACATAAACACGTTAACCACTGTGCCCTTGGGACTTTTCTCAAGGGATGTTGGTTATTAATTCTTCTTATACAAGTTCTGTTTTTGTCCTATTTTTAACCATAAGCTGTTTTAGCTTATTGTAGCTTTTTCGTTATGTTTTTCTAGGTTTTAGAATTTTTTCTAGTTTAAGAATAGTTAGAAGTAGATTCTGTTGTTTTTTTAATTTTTCTTGAACGTTTAATATTTTTAAAGCATTTAAATGAGGTTTTTAGTAATTAATTCATAATAAATAATTAAAAAGCCAAAAAAATTATTTTTCTTTTTCCAATAATTTTCTTTTATCATTAGGATCGTAGAAATATAATTTTCATGTACGTAGGATTAGTGTAGCTTTAATTTTACGTTTTTATTTACGCACTCGCGTTTTATTTAATTAACTTTCGCGTTTTTTTTTTTAAATTAGTTTACGTTTAAGGTTCCCTAGCTTCCTAATTCTGATTCCTGTGACATCTTAATTAGTTCTTAAGTTTTAATTTTCATACCTTGTTCGAATTCATGTTTTAGTTTCGTCTATTTTAATTTTCGTACGTTATTTGCAATTTCTCGTAATTCCACAATACCAAATAATATCTTAACCATTCCTTACAAGCATTTTAATCTCGAATCTCACACGATATTGCCCATTCACACCTCGTTGGGACACGACCCGGGTAATCACTTACCCGGTATCACATATATATATATATTGTATTCACGAGTTTTCGCAAGTCTTCCTTTTCTTAAATGTTGATTAGTGAATTCCACTCACGTCTACCTTATATATTTTTGATACGCACTCAAAAAAGCAACTATCAATGTTATACGGGACCACATGAGGTGCAGTCAATCTAAGAACAAAGATCATAAACAATCTTTTAGTTGAACAACCACCACGACACTACAAACCAAACCACACATGAAAGTAGACACTTAGTAACTCGTTTAAACAAAATAAATTTGTCACCTTTTTATTTTGTTTAAATCACATGACATGTTTAAGCGGAATAAGTTACAAACAAAAGTTTTGTACTTGGTTAATTAAAGGGTTAATTACTTAAAAAAATCATATTACTTGACACTTTTTGTTTTTGTGTACTGAACATTTATTTTTGTCATTATGTGTATTGAATTTTCAAATTTCGATAATTGTGTGTATTTTGTGATTATTCAGCCATGTAAAATGATCATTTTACCCTTCAAATTTTGAAAAGGTTAAGGGTAAAATGGTTATAAATATACACAATGATCAAAATTTGAAAGTTCAGTACACACAATAAGAAAAAATAAAGTTCAGTGATACAATTTCAAAAAGTGACAAGTTAGATAACTTTATATGTAATTAGCCCTTAATTAAACCAACTAAATATATTACCTTAGGCTAGACACAATAACATACTCGACCCATTCGGTCAAGCTCCAAACGACCGATCGTCCCTTTTATGTGTTGCAGGTCGCGACCGAATTCAAGGAAGAAAAGGGAGGATCTCGGTCTCAACCTCGACCGAGTTATTATTATTATTTTTTTGCCTTTTAATCTGTTGCATGCATTCAAAATATGAATTATTCCGTTTATAACTGTTGCATAGTAAAACAAATTACACACTATAAATACCAAACACACACTTTCAAACACAATTCAAACAACAAATCAAACACAAAAAAATGGCTTGTAAGCTTCCCCACACTGTCGAACAAGTTCAAAACTATGTCAAAAAATAAGTCGACATAGATGACAAGGAACGCCAAGTTGCAATTATCGAAGTTATTAAGAAGTTTGAGCTGGCGAAGTTACGCAAGCAACGCCTGAGAACACGATACACAGAGTGCAAAGATATCTCTGTTGACAGAAAATATGTGATCGACCAGTTTTTGTACGATGAGTTTCGCAAAGACGCTGATGTTGTTGAAACATTGTGGGGTTGTGTGCAGAAGATAGAGAACAAAAAATCCAACAAGATACGTTGGAGTTTTGAGGAAAATGTGGCAGCTGATGATGCACCACAGCAACAACAACAATTTGTGCAAGGTGCATCAAGTTCATCTTCACCAAGAGTTGTTGAGCCACAACAACAACAACCTCATCTTGATCACTTTCAGCTAAGTTTTGAGGAAAATGTGAAAGCTGCTGATGATGACTGAAACTCTGAGAATGAGCGGGAGCTGAGCAGGTTGGAAGCTCAGGTAGAACAAGAGAGGTTTGCGAGTTTTGATCCTTACGACGACGGTTACCGCTCCGACAACTCGCAGACCTGGGATCACCCATATTACAATTGAAGTTTAAGTTTTTAAGTTTGTAGTTTAATTATTAAGTTTTAATTATTATGTAATGTTTTCAATCCATGTAATATTTTAAGTATTAATGAAATTAATGTTTTATTAAGTTTGTAGTTAAAAAAAAAAAAAAACTTGGTAGCCATTGGGCACTTAATCGTCTGCAGGTCATTGGGGAGAGAAAGCTGACGTGACAAAAAAAAAAAAAAAAAAAAAAAAAAAAAAAAAAATGATTGACCCTCCTTATTGTGTCTCGTCTTAGCCAAACAAAGTCATTAAAATTCGTTATCCCCATCTCATGGCCAACGGTATGAAGTTAAACCATTATTTTTAAATATATAATTTTTGGTTTGCTTTCTAAAATTATTATATATATATTAAAAAAAAAAAAAAAAAAAATTGAATAATCTCTTTACGAAACAAAAATAGTACTCCGTAATATGATAATCTAGATTCTGCTTTCGAGTGTTCTAAGGGTTGTTTCAGCTGAAGTCAACGATATGACGGCTTTGATTTGGTCTTTTTTACAATTTCTCTTTCTTACTTTTAGTCAACCATCGAGGCTTTTACAAAATAAATTGGGTGCATGTCACAATCGCACCTTATATATTTCCTAATTTTACAACCTACCTCAACATTTATGGTATTCGTAGTTCTTAATAGGGATGAGCATGGTTCTCGAACCGGTTAGAACCGAAACCGGAACCGGTGGATCCGAGAACTATTTTTTCCGAAATGTGAGAACCGAGAACCGAACCGAATATAGTTTTTGGTTTCGGTTCTGGTTCCGGTTCCGGTTTCAGTTCTTTTGGATCTACTCGTATAGGAACCGCTTTTCTATAGAGCTAATAAAAAACACAAAGAAATAAACTTTTTAAAAACTTGCAATCATTTACATTTAAGAAAATAACAATTAACAACTAAACTATAAACTCGAATAGTCAATCATTCTATAGTTACTTTCACTTGTTCATATTTTAACAAAACAATAAAGCATAATAATTCAGAAAACAAAACAAAACAACTTAAAACTTTGTTCATATCTGTTAAGTAAAGTATTAATAAAACTATAAGTGCTACGTCATGATCATGTGGCTACGTGATGATGATATATAATAAATTATGTATTAATAAAAGTGCCAGCAAATTATAGCATGATGAACATGTAAAAGCTAATCGAATGCAAATAAAAATAAAATATAAACTTACTTGCATTATTTAGATAATGATGAATGATCTTGGAATATTATTAGGTTTAAATTAATTATTGAAGTGTGGATGTTTCAGTGAATTAAATATTAGGGTTTAGAGTATTTGGCTTGATGGCTAGTAGTTTTCTTCTCTCTTTTTTTTTTTTTTTTTTTTTTTTTTTTTTTTTTTAATTATTATTATTATTAATATTTTTTATGATACGTAGGATTTGATTAATATTTTGATAAGAAGTAAAAAAAATTACATATTTTTATAATTATTTGATCTTTGGTTCCGGAACCAAGAACCGGTGGAACCGATCCGAACCGACCCGAGAACAAAAAAATCTCAAAATCAAGAACTGGAACTGGAACCATTGGTTCTGGTTCCGGTTCGGTTCTTCATGGTTCCGGTCCGGTTCTTAGTCCGGTTCTGGTTCTTCGGTTCTTTTGCTCATCCCTAGTTCCTAATTTCATCTTTTTTTCTTTCGTTTGCTTTGCTTAGGCCCCGGGGACTCCTTCGTGGTGTTTGGTTGCCTAAATTCGTATACATTAGGCATATGGTTAGAAGGGTGGCAATGGGGGCGACATCACCCACCGGCAAGGCCATGCCGGCGGTGAACACCGCCGCCACCCCACCGGCATGGCTAGTGGCATCATTTCACCGGCAATTATTGCCTCCGAAGCATGCGAGTCTCTAGGAAGAATATTACCGTTTGACAATTAATTTATAGACGTTGGGGTTGTTTTTTTGGAGCGTATATTGGGCAAAAAAAAAAAAAAAAAAAATCCCCTATATATATTCAACAAACACATACATTTTTATCACAAATAATACAATTCACATATACAAAATTCACATATTTTTACAATGTCTTCTTCTTCGTCCGAATCATTAGTGAGTCCCCCCGGCGAATTGTCCGAACTAGTGCCATCCGGTAGCACCCTAGAAACCTTATTAGCCGCGTACGATGCAATTGACGACACGGAAAGCTCTACCGAAAGTCGGGAGTATGTAACTCGTTTTCGTGAACAAGCTTTACGAACCCTTATGAATGATTATTTCGTTGAACGTCCAAAGTTTAACGACGAACGTTTTCGTGAACGGTTTCGTATGAATAAAAGCTTGTTTTTAAGAGTTGTTGCTGATGTTGAAGCGAATTTCGAATGGTTTCAAGAGGGCTTAGATACGAGGGGAAAAAAAGTTTCAGGGCATTACAAAAATGCACATCGGCCATTAGGCAACTCGCAACGGGTGAATATCCAGATAGATTTGATGACTATTTAAACATGACGCGCCGAACGTCAGGTGAAATATTTTTTAAACTTATTGTTATTAATTTTTTTTATATTTTAGCGTTATATATATTTTAAAGTTCTTGTTATTTTTTTTTATAAAGTTAGCGTTATATATTTTTTTTAAAGTTATTGTTATTAATTTTTTTATAAAGTTAGCGTTATATATTTTTATAGGAGAATGCCCTGATCATTTTTGCCAAGCGATTATTCAATTATATGGTCGAGAGTTCTTACGTAGGCCTACATCCCATGACATTGCACGCTTATACGAGTTCCATGAAGATCAACATCACATTCCTGGAATGCTTGGTAGCATTGATTGTACCCATTTCCATTGGCGTAATTGTCCTAGACATTTGAAAGGTCAATATAAGCGAGGTGATCATCAATACCCAACTATTATGCTTGAAGCCGTCGCTTCTTACGATTTGTGGATTTGGCATTCGTTTTTTGGTCCTCCAGGTGCAAACAACGATATCAATGTTTTGAATCAGTCACCATTGTATCTTACGGAGCGAAACGGAACGGCGGCAAACAGTTCATTTCATGTAAATGGACGGTTTTACAAACGTGGTTATTATCTTACCGATTGAATCTATCCTACATGGTCAACGTTTGTTAAAGCATACAAGCATCCGGTTGAATTGAATGAAAAGAGATTTAAAAGGCTACAAGAGTCTGCAAGAAAAGATATCGAGCGAGCTTTTGGTCGTCTTAAAAATAAATGGATGATTCTCGCTCGTCCTCTCCGGGCAATGTCAGTTGAAAAGATTCGACAAATCGTTTATACGTGTATCATATTTCACAATATGATTTTAAAAGACGATGGGATGGCAATATCACCGGTTCATATAATGGATCCGCCAGTCGCGCCAGTTTATGACGATAGTGTATTACCGGAGTTAATCGACGAACAAATGCATTACCGACTCCTATATGATCTTACGGACCACGTAGATGCTCAAAACTTAACATATCTCGATGATTAGTTATTTCATTTTTTTTAAGAATAATGTAATTTTCTTTTAATTATGTTTTTTTTTAAGTATTATGTAATTTTCTTTTAGTTATTAATGAAATATTTATGTTTTAATTAAATTGTTTAATTTAATTAATAAAAAAAAAAAAAAAAAAAGTTGGGAGGTATGAAAAAGGCATGGTTGCCACTAAAATGGTGTTGGGAGGTATGAAAAAAGTATGAATGAGGTGGAATGATATTATTGGTGGATTTCGGAGGTAAGAATGTTTTCGGAATCATGACTGCCAGTGTCGTTATAGCAATTTACATTTAAAAGAGTTTGATAGACTATACATAGACATGGTGGTCCATGACATGCACTAAATGTTTTTAAGGTATCTTAGTTGAAATCACCAATTGATCATCAACTAGTGCTGCCTACTTTTATATCATTTCACGGTTGAAAATTTGCAACTAAATATAAGTTGTGGTGCACAACAAAGATTTTTATTAGTAAAATTTAAACTAAATCGTATCTTGTGCATCTAGTAGTATCTAAAATAAAGTGATAACTATTGTATTAGTAAAACACTAAAATATGCACATAAAATAAGCAAATGCATGTCCATGATCTCCGAAGATTATTTTGCAATCTTTCTTTGGGAATTATTTTTTAACTAATTCAACATGAATGGTTTGCTTGAACGCCAAAAACAAAAACCAACAATCACATTTGCATATGCAATTTGTTCTTTACTTTAGAGTTTAATTATGTTGTTTTAAAATCACTTTTGAAGTAGTGAAACTAGATGTGCATGATGTATCCGTGCATAACGACAAGATTTACAATGGTAAATAATTATAGTTTAGATATCGTGTTTAAGTGTTTCATGTAATGTTTAGCAATTGACGTTGACAAGTCTTCATATTTGAAAATCATACCAGTTTCATTTTAACAAATTAAGATTCAAACGTGGATCAAGATTGTGAACGGGATTGTGATGAATTCATAAATCAAGAAAAAAAATGATAAAGATTGGTAGTTTTAGAAACTAGAATTATTTTTAAGCCAACTACTTCAAAAATTATTAAAATTGAAATTTAAGTTTTAAATGGTTATTTTAGAGATAACACGTTACTCATTAAGGTTCTTAAGGATTAAGAAAGACATTTTTAAGATTGAAAAGTATCGAAACATAGAGCATTTAAACAAACATTTGGCAATTAAAAATCAACCTGCTTTTGGCATACTAGCCACGACATTCGTCTTGAGAACATTGTTATTCTGGTCTAGTTGGGTAGTACTTGCATTTCTCCAGTCCTAATACCCTAATCAAGGACAGTCTATAACAATGACAACAAACAATTGTGGGCCTGTCCTTTTAAATTCACGCATTTATATACAGTATATAGTTATGCTTGCTTTTTTAACTTGTCAAAAAAAGACATAACAAACATGATCAATAAGCATAACTTATTGGAAAATTAAGATGGAGGTTTGTCATTGAATACTGAATGTTGTAGGGTTAAATGAGTAACATAATAATTTAAGTAGAAATAAAATGTTGGGTAGTTTTGTATTATAAAAAGGGGGTAGATTTTGTGATGTGTTGTAGATGCATGGGCGAGGACATTCAAATGTACAACTAGTAATGTGATGATCGTTTACACCTATGTCCTCCTATTAACCTATATACACTAGCATGGTCCATCATCTAACTATTTTCAACCCTTCCTTTTTATTAAATAAAATACAGTAGAAAATGATAGAGAGTATATTCTTTTGTGTGGCAATAATATTGACGCTAGTAAGTTTGTCAAACAAATTTTGTAATTAGCTAACAATATAATAACATAAATTTCTCAAAAAGGTTTTCACTTATTTTATCCGTCAAACTTACAATGCAAATTCTGCAATTGGTTAACAACATAGAGGAGTAATATATTTCACAAAGGTTGATACTTATTCCATCAAGCTCTAGTTACAATGCAGTTAGCTAGTTGGGCATCGTTACTGTCTGCATAACTCTATTAGGTTTAAGGGATGTGTTAACCGAACCTCTTTATGGGGCTAGGTTGTACTTTTTGTCTCAAAATGTACAAGCATTAAAGCAAATAGTAAAAGCGGCGGTAGCACTGTCTTCCACAAACCCTCCCTACAGGGGGTCCGGCTATCCTCACCCTAGGTTTAAATACACAGATAAATTCTGATTCAATACATCATTTTCAGTGTTGCCTGCCTTTTTCAATAATTAGTTAACAATATACTGTAGTAACATAAAGCAATGGGAAGTGATATCAACACTCTCAAAAGTCAAAAGTAGAGTTGAAAACAAACCAAACTTTTATCGCACGGCTGGAGCTTGAGGTTGAGCTTGACTCGATCTAGTCGAGCTTTTATCGAGCTCAAGCCCGAGCCCGAGCCCAAGCCCAATCCCAATAAATAAACTTGAAACATATAATGAGCCGAGCTCGAGCTTTTATCAAGCTTTTCGAGGTTTCAAGAAATTATATATTTTAACATACATATTTATATAAACAACTTAAAGACTAATGTGAATAGGGTTCTTCTAACATGTGCCCTTAAGCACATGATAATAAGTGGGTCTGTATGTCCTTTTTACTCAAGGATCCACAATAATAATGAAATGCATGAAAAGGATATGCAACTTTAAAAATAAGCAGGGACATATATGCAAAAGCCCCCTAAAAGCTTAAAAATAATAATAATAAAGGGCCAGTTAGATTTCTAAAAGGATTTGGAATCGGATTTAGATTCAGTTTAAAATGAAAGAAAATGAGCTAAGAGAAAAAATTATAGTAATATTTTATTAAAAGTTTATTTTAATAGTTGATAAATAATTTATTAGAGAGAAAGTGGGGTGGTTTTATTTTTTAATAATTAATTTTATGTATATGTTGTGAGTGAGGATATAAATGAGGGATCATTATATATTTTTATTTACAAAAGATATCATATATGCTAGGTATCAATCTATCATTTTTGGGGCGACATTGATTCCCAAAAGCTTGAACCAAACACTTAAATCTTGAAACCATGGTTGTCAGGATCCCCGATCCCGATTTTAGGATCTTACGATTTTATGATACTGCAAAGCAAAAACGATCCGGATCTTACATAGGATATTTGAAGGCTTAAGATCGATCTTAAGATCTAATCCGATCCGATCCTACTTTTCTTGGATAACAAACTAAAAAACTGCAAATTTCTGGATTATTTTTTTGTAGAATTAAAAAAAACAATATGTTAATCTTATTAAACATTTCATAATCATAATTTACGACAACTATTTGATGGAACATTCATATAATTTTGTGTTTATGATATATAATAATTTGTAGATTTGTATAATATTACAAAACTATTAAGAAAATGACATTATAGTAGGATCTTAAGATCCCGATCCGATCTTACGATCACGATTTTGCAAAGACGAAAACGATCCTGGATAGGATCCCGATCTTGAAAACCTTGCTTGAAATGAAACAATTCCTCGAATCCAAAAGGCATAAACCAAACGTGCCCTAAGATTCGTATTAAAAATTTAGTGGAGTCGTACAATTGGTCAGTTACATTGATCTATTTTGAGAATTTGATTTTTTTTCCTTAAAAGCGGACTAACCTTTTATTTTATTTTTTTTGGTTATTTAAAGAACTTTTTGTATTTTATATCTTGTTAGGTAATTAGTACTACTATTACCTTTTTTTTTTTTTTTTTTTTTTTTTTTTTTTTTTTTTTTTTTGTTATTAATCATGGTTTCTGAACTTTTGGTCGACTAATCTACGGGGTTTGAACGCACCACCACACAGACTCAAACCGGGTAAAGCCCTCATTTTTCAGAAAGTTGGCGTAGTCACTTCAGAGTTATTTGCATCTAACAGATTACTATTGTTTTTTTTAATAAGACTATAACTACTAGTTAGTACTAGGGGCATCATAAAAGCCGACCCGACCCCACCCCGAATATGGCTTTTCGGGTCGGGTTAGTCGGATCCAAAATTATATTCGAGTCAATCGGTCAACCCGAATTGACCCGAGTTCTAAAAAAGGTCAGGTTCGGATATAATATATGTCTCTTACTCGGGTTCGGGTCAACCCGAGTGACCCGAGTTTCATATTTTTTCTTTCTAAAATGTATGTAACACCGAAATTATACAATTTTTAAACAACCTAGACTCGAACCCGAGTTGACACGACCCGAATTGACCCAACACGAGTGACTCGAGTTCTAAATAAGGTCGGGTTCAAATATATTTTTTTAGCCTTAACCCGACCCAAATTGACTCGAACTCGATCGGGTCAATCCGAATAACACCCCTAGTTAGTAGCAATGAATTTACATTTACATTTACTTAAAGAGTCGTATACTCTTTGTTCCTTACATCTTCCAATTAAAATATTGTTTAAAGTATTTATTAAAGATGTTGACAATACAATTTAATTAAAGTCTCTCTCTGTGTCTGTCTTTACCACAAATGCATATGCAAAATATATAATTGACAACCATTTCTTTTCTTTTCTTTTTATACATTTATTTATATAATTTTACATCTAAATGCCATTTGTGTACACTGTACACACTTTCAATTCTATTCTATTCATCACACCCCCCACACACATAACATAATAAACCCCAAACCAAAAAACGACACCGTTTCGCACCACTCACCGGATCCGTTATTTTCCCGGCGACATTTCCGACCAAACTCCGGGCATTTTCATTTTCCGATGGGAATGCCCGAACGATGAGCAAATCTGATTACTATAACGAACACGAAGAACAAGAAGAAGAAGACTGTTTTCACGAGTCACTAGATCGTATACTCTCATCAACCACGTGCTCATCTTCATCTTCATCTGATAATGATGAAGATGACGTCAGCCCTAACTACGAGGTGTGGATCTCTCAGCCGTCGTTGTCCGTGGAAGAGCGACGGCTGCGGCTGCTCCGTCGTATCGGACTTAGTGATTTGAAGCTAGGTAAATCCGTTTCAGCTGATCAGTTAGATTTTAATAATGATGATGATGATGACGTGGATGATGACGTCATCAGCCGCGTGGTTGTTAGATCTAAAAGTGTTGATGATCATGATAATATTCATTTTATTGTAGATAATGATAATAATAATAATAATGTTGATATAAAAAAAGTTTTAGATAAATCGCCTAGTGTTAAAGGCAAGCCTCCTACCGGTAAAGGCGTGAGGCGTAGTGAGGAGATTGCGAATGTGGATGAAAATGTGGATTGTATGATTAAGAATTTAGATAACGGGGAGGAGTTTGTGGTGAATGATGTAAGGGAGGACGGGATGTGTGGGAATTTAAAGGAGGTAGGGACGGGGAGGCATTTGACGATTGAGGAGTTTGAGATTTGTGTAGGGCATTCGCCCATTGTTCAGGAGTTGATGAGACGGCAAAATGTGGAATCTGGGAGTGAGATGTTGGGGGTCGGTGGGAGTGGGGAGAGTGGGAGTGGGAGTAAGGCGAAGAAGAAAGGTGGGAGTTGGTTGAAGAGTATTAAGAATGTGGCGAATTCGGTTACTGGTAGTGGGAGTAAGGAGAGACGGAGTAGTGATGAGAGAGATACGTCGTCTGAGAAAGGCGGGAGACGGTCTAGTTCTGCCACGGATGATAGTCAGGACGCGTCGTTTCATGGTCCGGAGAGGGTCAGGGTGAGGCAGTATGGGAAGTCGTGTAAGGATCTTACGGCCATGTATAAGAGTCAAGAGATTCAGGCTCATAATGGTTCTATTTGGACTATTAAGTTTAGTCTAGATGGTAAATATCTTGCTAGCGCGGGTGAGGATTGTGTCATTCATGTTTGGCAAGTTGTTAGCTCCGATAGAAAAGGAGATCTTTTGTTTGATAAACAGGAAGATGGAAATTCGAATGTTTTGTTGATGCCAAATGGGTCGCCAGAACCAAGCTCGTTGTCAACCAATTTGGAAAGCGTGCCTGAAAGGAAGAGACGAGGAAGACTATCTATAAGCAGAAAGTCTATAAGTTTGGAGCCTATCGTTGTGCCGGATACTGTGTTTGCATTGTCAGAAAAACCAGTATGTTCCTTTATTGGACATTCGAATGACGTGCTTGACCTATCTTGGTCCAAATCTCAGGTTAGCCAACATTTCTAGTTTATCTACATTTATTATTTTAAAATAGAGGCATTGGGATTATCTTCTATTTAATGTATATCATGAATGCTATCTGTTAGATAATCGAAGTAACCTATTTCGGTTATATTAGTGTTAACCTTGTTCCTAACTAGACTTAATTACAACTAAGGTAGGGTTTATTTAATGATTATAAGGCACTAAGGTACATGGATATGTTTTTTTTTTTTTTTTTTTTTTTTTTTTTTTTTTTTTTTTTTTTTTTTTGGGTAAAGGGTTTCGATACCCGGTGAATATATGTTTATGGTTTTGGTTGACTGACTTGGAAAAATAATTGTTTTTTACTGATCAGACTTTATTGAATGAAAACATGTTTGGTTCAAAATGCAATGATGTGTGATGAAGGGTTTTAATTTGCTTTCGGAATGTATGTGATGTATATTTGTGGAGGAGTGATAATCACCAGCTTTTATAAGAAGACAGAAATTATGAGGTAAAGAGAGACCATTATTGGTATGTAACTGTGAATATTAAATAATACATGATTCTGTCTCAGAATAATGGAAGATAGCTTAGGAATTATTGAGGGACAGAGTGAGAGACTACTTAATAGAGTGGGTGAGATCGCTAGTAGTCATTCCTTATTGTGTAGACATTCTTAGATAGTTAGATTACTTAATTGTGTGAATTCGGCTCTCATATCTTACCTCTGTGGACATGTCCTTGTACCACCTAGACACATAATGTCTTAATTCACATACAGTATTAGCTTATAATCTTGTTAAGCTGTTCAACCTGATTTCCTTTTGAAACTTGTACATTGTTGCTGTCAACTAACAGTCTCAAAGATTCACCTGTCATCTACATGCTACAAAAATCGTAGATGTCATTTGCAAAGCTTAAAGTCAACCATTGCGTATCCATTTGACGAACAGATGTTTCCTCTAATACAATACTTTATATTAGCTAAGTTATATATCAGGATCCGGAAGAAGCGTCTTGTATTCCTTTTCAGCTGAAAATGATCTAATTACAGCTGTGGATGAAGTTTTTAACGAATCTTTTAGAATGTCTGGGAATCCCGATTGCCTACACATGGTACTTTGAAGCAAAGACTTTCAATAGTATATAGATGGCCTAGGAAACTGCATTTGGTTGATAGTTTCTTGTGGCCGTCAGAATCGTTTGGTCTACAAGATTTATGACCATAAGAGGGTACTGGGACGGGAGTACGGGACAGATGAGCAAAGTCTTAAATTGATTAGAATCTGTGCATTGGGTTATCTTGGGCATGATTTTAGTGTATTTAACCTGTTTGAAATAGTGGATATATATATATATATATATATATATATATATATATATATATATATAGGGTAGGGTTCTTTTCAGAACCAAATAAATTGCGAGAACTGTGAGAACCAACATCCACCAATCAGATTATTTTGAATATTTATTTTTATTTTTTAATTCTTAAGGGTATAATAGTAAAATTACTTCTTTTTTTTTTTTTTTTTTTTTTTTTTTTTTTTTATATATATATATAAAAATCGTTTTTTAGATCCTAAATTTTAGGATTTTTTTTTTTTTTTTTAATTTTTTAAATAATTATTTTCTAGCATGTATGATTTTGAAAAATAAGGTGCATATGTGTTTTTTTTATATAAGGTAAATTTACATATATTTTTATTGTTCAATTGCTAGACCTCTAATGTGTTTTGGTAAAAAAAAATATTTACACATGTGCATTGAATGGCAAACAAATATATTTTAGACATATCGTGTACATTTCAAAACTAAAACATTATACAGAAAATTAAAAATCATCACATACAATTCAAATACAAAATTGTAAGAGTAAAGAATAGATGAAAGTTTCGTTAATGTATAGTTGTGTCTACTAATCTTCTTGCAACTTCATGCACTTGTGCCTTACTCTTTACTTCTTTAACATAACTATTTCTCGCTACATGTTATGTTCAAAACACATGTACAATCTTAATATCGCTCATCATACTCGTACCTGTAACAACAACCAATTAATAAACGAGTTATTTAATCATAACATCTAACAAAACACATATGCACAATGTATTTCTGATTTGCTCAAAATAGACCATTTTGAAAAATTGGTACAACCTTAAAACACAAAACACAAGTGCACACTTAAATCAGAACTTAAAAAATATAAAAAATATAAAAAAAAAAAAAAAATCCGTATATCATAAATAAAAACATATATGCAATTTCGATACATTTAAACTTAACTGTAAAACACATATGCACAGAAGGCATTAAATTCACTAAAAAACTATGAAAACACATATGCACTCTCAATAACACATATGCAATTTGAATACATTTAAACTTAAAAACTGTAAAACACATGCACATAAGGCATTAAATTCACCAAAAACTATGAAAACACATATGCACTCTCAATAACACATGTGCACACTACTTTTATTGATATTGTATGAGCCCTAAAAACACATATGCACACCCTTTTATTAACTTTTTACAGGTCATAAAACACATATGCAAACACTTTTCATTGTTTTTTTTACCCGTCATAAAATACACATGCACTCTAACCTTAAAACACATATGCACATAATTTAATTATTATTATTTTTTTTGGTAAACATGGATTTCCGACTCGACATTGCGAGCAGACTAATCTCACGGCGACTATCCTTTTTGGATAGCCCGGAGTCGGAGCAGGTTAACCTCCGTGGTCACAAAGGGATTAATTTTCTCACCTTAATTATTTTATAATGACGAAAAGAAAGACAAAACAAAACGACAAAATGACAAATACACTTTTACATATAGGTATAACATCATATCAACAAGAATCATATTAGTTATTAAATCAATTAACAAAACATATATGCACTAGTAACATATTCAACCACCCATCAATGTATAAACCATATTTTACAATCAAAACACGTCAAATGTGCCAATAATTTTAGCCATGTACCTAACACATCTAATGTATAAACCATATTTTAATTAAAACACCAAAATGTGCCAATAACTCATATATTGCTTTAAGATTATGTGCTTTTTAATTTCACGTATCATTAATCAGTTAACATACATTGACAAAAGTCAACAAACTACAACCCAACAAACACTACAAGACTATCCAGCCCAATCTCCTGCTACCTCACGTCAAACAGTCAAACATTTTCAACCAGCATGGAGTCTAAACTAAAAAGAAAAGAAAAACGAAAAATCTATTTTTACAAAATCGTTAAAGATTTTAAAACAGATCTAACATCGATCTACGAATGAAAAACAAAAACAAAACAAACCTACCCGAAAAACGTTTACTTTTATATATATAATCATCTTTTAAATAACTTTTAAATAAATGATTACAAAGGAAAATATTTACCTTTTTATATATTATATTCTTCCTTGAGACTATTCTGACCATTGAGTTCTTTTGCCACAATGGGATCATTTAAGGATATCATTGTTTCACATTCGTTCATCTTTAAATGATAATAATGACGGCGGTTATCAATAGTTGAAAAGGGTCAAAGGAATTAAATCGAAAGGGATAAACCCGAAAGACGAACCGCGATGGCAAACAGTTGTAATTTTCTGGCGACATAGAGAGGTAAAGATGGTGGCTAGGGTTTGAGAGGCACAAATGAAAAATTGAAAAGTGAGATGCAGGAAACGGTTTTAGGGTACAGGGGTTACAGGAGCTATTTTTATGGATGAATTAAAATACCCATTTTGCCCTTAATTTATTTTTTTTTTCCAAAAAAGTTACATATATTTTCCAAAATGCCATTTTGCATAGATATATTGTACATTATGCATTATTAAGAGTAATAAAGTAGTTATCCCAGTTCTCGCAATTTATTTGGTTCTGAAAAGAACCTCACACTATATATATATATATATATATATATATATATATATATATATATATATATATATATATATATATATATATCATTTAAAAAGACTAAAAGTAGAATATCATTTATTAAAGTGATATGAAGTATGTTTATTTAAAAAGTTGTAAAGAAGTTGAAATGTTCGCATTCTATCCAAAATGGGGTATCTTGAACTCTCGAAGTAAAAGATCGTTGCATGTGCTGGTTTATCATCATTAATGGCTTGCTAAAGGATCTTCTAGTACATATAGTTTATGGTAGGATTATTGTTTAGGAGTGCTGTTTGGATGCTTACAAATCCAAAGTGCGATATGCTTACAAATCTTGTTGGATATAAAATGTCTTTTCATTTATAGAAAAGCCGACTTTGTTCCTTACTAGTACGAAGTAATATTTTTAAGTAGTGCAGAATCTCACCCTTCTATTATATCACCCCTGCTCACAGCATTTGAAGAATTTGTACTATTGTGTTATTGAAAGGGTTGTGTTATCTCAAGTTCTCAACTATATTTAAGCCTTATTTGTAGAAAGAGCTGTGAGACATGTTGTCGATTATGATGGTGCTATTTCCGTTACATATAATTATATACACTAAGGTGTATAATGGCCTAAACATGTGTATTTTATGACAAAACATACATGAAAGCTTGTATTGACAGTAAGTTTTAATCTCAGCATTTGCTCTCATCCTCCATGGACAAAACAGTACGGTTGTGGCAGTTGTTTAGCAAGTCATGTTTGAAGACCTTTTCTCATAGTGATTATGGTAAGAACAAGTTACACGTGATTTATGTTCTTATCACTCAGAAAAATTCTTAAATCCGCAATCCCCATGTAAATTATACAGGTGATGCTTTATGACTAATTGAAAACTCACCATCTTCCTCTTTTCTTCTTTATTGTTTCTTGATACAGTGACTTGTATCCAGTTTAATCCTGTTGATGATAGATACTTCATCAGCGGATCCATAGATTCCAAGGTTCGCATATGGAGCATTCCTGATCATCAAGTTGTTGACTGGAATGATCTGAAGGAGATGGTCACTGCTGCTTGCTATACACCAGATGGGCAGGTAGAGCCATAAATCATTTTTCAGTTACAATTTCAACTTTATGTTCCAAATTTTACTTGATGGCTGAAGAAATTGTTTGTTGTTCCTTAAAGGCTGCACTAGTTGGTTCATACAAGGGGAGCTGCCGAATATACAACACAACCGGTATGCTTATTATTTTTTTTTTTTTGAACATATATGCTTATTGTCTGCTTGCTATTTGAGTTTTCTTAATATGCTTATATTCTAATACTTTTATATATATATATTTCAGAAAATAAGTTGCAGCAGAATGGTCAGATCAATCTACAGAATAAGAAGAAGAAGCCACACCATAAAAAAATCACTGGTTTTCAGGTAATCAAGCTATTACATGCTAGAGGTGGCACTTCTGACACATTCACATTACCTTGTGAATGGGTCGATTTGGGTTATGTTTTATTTCAAACGGGTCTAATTAAAAATTACTGTAGTTAAAAGGGGAACGGGTCAAATGGTTGCAAGTTGCCAAAAATTCTGTTTTTAAAGCGCATAATCTCCTAAACTGTTTAATTTTCAGATTAGGTTATAATTGAAATAATATTATCGATGTAACCATAATTGACCCTTTAAATTGTTAATAAAAAATAGCAAAAGGGACAATAAAGTTTGGGAATCAAACCAACCGCATGCCTTTAGGGTCATGATTCTTTTTGGTTTATTGGCAATTCACTGATGACTAGAATTCGGTCACAGTTTGCTCCAGGAAGTACATCAGAAGTGCTCATAACGTCTGCTGATTCACGTATTCGTGTTGTTGATGGTTTTGATCTGGTTCACAAGTTCAAAGGTAAACAATGACTTAGCAATGTGGATCTTACATGACCTTTTTTTTTTTTTTTTTTTTTTTTTTTTTTTTACTATTATTCTATATTTTGTTACAGGGTTTCGCAACACAAACAGGCAAATATCAGCCCACCTGGCAGCAAATGGAAGATATGTGGTCTGTGCCAGCGAGGATTCTAATGTCTATGTCTGGAAACACGAAGGTGATTCACGTGCCAGTAGAAGCAAAGGTGTTACTGTTACTCAATCCTATGAGCACTTCCACTGTCAAGATGTAACAATGGCTATCCCATGGCCTGGTATGACCGACACCTGTTGGGATTTTCAAGACAGTGAACCCAACATGCTAAGTGAGGACCATGACCGGTTAGACGAGATGTCTACGGCTAACCATCCTCCTTCCCCAGAAAATGGAACCAATGGAAAAGACGGTTCACCATTAACTTCTGGTTCTAGCAGCAGCCCACTTCATGGAACCATGTCTAGTGCAACCAATGGTTACTTTTTTGATAGGATGTCTGCTACATGGCCAGAGGAAAAGCTTGTTTCGGCTGCTACTAAGAACCGGAGTCCTCGTACCAGTGTTGACTTTTCAAACGGGATGAGCCCAGGAAAGTCCGCGTGGGGTATGGTGATCGTGACAGCTGGACTACGTGGGGAACTTAGAACATTCCAGAATTTTGGAATGCCGGTTCGAATATAAGTGGATTGTTGTACAGATAGCTTCAAGGATTTGTAAAATTAGCAGAAGGGTCTCGTTTTCTTTTTGTGCTACTTCTGCCTGTTCAAATTTGGAACTGATGAAGGAGCCAGTTCTTGTAGGAAAAAAATAGAGGAAAAAATAACTGAAAAATGATGTAAAAAAAAAAAAATCGGAGAGAAAAGAATACGGTTCTAGAAAGTTACAATGAATTGTAGAGTCCTGGAGATATTAATTTGTATTTTTTTTTACGATTCAATTCTTGTGTATTCAATCTTGTGTATCTTCTTAACTTATTTTGTGTTGATGGAAATGAATGAATTCTTGATTGTGTATACATTATACAATAACCTTGTTTTTCAATCCCTTTTACCCTTAAGGTGTTACAAGCCATCAAGTTGTCAAAAAAATCAGACCCTTGACATGACATTAGGGACCAAAACTGGTCCTGTGATTGGTCCAGACACTAATCGGTTCTGAAACTGGTCCTGTGATTGGTCCAAACGCTAATCGGTTATAACGATTGATCGATATGTTTTTTTGTTTTATTTATTTATTTTTTATTTTTTAAGCTATACAACAGGGATGGAACTTAATGAGGGCATGGAAGGGTGGTGAGTGGCGACCCCTTTAAATTTTTTGAAATTTTTTTGCAACAAGTACATTTTAACCCTTTCACTTGTAATAGTATCATTCATTATTAGTAAGAATGTTAAATAAAAATGTAAATTGGCATCCTAAACTCAATACGTTTCGGTTTAACCATTCCAATTAACTCTGTCAATGAATACAAACAAATAAACACAGTATTTTAGTAACAAATAATAATTAGTATAACTCGTTGTATAGTTAGACAACTCATTTCATCTGTCTGATAAACGATTCCAATTTACAAATGAAGAAACAAACCAGCTTCTATAATTAATTATCTTATAAATAAAGTATGAATTAAAATAACAATATTATCCAAAGTCTTTGGACTCCCATCCCAAGCCCATAACATTGGAGGTAAAAAACATAAACATTGGGCAGTGCACCTTAAAATCCTCAACAGGCATGTGCTGCAATCTAAATCTCATTTTCTGATTGGTTACTTCAAACATAAAATTATCCACATACTAAAAATGGTAAAATAAAAAACACAACTACAAACACTATAAATAGTAACATGACCCAACATTCACAATCATCATATAGTCATATACATTCAACCAAAATCAATTCCCTCCAAACACCCTATTCAAACTTCAGTTAGCAATGGCTCTCCAAGCTACCTCTTTCTCTGTTCAAAATCTTGCTGGAAAGACCAATGCAACTAATTTGAAGGACTCGACCCTCTTCGGTGTTCCACTTTTGGATAACCGTAAACTTGATATCACTTCATCTGTGTCGAAAAGCAAGGTATGTAAATTAGTTGGAACATACTATGAGTTTGCGTAGCATGTAACATACTAGTAAATGTTAAAATGTTAAAATAAAAATAAAATTGTTCATTATATGGTTCTTAACACATGTTAAAAACATGTATACACACACATATGTATCTGCAATCTGCTAATAAAAGACCTGAATTTTTTTACTCTTTGCAGATGGGATTCACCCGAACAAAAGTTTTCAAAGCCCAAGCTGTAGCCACCACAAGTGCTCCAGCAGTGACCCGTGCCGCACCAGAGGGTAAGAAAACATTACGAAAAGGCAGTGTCATTATAACGGGAGCTTCCTCCGGTTTAGGTCTAGCCACAGCAAAAGCTTTAGCAGAAACAGGAAAATGGCACGTGATCATGGCATGTAGAGACTTTCTAAAAGCGGAAAGAGCAGCAAAATCAGCAGGGATATCAAAAGAAAACTACACTGTGATGCATTTAGACCTTGCCTCATTAGAGAGTGTTCACCAATTCGTTGCTAATTTCAAGCAATCGGGTCGTCCACTAGACGTATTAGTATGCAATGCAGCGGTCTATCAACCAACAGCTAAAGAACCAACCTTCACAGCAGACGGAATCGAGCTAAGTGTTGGTACTAATCATCTTGGTCACTTCTTACTTTCAAGATTGTTGCTTGATGACATGAAACAGTCTGATTACCCTTCAAAAAGACTCATAATTGTTGGCTCGATTACTGGAAACACCAACACTTTGGCTGGAAATGTGCCTCCAAAGGCGAACTTAGGTGATATGAGGGGTTTGGCAGGCGGTTTGAACGGGTTAAATAGTTCAACTATGATTGATGGAGGTGATTTTGATGGTGCGAAAGCGTATAAAGATAGTAAGATTTGTAATATGCTAACAATGCAAGAGTTTCATAGGAGGTATCATGAAGAAACTGGTATTACATTCGCTTCCTTATACCCTGGTTGCATTGCTACCACAGGGTTGTTTAGGGAACACATTCCGCTTTTCCGAATGTTATTTCCACCATTCCAAAAGTTTATTACCAAAGGGTATGTCTCTGAAGAAGAATCCGGCAAAAGACTTGCTCAGGTATGTAATAAGCAACTCTTTTAAAGTGTACTTTCTTACACTTTCAAGTAGTCACACGAGCATTTCAGATAAGCAGTCCTAAACATAATTAAAAATGATTATTTGCTACATCAAAACGCAATAAGCAGATACTTGATATATATGCTACTATGCTAGCTGTATAAAAATGCAATAGATAATGATACAATGCAATAGTTAGATAACCTAGTTGGAAAAGTAGTCTCGTAACTGCTCTTTTAAGGTTGTATATATGTAGGGTAATTGATGAAAGTGTAATTATATATGGTGTAGGTTGTGAGTGATCCAAGCTTGACAAAATCGGGTGTGTACTGGAGTTGGAACAAGGATTCAGCTTCATTTGAGAACCAGTTGTCGGAAGAAGCAAGTGACGTGAGCAAGGCTCGTAAGGTGTGGGAGATAAGCGAGAAGCTTGTTGGGTTGGCTTGAATTATGTTCCAGTGATGAATGAAGGAAGGAATGTTCTGGTTGTAGGAATTTGGTGCAATTTTTAACAACTTATGAGATGTAAATTAGTTTTAGTCTGAATAAGGAAATCACTCAACTTCTTTTGTTTACAAGAGTTTGGAAAATTATGTCTCAGAATATGAAATGCGAGAAACCGATCAATGTACTACTTTCTTATTATTTACTGTAAAATGTAATATGGTTTTGTGAGTACAGAATCGAGTGACAGCTACCGTGAACTGAACCTAATTAATATGAAAATATAGCAACCAATAACTGATTTACATAGAGCAGTTGGATCACAAAACTTGACTTGAACCTTTCCTTTTGGGCCAGGGACGTAAGCTTATTTCATAAGTATGCAACATTGATTGAGATTATTAGAAAATACAAAGTTAACGATGAATAACCTTTTCTAGATTAGAAGAAGAAGGAAAAAAAAAAAAAAAAAAAAAAAAAAAAAAACAAAAAAAACTATCAAGAGTTTAGATAAAACTTTGGGTAAATTGCAAAAATGGTCCTTCATGTTTCACGAAATTGCAAAAATGGGACCGAGACAAAAAGTAGCGCAAAAAAGACACCAACGTTCCGAATTTTCGCAAAATCGCCACCGAGAGGCCTTTTCCGTTAGTTTTCCCGTTAAGTGCCACGTCCATGAGGGTAGTATCGTCATTTTACCCTTTTCCTGCCAATAACTTCAGTTGCCAGTGTTTTGTTTTACAAATTTAGTCCTTTAGAGCAATACTTTATATACGGGTCTCAATTTCTTCCAAGGAGAACATTAATTTCACAGGTAAAGATCTTGAGAATGGGTAAGCTTTGGCAAAATTGTGCACGCAGTTCCTCGATACCTGATTTAAGAGTCCTGTACGGTAAACCTATTCTGTTCCATTTTCTTGTTTTCCATTTAAAGTTCTTATTGTTATTCGAAGTTAGTGATTGTTTGTATGTGTTGCACAACATTGAATGAAAAAATGTTTACTTTGGAAATCCATCACAATGGTCAATTTACCTCAACCGTGTCATCTTTTCAACCTTCAAAATCGTTTCTTTTGGAAAATGTTTCCCATTTTAACCAACAAACCAAAACCGTATCATCCTTTCAACCTTCAAAATAAAGCCCGCTACAACCTCCAACACACATTTTCATCCTTAAACAATCCTAGCCTTGTTTTTGGAAAATGTTTCTCATTAAGAAAATGATGATTTCCTTGTAGCTTTTTATGTTCTTAGTTTATTTTTAGTTTTTCTTAATTTTTAGAAGTAGGATAGTGTCATCAAAATTTCTTGTCTTTGACTTTTTAAAAGTCAAAATTTTACATGAAATGAATTTCATTCTACTACAAGGTTTGCATTGTTTGTTTACCATTTGGGTATGATGAGTGAACTATTCCTTGCTATGGTAGCATACATATATCTTGTGTGTTAGAAACTATTTTTTTTTTTTGTAGGATCATTATCCATGTTTTCCTTTCTTGATACTCCATTTAGGGGAGAAATATTCAAGGGGGAGCATGAGTATGACATTTTTCCGCTCCACAACTCTTAGTTGTGTTTTACACATGAAATGCTTTCATAACTTGTCTTGTGCGACAACTAACCTTTTTCTTGTAGGTTCAAAATCCATGTCTCCTCTCTTGGCACTCCATTTAGGGGGAGTATCGTCCAAGGGGGAGCAAGTGCTTACTTCCGCTTCGCTACTCTTCTTTTTATTTCGACAAAAAAGGGGAGAATTTATATAAACTTGTGCTTATCTCCTCATCTTTGCAAAAACAAGTTTTTATACTAACTTTATAAGACTTAACACTAAAACTAGTAACTTACTTATAAATAAAGTTTATGTTTTGTCATCAACAAAAATGGGAGATTGTTAATACAAATATCGCCTAAAAACGTTATTTATATTTTACGATCTTTGCTAAGTTTTGTTAATGACAAAGTATGAAGTTTAACTATAAGTAAATCATCACTTTAAGTGTTTAAGTCTTGTTTAACTAAGGTTTACATTTTCTTTTAAACAAAACATTGTTTTTATTTCTTAAATTAGAAAGTGTCTTGTCATATCACATTTATTTCTTAAAATAGTAATGTCACATCACATTTAGGGGAAGCTTTGTCAATATATATTTATGGTAAGAAAGAGTATTTGACTTACCATATGTTTGCTTGCAAGTCTTGTGTTTGACTAGGTATAATGAGATGTGACCTTGTTCGGTTTGGAAGATTTATTGCAAAACCAACTGCAGCCCTGACGGAACCCTGGGGGTACACGGGCGGAACCCATCTGAGGGTTCCGCCTGATCCGCCAGACCTGCAGAATGGTTTGCTATAAATACCAAACCATTTGTTAGTTTTGAGTCACCCCTTTAGGACATATTTTCATATACTCTCTCAAACTAACTCAGTAACATTTGACTTGTGTGACTCTCTTATGTAGCAAGGGACTTCACAAGATCATTCAAGAAGTTACAAGCTTCAACTCTAAAGTTGCAAGTCTTGTTAGCTATGTTAAGTATAAGCTTTGGTAGTTTATACTTCATTTGTATCATGTATGTAGAAGTGATTGGTTAGTATTTTAGGCCTGAAAATACGTAGTGTGTCGGGAGTTGTTGTACCCTTGTAAAAGAACTAACGAGAGTAGTTGTACCCTTGGTAAAGAACTCGACATCTAGCTTAGTGTCGGTAAAAGTGTAAGCGACGATGGGAGTAGTTGTACCCGTGTAAAAGAACTCGACATCTAGCTTAGTGTCGGTAAAAGTGTAAGCGACGTTATAAAGGTTTTCTCCGCCAGTGAAAGGAGCTTGTTGATTAGTGCTTATAACTCTCGAGTTGGAAACTCGGGGCGTGGATGTAGGGCAAGGAAAAAGAGTCCTTGTAGCCGAACCACGATAAACAATCGTGTTGTGGTTTGATCGTTTCTTTCTTTATCTTTGCTTATTACATGTTGTCGTTTAGTTAGAATCGCTAATCACATATAAAGCTTTTCAAAGAATTAAACAAGTAAAGTTGTGTTTATATCTTTAAACAAATGTAAAGCTTTTCAAAGAACTAAACAAGCAAAGTTAGGATCATCACAAGTAAAGCTTTTCAAAGTATGAAACAAGTAAAGTTAGAATAGTTATTCATATGAAAAGCTTTTCAAAGAATCAAACATATAACGTTGTGTTTATATCTTTAAGCAAACGTAAAGTTTTTAAAGGATATTCAAGTTCAGAAACGATTCTGAACCTGAAGCATACCATTTAGTTGATGTTCCTGAACTTGAATATCCTTTAAAAAAATAAAAGATAACCAACACTCTCCTAATTGAATGTGTCTTCGATTGAATGTACCCGAAAATACATATTAGTTATGTATCCCCTTTAGCATTCAAGAGATAGTATGCAAGTGATGTTTTAATGATGTTTTTCATTTGTTTTAACAATGTGGTGATGAATCATGTTCTAGTCTTGGATTGCGATTTTTGAAAGACAATGCACTTGGTGTGAAAATCAAAGTAACAACAAAAGGAATACAATTCTTTAACTAATGGAAGACATGATTGGCTAGCCACCAAGTTTTTCATGAATCAAGAAGTTTTATGCATAAACCCTAAGATTCTAGTTAATGAATGTAAATAGGAATGTTATACTTGAATCAAAAATGCAATTGTGATTGGAACACTTACAAAGTTAGTTGGATTTGAAGAGATTGGATTGAAAGCCCTAAATTTCGTGTGGTTAAGTGTTTTTGAGATGGTGATGGCTGTTTGAAAGTGAATAATTAAGTTAAGAGGGTGTTTGGTTTTGAAATTAAGAATAAAACATTATGTAGCTTTGGCGGACCAGGCGGAACCAAAAATAGGGTTCCGCCCGTATGGTCTGAGGGTACCGTGAGAGCTGCAGGGAAAATTCAAAAGGGATTGTCTTGATTTTTGTGGTTTTATCCTAATGTTCAAAACTAAGGTTTTAGGTTTTATGAGTCTTTGACTAAGCCTAGGAATGATGAATGCTTTACATTCAAGAGGTTTTGTGAAAACGTTGATAGAATGGTTAACGTAGAAGACTTTCTTCGTTAAGACGTTCCTCAATGAACAATCTTACCAAGGCGATGATGATGGATCACAATATGTCTATTAAGACCATAATGGATTGAATTGTTGCCGAAGTCGATGATTCCTTTGTTGAAGGGATAACAATGTTGATAAACGAATTCCGTTGTTGACACGAATTTGCTTATTCAAGCGGAGCTTGTTGATGTGCTTCCCCATCCGAAACTAATTTGAGAACCTTACGTGTTTTGGAGAGTCATTGGGTAAGTAAGTATAAAAGTGCAAGTACCACTTGTGCTTTTCTTATCAACTTATTACCGGTATAATTCCATTTGGAATACACTATGGTTTCTATTCCCGTTATTTTGGGATACCATAATCCTAGTTGTGTAGTACCTTATGATGTATCCAAACAAGCTCAAATAAAGAGTTGTTTAAGGATCTTCTTTAACATGAGCACATAAATAAATGCTAAACATAATGTTGGATCTAATTGTTATGAGAACAAGTAGTCTTCCGAACATTTCTCTACGTTTAGTTTTACCTACGGATTTACTAATCTCATTCTTGATAAGTCATCAATAACTTAACCATTGAGAACAAGCGAGTAACTAGGAATGTCTTTAAGTTAAAATCCCTTGCTTTTGGAGCTTGCTTTTATTATCAAAACGACTTTCAAATATTGACACTTATAATCACATGATTACTTTGAAACATCTATTTCGTTTCCCTAGTTGTTTTACTCTAAATTCCAAAAACTGTTTTTGTTGAATTTGTTTAGACACAACTATGACCTATAAATCAAGTTTTATAATTTATGTCAATTTTTCTTGATTCAATATTTGACTCAAGGTGAGAAGATGTTATTTTGTACTTTTATTCTTAATGTTTTACACAACATTCTTGTCTTGTCATCATTGGACTTTCGACTAAGTCATCATCTACCAAAGATGATATCTTAGAAGCAGGAGATTACTCGTTAAATGTTATATTCAACGACTCCTCGACTCTTTGGGTTTTCTTACTTAAGACACTATGAACTCTACTTGTTTTGAAAAACTCCAAGAGGTACAACATCATAAGACTAAGTGTCACATTTGATGTGTAAATCCTAGATGTTGAAAACTCATTTTCTTCCACACATTTTAATGTATGCTAATGCGATTTATTTCACCTTGTGTGTTTTATGTGAGATTATCATAAAGGAGTGATCGAAGAAAAACACAATTTAAGACTCAAAGTATGGTGTTTGAGAATGTTGTTTAACAACGGTTTGTTTTGCAAGCATCACAAAAGTGTTAGACATTTTAACACTTAGGAAATTCTTAGTTAGCTTACTTGTAAGCAAGAGTTGAGTGAGACTCACTCAAGAGTTTCTCGTATTTATGTCTTGATGGTTAAAGAACCAAAGCACCTTATATCTCCTACTAGTACTAATGACGAAATTCCTTGTTGCATAGAATCTAATCTTAGTTATTACTAATAGCAAGTAAACACTTTTAGAGTATTACTAATAACACATATTCCAACACATAATGCTAGAAACAAGAGACAATCAAAGTCAAGTTGAAGTAATGCGTACCTTTTAAATTGCATAGAGATGCTATCAAGCGGATAAACACAACGCGTAAAATCTTGATTTGACGACACGCTTTGAAATTCAATTACTCATATATCCAAGAAGGTTAGACAATCATATAAAAGCATAGATCATGGTAATCTTAATTCTTTTATCATGAGTTTCTATTAGAGATTGAATTATCTCTAAATCTCTCTTCTAGGTTTGACAAATTTTACTTGCTTTGTTTTATTAGTTATTGGTGCTTTTGAGTTAAATCCTAATCCGGTTTTATCTTTAAACAACCTTTGACTCCTCAACAATCTTTCAAGAGATTTTGAGCTTTCATCAAATTTAACTAATATTTTTCCTTTCTCATTTTGCTTTTTAATCTTATGTTTGTAATCTAGACACAATTTACATTCTAGATCAATTTCAACATTACTCTCAATTCTAGATATTTTATCTTCTAACAAGATTTCCTTTTCAAAGATATTCTTAAAAGATTTTGAAGACTCGTTCTTGAAGATAGTTTTTAGGTCCATGTTGCATAAACGTTTAGACTCATTTTCTAGTCTAGAAAACTCTAGGATAAATTTGTCAAAGCAAAAGTGTTTGGTTTTAAAATGTACCTTGCTTGATGTTTTACCTAGTTGAGAATCATAAACCGGATGGTTGGCTTCATCTTCATCCGTGTTATTCCATGAACCGTAATCAAGTCCACTATGAGCTCGACATGAGTAATCATCTTCACTAACACCTTCATTTAAAACATTTAAACAAGTAGTACATGTATTTATCTCAACTAAATGTCTATCTATTAATATTTCTAAGACTTCTAATTCATATGTAAGATCAAATTGATCATCTTTGACTTGACATATTTCTTGATAAAAGTTTAACATATTTTTCCAAATATCATTAGTCGTTTGACAAAAATACATTCTTTCATATTCGGTACTAAAGCTTTATAAATCATTGTTTTAGCTTTAGTATTTTTATCAAGTTTAGGATAGTTATCTTGGTTTTCAAAAACTTGTTTTCTTTGGTTTGAAATCACCAAAAGAAATAATATGCCAAAGATCTTGATCAATTGATTTCACATAGTTTTCAAAATTACTTTTCCATTCAAGTAAGTTTTCTTTTTCAAATAGCGGTGGGTTTTGAATAGGTTGCCCTTCTTTGAGATTTTTTTTTTTAAAATCCATGGATCGATCTAAGTTTTAAAATACATTCTATTTTAAAGATCTTGAGTAACGTAGCTCTTGATGCCAATTGTGGAAAACTAGAAGGGGGTTGAATAGTTTACCGCTTTTTAAATCCTTTTTATGCTTGAATATCCTTTAAAAACTTTACGTTTGCTTAAAGATATAAACACAATGTTATATGTTTGATTCTTTGAAAAGTTTTTCATATGAATAACTATTCTAACTTTACTTGTTTCATACTTTGAAAAGCTTTACTTGTGATGATCCTAACTTTGCTTGTTTAGTTCTTTGAAAAGCTTTACATTTGTTTAAAGATATAAACACAACTTTACTTGTTTAATTCTTTGAAAAGCTTTATATGTGATTAGCGATTCTAACTAAACGACAACATGTAATAAGCAAAGATAAAGAAAGAAACGATCAAACCACAACATGATTGTTTATCGTGGTTCGGCTACAAGGACTCTTTTTCCTTGCCCTACATCCACGCCCCGAGTTTCCAACTCGAGAGTTATAAGCACTAATCAACAAGCTCCTTTTACCGGCGGAGAAAACCTTTACAATGTCGCTTACACTTTTACCGACACTAAGCTAGATGTCGAGTTCTTTTACACGGGTACAACTACTCCCATCGTCGCTTACACTTTTACCGACACTAAGCTAGATGTCGAGTTCTTTACCAAGGGTACAACTACTCCCGTTAGTTCTTTTATAAGGGTACAACAACTCCCGACACACTACGTATTTTCAGGCCTAAAATATTAACCAATCACTTCTACATACATGATACAAATGAAGTATAAACTACCAAAGCTTATACTTAACATAGCTAACAAGACTTGCAACTTTAGAGTTGAAGCTTGTAACTTCTTGAATGATCTTGTGAAGTCCCTTGCTACATAAGAGAGTCACACAAGTCAAATGTTACTGAGTTAGTTTGAGAGAGTATATGAAAATATGTCCTAAAGGGGTGACTCAAAACTAACAAATGGTTTGGTATTTATAGCAAACCATTCTGCAGGTCTGGCGGATCAGGCGGAACCCTCAGATGGGTTCCGCCCGTGTACCCCCAGGGTTCCGTCAGGGCTGCAGTTGGTTTTGCAATAAATCTTCCAAATCAAACAAGGTCACATCTCATTATACCTAGTCAAACACAAGACTTGCAAGCAAACATATGGTAAGTCAAACACTCTTTCTTACCATAAATGTATATTGACAAAGCTTGCCCTAAATGTGATGTGACATTACTATTTTAAGAAATAAATGTGATGTGACAAGACACTTTCTAATTTAAGAAATAAAAACAATGTTTTGTTTAAAAGAAAATGTAAACCTTAGTTAAACAAGACTTAAACACTTAAAGTGATGATTTACTTATAGCTAAACTTCATACTTTGTCATTAACAAAACTTAGCAAAGATCGTAAAATATAAATAACTTTTTTAGGCGATATTTGTATTAACAGTTACATTTACAACCATAGCATTTACCATTCATCAAAAGATCTGGACCAAAAGGATGGGGTACATAAACCACTAAAACTAACACATCAACAAACAAACTACACTAATTGCCACAAAATGGCCAGACACCTTCCTCAAAACAAACATCCTCCAACAACGACGACACAAACCCATTCTCTTCATCCGGAACACTCACATCACCGGCATCATCCACTTGTAGAGGCGGCGGCAGGCCCTGGGTAGGCGGCAGCAGGCTCTGGGGAGGCGGCATCACACTCTGGTTGTCCTGGTACTCCGGCTGATCAAACGTGGTAACATAAGCCGAAGTGATGGTGGGGTTCATGGGGTTTTTCCTTTTTGTGTTTTTCCGGCTACCACCTCCAACAGGGATGTCCCGGAGCATGCCGCCATGGGTCCAGTGTCTGCGGCATCTACGGCAAAAGTGACGCGACTGCGATGTGGTGTAGTTATTATAGTAGCAAAACTTAGTGTCTTCTGAGAAACAACGGGGACATGGCCTTTGCTGTGGGCGTTGTGTCACAGTTGTTGTCACCAACGTTGAAGTCTCCTGGTGAGTGTTGGTGGTGGTGGTTGTGGTTATGGTGGTGGTTATGATGGCTGTGTTTTCTGACATTTGCGGTGATTGCATTTTTTGCGTAATCGTTTTTTTACACCGGTCAACTCGAGTCGTGGCGGAGAAGATGTGGGTTGTAGGGGGGTTTATGGGAGTAGAGGTTTGATTTTACTTTGCAAATTTAGCCATTGAGGTCTAATCACATTGATACCAAGCACAGAGGTGATTATGGCGGCAAATTTAATAAGTATGAACAGTAAAATGACGATACTACCCTCATGGACGTGGCACTTAACGGGAAAACTAACGGAAAAGGCCTCTCGGTGGCGATTTTGCGAAAATTCGGAACGTTGGTGTCTTTTTTGCGCTATTTTTTTGTCTCGGTCCCATTTTTTACAATTTCGTGGAACCTATTTTTGCAATTTACCCTAAAACTTTTCCATGAAATTACAACATGACAACTAGTATTATTTATTTCCACACAAACTAAAACCGGGCTTGTTTGCTCGAACTTAATATTTTGGTAATGATAGCCAGCCACAAGTATTCGCCAACTTGTATAACCTCACGGTTAACATGAAAAGTATTTACATAAAGGGTCGTACAAAATTGACCCATCTAATATGAAAAGATAGATTCATGGACATTTTGATTTTGTAATTTGTATCGAATACTACTAGTATATTTCCCTTTGAAAATTCGAAATTGCCACCAAATAAAACAATGAAACAACAACTTAAACCGGACCAGACAAAAGCCCAACCCATAACAATTCAGCCCATAAAAAAGCCCATTAACCCATATCATCATCCTTATTACTGTACTTGAAAAACCCTACATCCCCAAATAATCTATCAGTAGGTTTAGGGTTTTACATAACATCATCAAACAGCAACCGTCAAAACTGAAAATGGGGAAAAAGCGAAAGCACGCAGAAGTGGAACAGGTACCGGAGAAGAAAGAGAACGTGGCACCGGAGAGACCACCTAGGACTCTTTTTGGCTGGAAAAACAAACCAACTGAAAATGATGATGAACAACAAACTTTTAGGAATAAAGAGAAAGTTCTTGTTACCTGTTCTCGCAGGATCAATTACAGGTTTCTTTCATGGGTTTCGTTTATTAAACTTGTTATTTTACTTTTTATGTTAAAGATTTTTATTGAGAATAATGAGTTTATACTCAGGGGGTCTTTCTTTTTGCTTATGCGATTTCAGTAAAGCTTCTTTTTAAACGTATGAGCTTATATAAATTAATTTTGTCATAATAAGCTTTTTCAGCTCATAAGTTTCAAAATAGGCTTGTAAAGTTGAGCTTTACATAAGCCATAACATTAAGCTTATTAAAGTTTAAATTAGCTCATGACCCATCAAATAAGCTTAGCAGTATAAAAAACTAGTGTAACAAACTCTTATATCATTGTTTGCTGATGTTGTCATCTTTATGTTAATTGTATGATTGTTGTGTATTGATGTGAAAGTTGTGTTTTTTAATGATGGCACTTTCTTTTTTTTTTTTTTTTTTTTTTTTTTTTTTTTTTTTTTTAATTATTATTGTTTATTGAATTGGTTTATGTGAATTTGTTTTGTCTAGGTATCGGCATTTGATGTTGAATTTGGTGTCGATTTTACCTCATTGCAAGAAAGATAACAAAGTTGAGTCTAAAGCTACTAAAGGTGCAACTTTGAATGAGCTTGTTGAGCTCAAGAATTGTTCTTCATGTCTCTTCTTTGAGGTTAGTTTCTTCGCTTTAATATATACGGAGTATTGTTTTAAGCGTCTTGGCTTAACCTGAAATACCTTCTTTATTAGTTGCACAAGTTTAAAGTGTCTTCACAGAGCTGAAACTAAAACTTGAAACTATGACTTGATTATCAGTTTCTAAAAATTATTACTAGTAGTTCTAGTAAACATATCTTTAGGAAACCAACTGCCTAGTGCAGTTGGCCACCAGCTACCTTAGAAGCCTGGGCCCAACCATGTGATGTCTTGATCCAACAAAAGGACGCGTGTTCGATTCCGTTCCGCAGCATGGTTGGGTATTGGGTGGAGGTATTTCACAGGCATCAAACCTTTGCCGGGTAGGGTTGATGGGTACCATTATGGTACACAGGGTTGAGGTGTCCCTGCCAATCTACACTTTTTTGATCCAACCAACATATCTTTAGGAAAGAATAAAAGTGTAACTTGATTGGGGTTACACCCCTGGTTTTTGCATAAAAGTTTCCTCGAGCTCAACTCGATTTAATTAGGGGTGCTAATGAGATTTTGACATTTTTTAGTCGATTTCAAGTATCTCCCAAGTTAAATCGACTCTATTGTACTTATAAGGCACCTGTAAGCAGATAACATAAGTTTTCTCTAATATTAGGGTGATTGTAAACGTAGGCAATGCCAGTTTAACACTTATGAGTACTAGCCCTGATATAAAAGTTTGAGCAGATTTCTACATTGCGTGTATGTTTTTTGGGGTTGATTGTTGCTTAATGTTTGTGTTCATTCTCGATTTGCAGTGTAGGAAACACAAGGATCTTTACTTGTGGATGTCAAAGTGCCCAAATGGTCCATCTGTGAAGTTCTTAGTGAATGCAGGTAACCTTGTTTACCTTACATAAAGCGATTCTGGACAGTTTACAAATCAGAAAGCATGTACTGTGATATTGCATAAACAATTTGTTGACTTGCTCTATGTTTTTTAGTTCACACAATGGAAGAGTTAAAGCTCACTGGAAACCATCTTAAAGGCGCACGCCCTCTTCTTACCTTTTCATCAAATTTTGATAAAGACCCACACTGGAAACTTCTCAAGGAGATGATTACTCAGGTATCCCTTTTATGATGAAATAAGTGATTTGCATAATATATCTACTGTACATCTACGATTTTTGTTTTCTGATGTTTGAAACCAGCAATTTGTTTTTACAAACCTGCCCCCTGCGGACCTTATTTTTAGTGTTGAGATGGAAGGAATGTTGATATGACTTGATGCAATAGTCATGTTTTGAAGAAGCATTTGTAAATTATGCTCTGACTATTTGGAACATTATTTTGTGCATGTGCTAGACACATAATTAGAGATTTTGTGCATGTGCTAGAGACATAATTTGAGATTTTGTGCATTTCGAAAAGTAATTGTGTTGATAGTCCTTTCAAGATAATATCCGTTGCACCAATGCTCTATTGTATAAGTCAATTGACCAAACACCCTTGCTCTTTTGATCTCAGCCTTTTTATTTTATTTTTTTTGTTATTAGTAATCTAATATGTAATATTAGTTAAATCCCACCCTTCGTCTTGTTGATCACAACCCGACCTCTACATGCTATAAGTCCTATACCCCCATCTTCTCAACCTGGAACCTCCGCTAATCAATTTCAAAAGCATCAGTTCACACAAAAAAAACTAGAATTTTAACTACACAATGAAGGTGGTCGATATATCACACAAAAACCATTTCAGTAGCAAGCACTTTGTATATCAGATCTGTTCAGGTTGGACTCATTTTTGTAAGGGCAACATGTGAAGTCCTAGCTTTATTATATTCTGAAGATGAGATCATGTGACCGACTTCATAGACTTGGCCCATTGATTCTGCCAAACGAAGCTTCTCCTACGATATAGGTGGTGGGTGATCATTGTCACAAGGTAGGGGCTGGTTGTGGGTTTGAAAGTGATGGCGGGGGTTGTGTTGCTGAAGGTGGCTTTGGATGAGTAGCCAGAGAAGTGAGGTCTTTGGAGCGTGGTAGAAGCACTGGGTTGTTTGGGATTTCATATTATTATAATTATAGAAGTTGACACCAGAAAATCATTTAATGATGTAAAGGTTTACGAAATTAATTGGGTAGGGGTATTTTGGTCTTTTAACTTGGGACATAGGACCAGTTTTGCAACGAATATCTTCTTTCTGGGACCATTTATGCAATTAGTTACTGCAATGGACAAAATCTGTAACAATGATGGTTTAGTGGTTGTGATTAAAATACTTTATCCGTTCTCCCGTAAATAAATTACGATCACTCTTCAGAAATCAGTTGCTTTGTTCCAGTATCCTGTCATTTCTTTTCATGTTTTTGAATATAACCTATATATGTTTAAATGTTTTTTTGCAACATTTATACTGTAAACTTTTAGTGAAGTCTTATTGTGAGCAGTGGCGGACCCAGGATTTTCCAAGGCGGGGGGGCAAAAAATTTTTTTTTGATAAAATTCGTGATGCACGTTAATAAAAATGTCATATATATTTTTTTACACTAAAAACTAAGGTTTTTATATTTTTGGCTTCAAGGTGGGGGGCAATTTGATTTTTTGGAGGGGTGCACTTTAATAAAAAGGTCAAAAAAAAAAAAATTTTGCACTAAAATCTTTTTCGACGAGTCGTGGAGGGCACCGCCCCCCCAAAGTCAAAGCTTGGGTCCGCCCCTGATTGTGAGCCGTCAGGTTGTAGGAATATTTATGATTACATATGATTTGTAACATGATATTTTTGGTGTCAAAGACATGATATTCTTCTGCCTAATTTTCAAAATTGTTTTAGTAACATTAACTGTATTTTGGTATTTTTACCGTTGAACAGATATTTGGAACTCCAAAGGAGCACAGGAAATCAAAGCCTTATTATGACCATGTATTTGTGTTCTCTATTGTTGATGACCACATATGGTTCCGTAATTACCAGGTTAGTGTTCAAAACCCCAATTATGACATCCCTTCTCTCCCATTTCGAGTCAAAGAGATAGATAAATAAGACACATTATTTGATTTCAGCTTTCTCCAGAACATAGTAATCGTATTGCTAATTATCGTGTTTAGTCTCAATTGGTACCATATTTTTCTGATAACGGATCTTGCATGGGCTTTGTTGCGCTTTATTTCTATAGGATTTGCTAATTAGTCAATTCTTGCTGATTATAGGCCTTGTTTTGGATTTGTTCCTTCACATACATTTGTGGTCATGTTGTAGCGTTAATATTTACTTGCATCGATGTTTTTTGTGCTTATTGACATGAATAACCATAATGAGACTCGGTAGTTTTCCTTAGACCTGAAAAGTGTAGGTCCTGTTCTAGTTGTTAGTGCGAGAATGGTTGTGTTATAATGTATCGGTTTCAAAGATGTTGTTCACTTGTATTAGGTGATTTCAAATGCAGTTTGAATAGATGTTGTTCATTTGTGTAACAGATATCGTGTCCACATACTGGAGATGATAAAATCGATCGAGGGGGCCTTGAAAAGATGACCCTTATTGAGGTTTGTATTAACTAAACTCAAAGGATTTTTGGTGATACCGTTGTAGGTTGTATTTGTTACATTTCTACAAATTTTAAATGAACAGGTTGGTCCAAGGTTTTGTTTAAATCCAATCAAGATATTTGGTGGTAGCTTTGGAGGTCCAACTCTATATGAGAATCCGTTCTACGTTTCACCAAATCAGGTTACGGAAGCTCTTGGATTGAACCCATCCTTCTAATTCTTTTATATCTTAATTGCTTGATATAGTTTAATGACTGCGGGAACATGTAATGCATATGATTTCTGATTTTGCTCGTTTTGATTGTTGTTAGATACGGTCATTAGAGAAGAGAAAGAAGGCTGGTAAGTATGCAAACAAGGTTAAAGCCAAGACAAAAAGAAACATGCATACGATGGAAAACCAATTGGTATCTGATGAAATAGAAGGCTTGTGGAAGGCATAATCATGTTGCAGCGTACTTGATATTTGCATCGAATTGTTCTTTCTAAATGAAGGCTGTGCCGTTGATTATATTCTGTTATACACATGTCATATTCTCTAATGGTATAACAACAATGTTGAATTTTGTTAAGAGTAAGCTTGTTATGGATACTATTATGTTGTGTAATTCTTTTGTTCACTTGAATGGGACTCTCAAACATACCAAAGCAGTGAGCCAGTGACACTGGCTGGTAGCTGAAACATGCATCGTTCTATGACTTCTTTTGAGATCTCGGAAACTTTTTACTTCTATTGAAGCTTCTTTTGTTTGCCAATTTACGAAAGGTTGGTATAACAAGTGGCTATCTTGTTGCATCATGGATTTATATCAGGCAAAAATCACCACGGACAATTGATTGTGAAGTTATTATGCCAGGAGAAAATTAGTAAATGGATCCAGAAACATAATATTGAAGATGATTTGATTACACTTGTTTTAAGCTTTATGCTTGGAAAGAGCTTGTTAAACAAGAATTTTTTCTCTTATAAAATGAGATGAAATAGGTTGGATTTTAGTAGTGTGGTAGGAACCGGAACTGTACTTTTTTTTATTGAGACACACCATTTCATTCTTTACATAGTTGCAACACACCTACGTATTGCTTTGCTTGCTTGTGCAGTAACGCAAATTAACTTCTATTAAATCTGACATTTGATAACCAAATCGTTTTATTTACGTAGTGCTTCACATTTTACTATAATAAAATTTATTTATGACCTTTAAAAATGACATATAGTTAGTTATGTCATAGCTCAAGGCAACACAGACCATATATGGATGTACATTATTATGCTCATTTTTTAAAAACATGTACGGAATTACTGAATTAGGGCACAATTTTTCAATGTTTGAGTTCGGGAAAAATTCTAACCACATTCAAAAGTTGCACATAACATAGAAAAAGATATATTTAAAGTAGTCCTAGTATTGCATAGTCCTTTTAGAGCAAAAATCAATCGAAAATTTCATTAACTACTCTATAAGTAACTATAACATATTATATCTGTGCGTTATATAAAAAGGCGTGGCCTGATGGAGGATGCTCATATATCTCCCGTAAATACCTAGCCCCAAACTCACAGGCAGCCATTTTCAGGCCACCTCCAGGTGCGCAATTTAGTTGGTTCTAAACGAGATGACTTTGCAAGAAAATAGTCATGTTTCTTCATATGGACGAGATGATACTCTACCGAGCAGGCATCTAAATCCGTTTGATATTGCCTTTCACATAATGTCTTTGAGGTATGATGGATATTATTAAGGAAGTCGAAGTTCTAAAAAATAAAGGGATAGATCTTATTGGGTATTGTAGAAAAAAGGTGGGGAATGGTAAGGATACTTCATTTTGGGAAGAAGTTTGGATGGGTGATTCGTCTTTGAAGTGTCAATTTCCGAGATTATACACTTTGGAAACGTGTAAGCAGATTTCTACTGCGGATAAATTGAGGTACGCTTCTATTAATTCTTCTTTTCGTCGTATGCCAAGGGGAGGGGTCGAGAGTGAGCAGTGTCATGAGTTGGGAAGTCGTCTAGCATTATTAGATGATGGACCCTTTTACTTGGTTAAAGTTAACTACAAAGTTAATCTAACCAAGTTCCATGATGTAGCGAAGTATTGATTAATTATCAAAAGTAAATAAACGTAAAAGATAATACACAAAGTTTTTCAACGTTTAATTCTTTATTAGAAATTAATCAAAAGAATTATACCCAAGTGTTTGCGGAACAACACTTGGGATTGAAATGACAAGTATGGTATACTCCTCACTAAACTCAAACTAAGTTTGAGTGACAACTAAGATCCAGCTGAGCTATCTCAGGGATTGTGTTGTTCTTTTGAGAGAGTAAAGATTTGGTTTGTGAATGTCTAAGCATTAAGTGCACAAACGTAATCTTTACCTCTCCCACTTATTCTCTATTTATACACAAGGTGATTCTAACAGATCCCTAATAGACAAAGACTACAAGACAAGTTACATCAGCCAACATTGGACAAAATACATAGGTATTTTGTCCCTGTTACAAATGACTATAAGTAGTAAAGCGCAGGGATGCTTTCTGGTCTTCAGTGTTGACACATGTCTTGGTTTTATACTCATTCAGGGAAAGTTGACCTTTGCATGATAAGGACCTTCCCTTATCCATTCAAACTTATCCCGCCTTTACTTCAGTCTCCTTATCTTCAGTCTTTGTTCACTCAGTGTTCTTAGTTGGTGAGGAGTCATTGGACTCAGTGAGTTATTGTCATCCCTCACTGAGTCCATCATCTTCTTCTTTGGCTCAGGTATCATTCACTGAGAACCGCCTCACTGAATGGTGAACCTTTCTTCATAGATTCGCCCTGAGCAACTTGAGGATGACTCACTGAACGACTATGCATTCAGTGACTTGTTTGGTGTTCTCGGTCATCAAACACTTAGGATATTTTATGTTCAAATCCTAGATTAAGGAGTTTGGGTTTTAATAGACCCAACAGTCTCCCCCTATTTGGATATACAAATAGCCTGAGTGTTTCTAGGTTCAGTGAGAGATAGCAAAGGTATTATCTCTACAAACTGAATTACTAAGTAATGTTTAGGACACTGAATGTTAAACAAAACATCAATATTATTCATAGTTATTATAATCCTAAACAAAACAAAGTAAATAAAAGATAGTTGTTGTTGCAGATTTGCTCAGGCTTCAGAACTTTAGACCCAAGGCTTCAAGTTTGGCTCTCTTTGCACTCAGAAGATGCTTGTCAGGATGCTGTTGGATTTTGATCTTCAGGTCATGACAGAACCTTACATTAGCATCATTCTTGATGGGATTGGCCATAAGGAAGTATCCCATCATTGCTTTGATCCCTGCCAGATGAATATCAGCCCATCTTTGAAATGTTAGATCCCCATAATCATCAGTGAAGAAGAGACCTCTTTCAGGTTGTTCGATGACCCAATTGTTCACAAATGTAACTCCTTCATGGAGGGCTCTGTTGCAGTCTAGACCTGGAACACTGATCTCAGGTTCAGTCTCTATCTTCTTTCTATTCCTTTTGGATGACTGAGCAGGAGGAGCCTGGGTGGCTAGCACTAATGCTGGAAGCAGTGAAGGAATGGCAAGTTCTTCATGCTTTTTGGCTAGCTGATCATACCTGATTCTGAGGGACTTCATCAGGTGTTTGACAATGACATTACTCTTTTTGGCAATGATGGGACCCAACTCATCTAATTCAGTGATCCCGAACTCAGAGAACTTGAAGGGATCATGAATCTCAAAGTGTCATTTGTCTTGGCCTCTGAAGACACTGAGAACTGCTGGCTTGGTGTTCTGGTGGATCTTGACATCAGTTATGGGTTCAGGGTTTAGCCTTTGTGTCATGACCCAGGTATACCTGTCAATGTTTTGTTGCCTTGTTTCAGCAGCTTTCTTCAGTCTAGCATCCCTCTTTGCCTTGAGAGCCATCAAGGCAGCATCCTGAGCTTTCTTAAACTTCTCACCACCTTCTTTGGCAGCAAGATCATGAGGCTTTAACTCAATAGCCGTTGCTTCTTCATTAACCACCTCTATGAGAGTAGCCTTGCTTGTTCTTCCAAAGCTACTTTCTTCAGCCTTTCAACCTTATCCATATGAGCTTGGATTTCATCCTTAGTCATTAAATATGTTAAACCATTCATCTGAAAGGGGACCCTGACAGGTGTATCAGGGTCCAGTCTTACGATTGAGGAAGCAGGTACCAGTGGTGTAGTGGGTTCAGACACTATAGTGAGAATGCCCTTGCCCTTGTCCGGCTGATTTGTTGAATGAGTGGTTGTCTCAGGAGGCTGGTAGGAGGAAATTGGAGTGGCTTCAATGATGTGTTCCCCCTTAGCCTGAGAGGAAGGTTGTCCTCTTGAAGCAACATCAGTAGCTGATGGCTGACTGGTGGAAGGTTCAGGAACTCCGGTAGGTGGAACTTCAGTGGATCTCTCCCCCTCAACTGTTGTCGTAGCATCAGTGAGAGCAAGAGTTGGTGGCACCACTGAAGGAGAAGAGCCCTTGAATGCCTGGTAGAGTTCTGTGAGCATGCTCTTGATGTCAGAGGTATCCTTCTGAATTGTAGATACCTTGGCATCCAGGGAAGCCTGAGAAGATTCAATGGCAGACATCCTTGGTCCAAGATTCCAGGCCAAGGAGTTGGAAGACTTAGTCCACGCCGCCAAGTTTTTCTCCATGAGACTCAAAGATGAACAGATGGAAGTCACTGAAGATTGAAGACCCTGAAGATTAGCAGACTTCAGTATATCTACCAGCTCAGTGAATTGGGCAAAGTTCTGCTGGTAGGTCTGAGCAGCCTGAAGTATTTTCCTGTTGAGCTCGGGGTCATCTTTTACAGACTCTTGAATGGTGGACACGCTCTTGGTGATTTGGCTGAGCGAGTCATTGAACTTGTTGAGATGACCATTAAGAGCTGTTAGTGAGAATGAGACATCAGCCTGCTGTTCCAAGGTATTATCATGAAAAGCTTCAGTAGGCATGTCGAACACATCATCAGTGATTCCTCTGTAAATGATGTTACAGGCCTTGCTCAGAAATTTCATTAGCTTTCTTTCAGTGAGGGGCTTGGAATCATCATACATGGCCAGTCTTTCAGGAGAGGAAGTCTCAGGTTCATCATCCTGAGATTTGGTTTCTTTCTCTTGTGGATCAAAGGGAGACTGATGGGACTGTTCAGTGGCAGTGGCATCAGTCTCCATATCATCACCAGCTTCATAAAATTCTTCCTCACTAGCTTTGCTCTCATCATCATCAGAGTCAAGAACAGCCTGAAAGGTGGCCATTGAGTCTATCTGCAAAAAGGGGTTAGCCGGCTCCTCTTCATACGAAGACTTGCCTTGGTTTTGGTCACTCCCTGACCTCTCTAATCTAGAAGACTGGGATTTGTCTGCTTGGTCCTTAGAGTCAGCTTGTGAGGTATGCGCATCTCCATGGGGGGTGATGGTTCCATATCAGTGGGTGGTTTCTGTCCCCCTGAGTCTTTGTCCCCAGTTGTTCCTTCATCTACTGATGGGTTAGTATCACTGAAATCACCAGAAACATGTGAAATGTTAAGGCCCCCCGTTCCAACAGGCTGGTGCTGGCCTGTCGAAGATTTAGGGGCCGCTACTCCCTGAGACCCTGATTGTGATGTACTAGAGACGTGAACGGGAAAGGTGGAAGGCGCTCCCCTACTAGCGGGTTGTATGTTTCCCTCTAGATCTTTGGGATCAGTCGTGTGGACCAAGGACCCTGATTGTGATTTGTCAGTGCCCTTCGTTGTCCCTGAGGGTGGTGGAACCTGGCCATGGGTGGCAGTATCAGTCTTAGGTTTCCTTTTTGGCTTAGAAGCCTGTGTCCCTGAAGCCCCAGGGTCCTGTGCCTTTGGTTTGGTCTTTAGCACAGACTGAGACTTCCCTGTCCTCTTAGGAGGGGAAGGTGGGTACACTGAGTCCCTCCTGTTGTTTATAGCAACCATATGGGCCGTCAATTCAATGTTAGAGACTGAGGATAGGTCCTTTGAAAAATTTGAAGAACTCAGGACGGCTGGTAAAGAGCTTAAATGAACGTCCTGAGTGTAGTCACAACCCAGTAACCTTTGAAGAGCACATGAAATAAACCTAGGATACGACACATAGTGTAACCTAGTCTTATTCAGTAGCTTGGTTACAAGATCACCATAAATGATCTCTCCAATGTCGATAGTGACCCCTGTCATAAGGCAATAAGCCATCATCATCTGAACAAAGTTAATCTGCTCAGTGGATGAGTGGTTCCCACCGAGAACCTAAATCACAAAAGTGAACAGGATCTTCCAAGCCATGGGAAAGGAGTTCTTGGTGACAGGGGCCTTGTCCAAATATTTTGGATCCAAAGCAATTTTTTCTAACCCTGATTTATAATTGTTTGGGTCAGGGTGTGCAACATAAATTCCATTGTTATAATCAAGTCCTGTTGCAGAGCAAAAAGTTTTGAAATCCAGGACAAATTTCCTTTTCCCCTTTAAAACAGAGAAACTGATGAGAAATTCTTTGAGGGGCCTGAGTTCGTTCTCATCAGTGGAGGGTGTCGGGTCATAGGCCTGAGCAGTACCCCAAAACTCCTTGAGGAAGTTGTGGTACTGGAAGTAGGGTGTGGAGGTGAAGGCGGTTTTCAAAGGGCGGTTATACAAAAACTTTATGATTTCCTTGTAGGCAGGGACATTGGTTGGGTAGTTAAAGTTGCCTACAACATTGTTGGTTTTGAATTGTACATCAGCCAGAGTCGATTTTTCCCATTGAGGTGCAAGCTCGATTCCTTGGTCATCTGCCATTTTAGGTCAAAAAGATTTTAAAATTTTAATGGCAGAATATCACTCACCAGATGATCCACAAGTTGAGTCCAACTCGTTTTCTGTTCGTGAAATGAGTGATATTGTTATCAAGGAGATTGCAAACAGGAAGGATTTCTTGTTGCAAATCTTCTTAACCAAGAAGGAATGATTTGAAAAAGCCTTTTTTTTTTTAAAAAGATTACACACAGCTTTGCAATGGATAAATTTTTGCAGAGTTTCTTTAAGAAAATTTTTGTGTGTGTGTTTTGTGTATTTTGAAAGGGGTATTTATAGAGGGTGAGGAATACCATTAGCCTATGGATTTTGAAAATCAAAATAAATAACCACTTTAGGTTCCACATTAAATGCCACCACTCCACTTTCCCAAGTTTTGCGCAACTGTCGAGGTGAACAGTGCAAGGGACCTGCACAAAGTGCACTTTTGCAGGCATGATATCACAGAAATATCAAGAGATATTATTTGTGAGGGAAGGCAATTAATGCCTAGTGGGATATTAGTAAGTAAGTGGGGGCTCAAGGTGTGGATGCCAGTGAGGCAGAGACATATATTCCTATATTAAATAGAAAATTCAGTTACCAACTTAGGACATTTACTAACTAGATACTTAGAGCATTTAGTTATGCATTGAATTGCATCAGTAAATGTCATGAGCCCCCTGAATGAGAATTCATTTAGTGTGAATATTTTGGTTTGGGTATTCAGTGAGTCTTTCACTATGTGAGAAACTCCCTGTGAATGGGTTTTTGGTGTTGTTGAAGGGTTTTGCTGAGGATGGTTGATTATCAGGGATAGGATAAAGAATATACACCATGTTAGGATATTTTAGTTAGTGACCTAATTATCAATATCTAACATGCCTAGTTCTGCTTTCAGTCTGGTGAAAGTAGGTTCATCCAAGGGTTTTGTGAAGATATTAGCTAACTGATACTCAGTGGGAATGAAGTGTAATTCAATATCACCTTTCATGATATGATCCCTGATGAAATGATATCTGATATCAATGTGTTTTGTTCTTTGATGAAGCACATGGTTGTTTGAAATAGCTATTGCACTTGTGTTGTCACAAAAGATGGGTACCATTTTGTAATGAATACCATAGTCACTGAGCTGACTTTTCATCCATAACACATTTGCACAACAGCCTGCAGCAACAACATATTTAGCTTCTGCTGAGGACATTGCAACAAATTGTTGCTTTTTAGCACTCCAACAGACTAACTTTCCTCCAAGAAATTGGCAGGAGCCTGAAGTACTTGTTCTGTCCATGTTGCATCCTGCATAGTCAGAGTCTGAGTATCTTTTAAGATCAAACCCTGAACATTTGGGATAATAAAGTCCAAGACTGGAAGTGCCTTTCAGATATCTCAGAATCCTTTTGACAGCAATGAGATGAGATTCTTTTGGGTCAGACTGATATCTTGCACACAAACAGACTGAGAATTGAATATCAGGCCTTGAGGCCAGAAGATACATCAGTGACCCAATCATACCTCTAAAAAGAATAGGATTAACTGGTTTTCCAGCAAGGTCAGGACCTAGGTTGTTAGGAGGTACCATTGGTGTTTTCACTGAGGCACAGTCACTGAGGTCATACTTTTTCAGTAAGTTCCTAGTGTACTTTTCTTGACTGATGGAAGTGCCTTTTTTAGTTTGTTTGATTTGTAGTCCAAGAAAGTAAGTGAGTTCACCCATCATACTCATTTCAAACTTCTTTGTCATTAGTTTTTCAAACTGTTTACAAAGTTTGTAGCTTGTTGAGCCAAATATGATGTCATCCACATACACTTGGACTAAAATCACATCCTCTTTTTTCCTACAGGTGAACAATGTATTGTCAATTTTGCCTCTGACAAACTTGTTTTGAATCAGGAAGGCTGAAAGACTTTCATACCATGCCCTGGGTGCTTGTTTTAGTCCATAGAGGGCTTTGTTTAGCTTGTAGAAATGGTTAAGAAATTCACTACTTTCAAAGCCAGGAGGTTGTTGCACATATACATCTTCTTTAATGTTACCATTCAGGAATGCACTTTTTACATCCATTTGGTAGAGTTTAAAGTTCATGTATGTTGCATATGCAAGAAAGATCCTGATGGCTTCCTTTCTAGCAACTGGTGCAAAGGTTTCCTCATAATCAATACCTTCTTGTTGATTATATCCTTTTGCAACAAGTCTTGCCTTGTTTTTTATTACGGTTCCAGACTCATCAGTCTTATTTTTGAAGACCCATTTCATTCCAATGACAAACACACCCTGAGGGCATTCAACTAGGGTCATGACATCATTTCTATCAAACTGTTCTAGTTCATCTCTCATGGCCTGAACCCAACTCTCATATTTAAAAGCTTCTTTAACATTTTTAGGCTCTATCTCTGAGAGAAAATCAACATAGAGACATACATTGGCTGAGCCCGCTTTTAGTTTAGCAGCCATGCTCCTTGTAAGCATGCCTTCAGTGGGCTCACCAATGATGTTAACAAGTTCTATTGATTTGGAATATGTCCAGCTATCCTGAGGTCTTGGATAGGAGTAGCAACTTGTAGAAGCCTGATGTATAGGTGGGGTGGGTTCAGATACAAGAGCCTGAGATTCCTCAAGATTGAGATTTTCAGGTACCTTAGTGTGATCAGCTTGAGTTGTGGTATTCTGAACAATTGGTTCAGTGGTGGTAGTCTCATTGGAGACTTGTTGAGTTTCTATGAACTCACTGATGGTAGGTTGAGGTAAGTTGTGAGGATTGATGTAATATGAGACATCTGCATCAGCTTGGTATTGTGTAGAGAGGTTACTCTCAAGGTGATACTCATTAGGAGGATATCTTGATGAGTAATCAATACCAATTTCTTCCACTGAGGAATTAGAAAATCTGACAGCTTCAGTACTCTCATCAAATGTGACATGGAAGGTTTCCTCAGTCTGTTGTCTCCTTGTGTTGAACACCCTGAAGGCTTTTGAGACAAGGGAATACCCTAGAAAGTACCCATCATCAGCTTTTGCATCAAACTTTCCAAGATGATCCTTATGAATATGGATAAACACAGGACACCCAAACACATGGAAATAGCTGATATCAGGAATTCTTCCTTTAAATAACTCATAGGGAGTTTTGCTATGTCTCTTAACGATAATGGACCTGTTTTGTGTATAACAGGCTGTTTTTACTGCTTCAGTCCAAAAGTGTTTGGAGAGAGCAGATCCATTAAGCATTGTTCTAGCAGCCTCAATGAGGGTTCTGTTCTTTCTTTCAGCAACCCCATTTTGTTCAAGGGTGTAGGGAGAGGAAAAGTTTTGAGATATACCCTTCTCATCACATAAACTTTCAAGGTCATTGTTTTTGAATTCAGTCCCATTATCAGTCCTGATTTGTTTGACCCTGATGTCATTTTGGTTTTCAATCTTCTTGATAAAGGACATGATTGTTTCAACAACCTGACTCTTTTTGGTCAGAAAATAGACCCAAGTGTATCTTGAGTATTCATCCACAATGACTAGAGTGTACTTCTCATGGTGGATTGACATTGTACTGATGGGTCCAAAAGTTCCATGTGAAGTAGGTGCAGGCAGTTGGTGATAGATGAATTTTGTTTGGTTTTAAAGGATGCCTTGTGGTGTTAACCTTTTTCACAGGTAGGGCATGGTTTATCCTTAGAGAACACAAGTGATGGTAAGCCAAGGACTTTGTTTTGTTTGGCCAGGTTGTTTATGTTTTTGAAATTCAGATGGGAAAGTCTTTTATGCCAAAGCCAATTGAGGGTTTCAGTGGCTTTAGCAAAAAGGCATGTTCCATTCTGAGTGAGTGAGGACATATCCAAAACATAGACATCCTGCCTTCTTGGTGCAATAAGAACAACTTCTTTGTTTGCATTGAAGATGGTACCTTGCTTATCATCAAACTGAACTATGTATTTAGCATCACATAGTTGACTGACACTGATCAAGTTATATTTAAGACCATTAACATAAGCTATTCTAGTAAAAACTATTCCACTACAGTTTACTGAACCATAACCTTCAGTGAGACAAGATGAGTTATCAGCAAATACCACCTTAGGTCCTGGTTCTTTTACATATTTGTGCAGATATTCCTTCACGCCAGTCATGCTTCTTGAACATTCACTATCAAGATGCCAAACAGGATCTCTGGCATGTCTCTGCACAAATTTAAACTGAGTTAGTTTTTCTTATGAACCCACTTTCTGGTGGGTTTGGCTTTAATGGCCTTTTTGAGCTGAGAGATTGATCCATGATCAGTGGTGGTGTGAATATTGCTTCAACAGATTTTGCATCTGGAGAAGAGGTAGTTTGTTGGGTTGGCTTGGTGATGCCTCTTCTGGACTGAATGACCTGTTCATGTCCTGAACTGTCATGAGTAGGGTCTCCACAGATATCACAACATGGATACATCAAACAATCATCAAGGAGATGATCATTGAATCCACAGTGGATGCAAGGTGAAAAAGGTTTAGCTTTTTGCCTTATCTGTTTAGAGCCTGAGGCATAGTCAAGAGACTGAGCATTGTGGTAGGATACAACACCTGATGAGACTATGTAAGATAGATGAACAGAGGTTCTGTGATCTTCCTTTTTACATATCATGCAAAAAAGGATTCTATAACAGTCATCAGTGGTATGTGTGGTATAATTACACAATTCACATCTCAGTTTTGGTTTAGATGTGGCCTTAGATTTGGTGGAACTTGAGGAAGCTGGTTTAATTCCCTTTTCCAAAGGTTGAGGTTTCTTTTCAGATGATTCAATCTTTTCACTTAACTTCCTAACAAGTTCAGCCAACTGATCAAATTTATTGTCAGGGCTGTCAGTGATAGCCTCATTTGAGACTGAGGTTGTGGAGTCATCATTGGGGGTGGAGACTTCAGTGAGTGGTCTTTTCAAGATAGTTCTTCCTAAACCAGCCTTCTCTCTTGGAGAGTGTTGAGTATACACCAAGGGTGTTAGCTCAGAGCTAGGTTCAGCTCCCTGAAGAACTTTCAGTGGTGGGAGTGGATTCTGTGAGACAGGTTCAGACTCATTAATGGACTCAGGAGAACTAGATTCATCAGTGACCCCAAGCATATTTTTGATGGCCTGACTTTCAGGTTCCAATATTTTTCCAGTGTTAAAGTTTGGTAATTTGCTATTTGGGTTGACTCTTTCAATCCAATCACTGGGTTTTGGTGCCATTTCCTTGTTAAAGGATATGTCTGAAGGCAGAAATGCCATTTCACCATGATTCTCACTTGAGGACTCAGTGTTTTGATCTTCACCAATAATAACTTTTTTATTGCTTGGTGTGAGACTCACTGAGTCAAAAACCCTAGGGTTTTCTTGAGTCCACTTATATATCACAGCCTTTTCTTTCTTAAGTTCATCCTGAAGAGCTTGATTTTGTTTTACTAGTTCAGTGTTTTGAATTTGAAGTGTAACAGCCTCAAGCTTTGCTTGTTTTAAAACAAGTAATTCATCTCTACACTTGTTTAACTCAAAAATTAACTTATTGAATTTTGAAAACAAATTTTGTCTTTGCTCTTCAACGAACTTAAGATCCACATTTAAGTAGTTTAAATAGGATTGCCAATCAGCATCATCATCCATAGACAACAAAATATTTACCTTTTTCATGGTGATGTTGACCCATTCTCCATTTCTAGCATGGCTTTTTCCAACAACCAGCTTGTTATCATCTGAAAGTGCCATCAGTGCACTGACCCTTACTTCTTCATCAGAGGAGACATCTTCCTCGTCCCAATCATAGGCTTCAGCAACAAGTACCTTGTTTTTGCCCTGAACAGGTTTGGAAGGTGCAGCCTGGGTACTGAGGGAGTTGTCTCAAAGAGAGCAAGTTTAGCTTTAGCTTTTCTATACTTAGCTTTAAAGTCCTTTTGAATATTTGCATTTTGAAAATGTTGAGTGGACTGAGGCATTTTTGGTTGAAACTTGCTAGTTCCTGAATAAGAACTACTACCAGAAGGTTTGTATGAAGGGTCTGAGGTTGTTTTTGAAAAACAGTCTTTAGCAAAGTGATCCCTTTTTCCACAGTTGAAACATTCAGTGGATTCATTAGCCTTAGCTTTTTGAAAATTTGACTTGTTTCTTTTAATAAAACGTTTTGAGTTTGCTAAAAGAGCTCTTTCTTCAAATTCAACTTGAAGATCATTGAGATACTCTTCACTGGTTCTCACATCAACCTCATCACCAGAATCATCTTGAAAATCCTGCACAATACCATTAGAGTAGAAGGCAGTGGATATGGGTGAAACAGTCAGGGCCTTTTTGGTTTCTTGAGCCTTTTTAGGGTATCGCCTTGCGATTAGGTTGTCTTCATAGACAAACTTCCCATAAATTTGAGGGAGCTCAAGATTCTGAATGTGATTAGCATTCCTAAGACCCTGATAGAAGTTTAACCACTTCTCAGGGAGACTGTTCACAAAGCCAACGTTAATTTCATGCTTAGACAGTACTACACCATCATTTGAGAGCTTATTGAGCAAGGTTTTGTATCGGGTATAGGTCTGAGAGAGGCTTTCAGATTCTTTGGCCCTGAAAGTGTTATACTTAAGTTTCAGGTCCATGATCCTGTTTTCCTTGGTATTTGAGGGACCTTCAAAGCTATGAACCAAGTCAAGCTAGGTTTGTTTGGCTGTAGGACAGTTAATGACTGATTCCATTGTATCGTCAGGGAGACACGATATAATGATGCTTTTCAGGCGTTGGTCCTGAATGACCACCCTCCTCTCATCAGGAGTCCATTGTGCTTCAGGTTTAGGCAAACCTTGAGCAGTCTTAGGGACAAAAGGACCTTCATTGATGCATGTGATGTAGTATGGTTCCATACCAGTCAAGTAGCAAAGCATACGCTTTTTCCACTTGCTAAATTTACCAGCTTATAGTTCAGGAGCAACAGCTGAATAGCCACATCCTTTTTTATCAACTAGCTGGGGTACATCGCTATCAGCCATGGTGGGATCTTGATTTTAAAAACTTTGAGCACTCTTTTGTTTGAAAAAGGTTTTGAGAAGTTTTACAAATCAGAGGCTCTGATACCACTTGATGGACCCTTTTACTTGGTTAAAGTTAACTACAAAGTTAATCTAACCAAGTTCCATGATGTAGCGAAGTATTGATTAATTATCAAAAGTAAATAAACGTAAAAGATAATACACAAAGTTTTTCAACGTTTAATTCTTTATTAAAAATTAATCAAAAGAATTATACCCAAGTGTTTGCGGAACAACACTTAGGATTGAAATGACAAGTATGGTATACTCCTCACTAAACTCAAACTAAGTTTGAGTGACAACTAAGATCCAGCTGAGCTATCTCAGGGATTGTGTTGTTCTTTGGAGAGAGAAGATTTGGTTTTTGAATGTCTAAGCATTAAGTGCACAAACGTAATCTTTACCTCTCCCACTTATTCTCTATTTATACACAAGGTGATTCTAACAGATCCCTAATAGACAAAGACTATAAGACAAGTTACATCAGCCTACATTGGACAAAAGACATAGGTATTTTGTCCCTGTTACAAATGACTATAAGTAGTAAAGCGCAGGGATGCTTTCTGGTCTTCAGTGTTGACACATGTCTTGGTTTTATACCCATTCAGGGAAAGTTGACCTTTGCATGATAAGGACCTTCCCTTATCCATTCAAACTTATCCCGCCTAATCCCGCCTTTACTTCAGTCTCCTTATCTTCAGTCTTTGTTCACTCAGTCTTCTTAGTTGGTGAGGAGTCATGGGACTCAGTGAGTTATTGTCATCCTTCACTGAGTCCATCATCTTCTTCTTTGGCTCAGGTATCATTCACTGAGAACCGCCTCACTGAATGGTGAACCTTTCTTCATAGATTCGCCCTAAGCAACTTGAGGATGACTCACTGAACGACTATGCATTCAGTGACTTCTTTGGTGTTCTCGGTTATCAAACACTTAGGATATTTTATGTTCAAATCCTAGATAAAGGAGTTTGGGTTTTAACAGACCCAATATTAGATTTGACCCAAATGCACGATAGGTGGGTTTGGTCTTTATCGGGCACAGGTGATTTCTCCATTAAGTCAGTTCGTAATCTTGTGGATGATTCTTTGATAAGCTCAGATATGTTACCTACGAGATGGGTGAAGGTGGCTCCAATTAAAATTAACGTGTTTGCTTGGAAAGTTCAAAATGATAAACTGCCTACCAGGTTATATTTATCCCGGCTAGGCATAGATATTCATTCTATTATGTGTCCTATTTGTGAAGAGGAAGTTGAGTCGTTGGCCCACCTTTTGTTTTCGTGTTCCATGGCCCGATAAGTGTTATCCAAGGTTAGACGATGGTGGGGTATATCCTCTCAAGACTTTCAATCTTATGAAGAGTGGTTTCAATGGTTTTCTGACCTTCGTATGAGTATAAATGTGAAGAACGTGCTAGATGGAGTTTTTTTTTGTGATGTGGTGGAAGATTTGGAAATTTCAGAACCAATTGATTTTTGGCGCAAGCAATCCTAGAAGGGCGGTGATTTTTGATGATATTGTGTCTCATTCTTATACTTGGATTTCTAATCGATGTAAATTCAAGTTCAACTGGATAACTTGGATGCAAAACCCGCCTCTTGCTATTTTTTAATGTTGTCTTTTCTAGCTCCTTGCTAGTTTTATCTAATATATTTTGCCGTTAATATATATATATATATATATATATATATATATATATATATATATATATATATATATATATATATATATATATATATATACTAGACGAGTACCCGTGCATAGCAACGAAATTTTATAGCGCCATATAGTTATAGTAATATTTCGTTTAAATGTTTCGTGTACCGTTGTACCTTCTTTTCTTTTTCTTTTCTCTGTTATTATTATCATTTATTATTTCTACAATTAAATTATTTACTCATCTTCAACCTCTGTATACTCATTTTTTAACCTCAATTTTTTTCAGCCTCAACGATATAACCAGACCTTAAAAAAATCAAGAAATACATGAACAAAACAATTACAACATACACATATAAAGATCACAAAATCATCTATTGATTTTTCATTAACATTACAATATTTTTTGCCACAATCTCAAACACAAAAACCATCTATCACCTAAAAAAAACTCGTCTTTTTTTGTTACCACACCTACAACTAAAAATACAACCACCATCAGCCACGAGCACAAACATCAACCACCAGATTTTGACTAACATCAACCATGAAAAAGCAAATCCCCGTTTTAATCGTCTTCCATTATTTTCGAATATAGCAAAAATCAAATAGAAAAAACAAAAAACCACACAAACACTTCTACGCCCTAATCTTTAATCTCTATCTTCTTAAACACCTCCACACACACTCACTAAACGGCCACCACCACCACCACGAAATCCCCTAACACCACCAGATCCGGTCATAATCCGGCCGGACCCGTGGTTGGTGGTGCTTATCGTTGGTTAGGGGTGAGTTTCGATGGTTGTTGTAGTTTGATGTCGGTCAGACGCCGGTGGAGGCGATGTTGATGGGTGTGATGGTGGTCGGTGGTGGCGGTGACCGGATATTGTGAGATAATTATTTTTAGAGAAATAAATAGGTTTTTTTTTTTTTTTTTTTTTTTTTTTTTTTTTTTTTTTTTTTTTTTGGAATAAAATGATAAACAAAGAGTATAAAAGGTGAGGATTGTGTTTTTAGTTGGTTTCTAGGGCCATCAATAGTTTCCATCAATATGGTCATCAATAGTTCCCATCAATATTATGAATATGTAGTTTCCAGAAATATTATGAATTTGTTGTTTCGATTTACATTCATTGACCAAGCACGATTTCCATTCATTGACAAGGGTAAAATGAGCATTGTCTGAAATTTCAGTTTTTCACATTTCACTTTGACTATTTTTCCATTATCTTTTATATAATAAAAGAATTACATCATTTCAGAGTGTTTTTGCAAATCCCTTCTCATTGAAAAAAAAATTGGACCAATAGCAAAGCTCGATTTTGCCACGTAGGCGAAATTGAGCAACGTGATTGGTCAATAAAAAGTCAAAATTAAATTGATTTTGGTCAAACTTAATAAATTTGGTGGAGAAATTTGGTTAAGAAAAAAAATACATAAAAATATAGGTGTCAAATTTATGAAAACAAAAACTTAAAAAAAGAGGAAGTCATTAATAAAACTTTAGTGATTGAATTTTACATAATTTATATAGAATAAAGTGTAAAATTACAAGTTTTCATATTTTTTAATAACTTTATAAAAAACACAAATAACCCATATACTTTATACCCCCTATACTTTATAATATTAACTTTGTTTAAAATCACACGAGTATTAATATTAGTTTTTAAACTTTCATCTATTAAAATTACAAAATTTGGTAAACATACGAATTAGTTTTAATGTACGTTAAACATTTTTTTTAAACTAATGTTAGTTTCAAACTTTCATCCATTAGAATATTTTTTTAAATAAAGACTCATGTTACTATTTAAAAGTTTAATTTATGCGTACACGGGTTTGAAATACGACTAAATTATTAGTAACGGGAATATAAATATCAATGGTAAGCATGATACTGTGACGTGAAAATAAATATACGCGATTATACTTATAACAACAACTCATGAAATTGTTATTTAAAATTTGTATATGGATATCCATAAAAAAAACATTTTAAAAACTTTACGGAGCATATTTTAATTTCATCAATGCTCATTATGTGCTACTAAATTCACATCTTCTGTACAACATAATATCAATAGTTAAAGTTAAAGAACAAAATCAACCTCAACCTCAACATGTTTGTCAGTTAAAAACGTTATGCAAAGCTAATTATTAAAAAAAACAAACAAACACATGGGTTAGCTAGATAGTCATTAATTGTTTAATATAGAATGTGTTTTCCTTAAATTATATAAAAAATGCAAGCATCACAATGCTTATTTGATAACAATCACCTCCTAAAAAAAACGTAGGTGATAACCTAACTTTATTCATTGACGTAATGTTTCATCAAAGAAATAAAAAAAAAAAAAAAAAAAAAAAAGGTAATAGTTGGCCGTTGTAAACGAATTAAAAGTATGTACATGAGAATTATTCAGCAAGAATATATAATTTTAATCAGGTATTACGTTACTATACTGCGATAATGTTATTGAGTTGGTAATCACGGATGTGAGATATAACCATTATTCTATACTTATGATTTATATGTAAACCTCTTTTTGCTTCTGAATAGAATCCGAAAGAGACCTCAACAGAACTTTGGTTTATGCCTTATCTAGCTGATAGTATTTAGTAACCTTTTTTATGGTTTAACTTTTTTGTTATACACACCAACTTTTAGTAACTTTTTTTTTTAATGTTTTATTGAAAACTTCTACACTTAATATTTGTGTTTTTACTATAAACACACTAAGCTATAATAGAATTAGTTGTGAGTTCAGGTGTTTTTCACTAAGCTTCTAAAAAAAACTTATAGTTTTATCATACACTTATTGTGTTATGGTAATTGAATAAGCCAATAAACACCTTTAATAAGCATAACCAAACACCCGTTTCGTTCTAATATGAAGTTTTCTTATTTGATGTTATTACTAACTTTGTTGTTATCCTCACTATAATGCAACATGTTAGTGGTTTTTTATTATCTTATCGCATACACTTAAGTGTAATGCAATTTGTTGTGTGCGTTTTTTAGAGGAGGATTAAGTATCAACACATGATTGTCGTGGAAGAATTTTCTACGCCTGCTCAAGGTATGAATGTATAATTTAGTTGAGTTGCTGATTTAGATAATACATGAATGTATTTTAATGTACCAAAAATGTGTTTTAGTGCCTATAAGGGGATTTTATGGTAGGAATTCTTTTCGGAGTGTAATTTGTCCTTGAATGAGTTAATGAAACTTAGCACGTGTTTGCTGTCATTCATAACACTATGGGTGTCAACAAACGGTCTAAAATTTAGGTGTCTTTTACCTTGATGATTTAGGCCAGTTGTAAAGAAAGTTGCATTAAATTGAAAGGTCGGCAAAGATTCAAACAATCCTAAAAGACTTGCGAATATACTCTTTGTCATTTTTTCTTGCATTTATAATTTACTTATACAAGTAATAATAATTTCCAAATATAGTTCGAGCTTAGAGAAAATTTATTCTTATACATTAAACATAAACGTAAAATTAAATTTGAGTTCTACCCATTAAATATTTTTTCGTTTAACTTTATATAATAAAAAAGCTATAGTGTAAGCATCTATGTTAATTTGGTAATTTTATGATCAAACATAGGAAGTAAATAACACAAACTTATGAAAATACAATTTTTCAAATAAAAAGGTACATTAGTAAAAATGATATGATGATTATTCATAATTAAGGAAATGAATCAATCTTCAAAGCTATCTAAATATGCTACATATTTTAACAAAAATATAAGTAAAAGAAATACCACAATTACAAAACACATCGAAAATTGATAGCACAGGTTTCCAAAAATAAAAGCATATATCACTAACATATCATGCAAGTCAAGTATCATCGTGTGATTTTGCTTGAATAATAAAATATAACTTTTAATCCAAAAAACATTCTCTTAAAATAATAGGTAGGTTATAACATATACACATGATTTTTTATTTTTAGTCCACCAAGTAAAACCATTTGAAACATATTAAGTGGTTCATTTCTGAATCGATAATAATACATAATTAAATTAAAATTTTAAAAATGCTGTGCACGCGTTTTGTAAGTAGTTAAGATATAAACGTTTTGTAAGACATTATATATACGCGTCTATTGATATATTATTCAAAAAGATAAAAAGTAACAAAACCAATCTCTTAAGTTGAAAATGAGGTGCAGAAAAGGTCAAAAACATAAGTAAGATAAGTAGCATCACCTCTCGAGTGTAGCAACCATTATTTTATTGGAGCCAACCTGCGGTTCATTTTGTCACCTTCGAAACCAACCTACAATTCCTGTTTTCTTTCACATATATCTTATTATTCATTTTACTTCGATGTCACCTATGTATCCATGAAACATAAACCACTAATTATCCCACACATGCTCTATATATGTGCATGTACTTATACATGCATGTATATGTATGTCTAGAAAAAAATCTGTGAAGTTATATATTTTGTAAGAAATATATATTTATTCTACTACTCAGCTTGTATTTTATGAGGATAAGTAAGGCTAATATAGCTCTTAAATGACTAAAGTAACTTACAATATGACATATAAAATCCATGTATGATATTAACTTAATGAAAGAGATCGATATATATACTTCGATCAAGAGTGGTCGATTCTTTTGGTTATGAATATTTTAAATACACATAAAACATTTCGATCTACGTTAGACGTATACTTCAGAATCTAAATAGTCTTTCGTCTAAAAGAATGCAATGTCTTTTATTACATGTTATTTAAGAAAAATACAATAACTTTCTAGTTATGCTTGTTTCCAGTTTTAGCTTACTTTTATACATCAATTAACAATCATTACTTAGAAATTAGCTAAAGAAACCTCGTTTTGATATCAATAATTTGGGTCTACAAATTATGTTTTCATTAGAAATAATGACGCGTTTAGTTATTTGAACGAAATTATATTTCACACTCTATATGTACTGGCATCAAATTATTTTATCTGAACAAACTTTCTATTTTTGCACAAGCAAACAACCTTCTTTGTAAAAGAATATCACGAAAACCATATTTCGTGTTTGTTCATTGATAATTCTATGTATAATTCTAGCACAAAACCGTATGTTCTTATGAAGAATTCTAATTGGACCAGACATTTGATTTGTTTCGATTTTGACAAGCGAACATGTCCCTATATGATCAAGGCCACATGATTCGGTTAGGTTCTTTGTGACTTAGTTGTACTTTGTTTTCAATCAATTAGTATAGGTTTTTTGTTCACGCACTTGCTATGCTACTTTTGTTTATATAGCACTTTTCTACTTGCTTATAAAATGTAATGTTCATTAACATTTCTTTACATTGGTACCTTTTATATCACAATTATAAGGCTCAGATGTATTTATTTGTGCAAATTTGATTTGATTTGCACAAGCACATGTGACTTGTTTGTCTTTAAAAAGGGATTTGTTTGAATTGGCTGATTGCCCAAATCACAATATTCTAGCTATCATAAGATCAGATTTCATATCAAAGTGTACACATATTCCATGATTAAATCTTGAACCAGGACAAATGGTAACATGTTAATGACTTGTCATCTCACCAAAATTACCTGAATCACAAATTAGTCTAGACTGATTTTTGGTCGTAAAGTTGTTGATTCGTCTCCAAATTAGTATAACAAATATTTGTTTCAAGTAATACAACACTAATCTTTGTTTTAAGTAATACAACACTAATCTCTTTAACCAATCAGAAAATTTTAAAGTAAATATAACATCTTATTACTAGTTAATAGTGTCATAATTGCACTTTTCTAATAGTGTCATAAGGACGTACTTGTCATCTCACCAAAACGTGAATCACAAATTAGTCTAGTCTGATTTTCGGTCGTAAAGTTGTTGATGATCTCCAATTTAGTCTAACAAATCTTTGTTTTAAATAATACTTACAACACTATAATGTTTTCACTACAAGAAATCGACACTAGTAATTTTCTTTTACTTTTTATTTTTTAAAGTAAACACTAATTTGTTTTCACTACAAGAAAATAGACATTTAGTGACAGAGTTTTAATAACAAAAAATTTGTCACTGGATCCAACATTTTAGTGACATTTTTTTTAAATGTGGGCAAAAACCTAAATATTTTGAGATTTAATAGTAACACTTTTTATAAACAAAATGTTTATAAAAAGCAAAAATATGTTCTCACACTTTATTTTGTCACTATAAATACATTTTACCTACTGGACTTGTACCTAAGCTTTTTCAAGTGTGGGTGAATCATATAAATAATTTAATGACACATCTTTTATACTTTTGGCGACATTTTTTTTATTTATTTTTTATGACACTTCTCTATGTGTCTAGATGGCAATTTTTTTAAGTGTTTAACAAAGCAATTAGAATTTTTCAAGAAAGTAAATATAGCATCTTATTAGTTAATAGTGTCATAATTGCACTTTTCTGAAAGTGTCACATACAACAAACACTTTTTATGAGACGGATCGAGATGAAGTACTATTTATATATTTATAAAACTATAAAACGACAATGTACACTCTCACAATGTACCAAGGTGATACACTGATATGTCTAACAATGTATGAGATTCATAGACTCATGTTTATGTGGGGAGAGCATGTCACATGAACCTTTCGGACTAACAAGACACAAATAGAAACTCACTGAAAATTAAGTCAAGAGTATTATCATCTAGCACTTGCGTGTTGTTCCATTTTTGTGTTAACTTGTATTCATCATATTATTATAGTAAAGAGAGGTGATTTGCACATCAATTTTTTTTATTCTTGCATCACATTATATGCTTTACAGTGTTGTACTGTATACTCTCTGTGCATTACAGTGTTGTACAAAATAGTGTGTTTATAAAAAAAATGGTGAGCAAATCAATCCCCAGTAAAACGTACATCACATGTTTTTACTATATAACCTCAAAACATTTGATACTTTAGTGTACCAACCGAGTTCTACAAGTAGTTATATATACACTACCCTCTCTACATCAACTCAACACCATCACCTCACTCTCTCACCCACACACACACAAACATCACACAACACACTAAAATTTGTGCATGGCAGCTCATTTGTTAGCACATGAGGTATCCGATCTTTGTCTCGGCAAGCCCTCGATCACCTCACTCCCAATCTCCGCAACCATTCACGACGCCTTAAACGAACTCAAATCATCTGAAGACACTCACATAAGTATCTGGACTTGCACCCACAACCATTTAGTATCTGATGATCAACTCATTAGCGAGTGCCGATGTGTTGGGAAAATATGCATGGTCGATATCATATGTTATCTTTGCAAAGAGGACAACATCTCTGATCCTTCGACAGCACTCAAGTCTCCTGTTTCGGTTTTGATGTCACATGGTCCTGGTGTTATTCAACATGTGGAACCGTCCTTCAGGTATTCATAATATATATTCATTGAAAAAAGCATATATACAAATTCTACTTAAACCTGTAACTTTAGGGAAAAAGATTGTTCATTTTTAAAGCGAAAAAATATGAATTTCGTCTTACATTTTTTTTGTGACAACTAAATTATTCACGGCGTATTATTGAATTTTATCCGTGTGAATATGTCAAGATCAATGTTTTGATAAATGTATGAAAAATTGTATAAATATAAAAAGAAACGTTCACACCTTAAAATAACAATTTTGTCTTCGCGTGACACATGGTTTTTCACACCAAAATTACTACCTAATCACTTTTTTTGTGTGTAATAAAATGACAAAGAAAAAGGTGTGTAATAATAGCTAATTTGTTATGATTATGGAACATAAAGTTTCGGGTTTACAGCTAGTTTTTTTTATCTTTAGTTACCAACGTTACTTTCACATCATAGATCAACTTCATACTTTTCTTTTATGAGCGAGTAGTCATGTAGCGCTTGACCTTATTTGTGTGAACATATGTCAAGAAAAGTTTTAAGAAGCCAAGAAAATCAAAGAATTATAGAAACACTTTAAAATAGAAACTTTGCCTGGTGTAGTGGTGTGACACATGATATTTCACATTTTTATGTGTCTTAATGTGACAAAACGAAGTGTGTAAAATTAGCTAATTTGTCATGATTACGGGTTTTCAGTTTTTTCAGCTTTAGTTACAAACGTGACATGCTTTTTTTATGCAGTTTGCTTGAAGCAATTGATCTTATCATCAATGGTGCACAAAACCTCGTGATACCAATAAAAAACAAAGCCACAAAAAGAAAACAACTTCGGCAATACCCAACAACTGCTCCTACGACTCATGCGGGTGGTCGTGAGTTTTGTTGGCTAACACAAGAAGATGTCGTTCGGTTTCTATTAAGCTCAATCGGTTTATTCTCCCCAACTGCGGCTTTTTCAATCGAGTCACTTGGTATTATCACCACTGACTTCCTCACTATCAACTACCATTCGCCCGCATCAAAAGCGGTCCATGCAATTGCATCCTCTCTCACGGAACAAACATCTGTCGCGGTTATTGACGATGATGGTGTGTTGATAGGGGAAATATCGCCTTTTACGCTAAATTATTGTGATGAAATGGTTGCGGCTGCTATTACAACGTTGTCTGCTGGGGACTTGATGGCGTATATAGATTGTGGGGGTCCACCAGAAGATATTATAAAACTGGTGGAAGAGAGATTGAAAGAGAGGAATTTAACTGGAATGCTGAAGAAGTTTTCAGCTTACTCCTCCGGCATTCCATACTGTGGTAATAACTCGTCCTCAGATGAGGAATCGTTACCTTCACCAACCACAACTAGGTCTGGAAGGTAATAAAAATCTTTTTGGTTTTGCAGATGCTACATTATTTTAAAGATGCTTCCAATAACAACATATTTTATAAAGATAATTGTGCACATAGTATAACTAAGACCCTATAAAAATCTACTAACTAAAATATAGAAACAGATATTAGATACACTAAAAAAATTTCTATAATAGTGATGAACATTCGTGTCAAATTGCTATAGATAGTTAAGTGGGGAATTTCGTAAATATCAACTATATCGGATATTATTATTACATTTTTGGCTAAATGATCTTGCTTATTAATTTACTAATATAATGTTAAATTTTAACAGGTATAATCGGTCAAGTAGCTACTCCGCAAGGATAATGAGGAGAGCGGAGGCTATTGTGTGCTATCCTGGAAGCTCGTTGGTGGCGGTAATGATTCAGGCGATTGCACATCGTGTGAGTTACGTATGGGTGATTGAAGAGGATTGTAGCGTGGTCGGAATAGTGAGGTTTTGCGGCATGTTGGAAGTTTTTCGAGAACATTTAGAGTGTATGATTAACTAGTGTGATTAAGAGAACATATGGTTAATTAGAGTAAGTGAAAGTTAAGTGGGGAATTTCGTAAATATCAACTATATCGGGTCGTTTGTGACTTTATCTGATATCATTGAAATGGAACTCATCGACCTACTAGCTAAACATATTATTCCGTGTTTTTTGGGTTTTACTTGTTATTTTAAAATTTTAACAAAAGTTTTGCTCATTCTTGTGATAAAATGGATTTTGTTTAGAAGTACTCCTACGTACGTAGGTATGTAAATGAATCGGATATAGATCGCGTCAGCGTATATTCCCATCAAACACTATATCTATTATTTATTTATTTTTTTAATCATCCGTATCTATATTCATATCCATTTAAAGTCGTTTCATCTATCTATGTCTATTTTCATCTATCTATGTCTATATTCACTGAAAAGTCGGTTTAACGGATGTCTACTGGAAATAAAAAAATCGTTAAAGATAAACTCATTATTCAATACATATTTTGTAAACATCGTTTGAATCAATCCATATTTTCTAAGACAAAATTACTGTTAGGATACGACAGGCAATAAGAGAATCAAACCTAAATCCTCACTGTCATATTTTATCTCCATGGATTTTAGGTTAGAAACAATTTCTTTGAAAACCTGAAGATGATCCATCATCGATCCTCCTTCTTGCAACTTATGATAAAATAGTTTTTGTTTAAGGAGCATCTTACTGGTGAGGTCTTTTGTCATGCATATCTGTTCCAACTTTAACCATAATGCAGTAGCCATCTTTTCTGTCAAAACCTCCTGCAGAATATTATTAGATAGATGAAGATGAATATCGGATAAAGCCTTATGGTCTTTTCGTTTCTTTTCATCATCGGTCCAACTTGATGGCATTTTATCATGCCCAAGTAAGGCATCATCGAGATCCAGCTGAGCCAACATGGCTCTCATCTTGACTTGCCATAGCGAAAATCTTGAGTCTCGATCAAGCAGCGGTAAATCATACTTGAAACTAGCCATGTCGAAAAAGATTAGTCACTGCAACAAAATTATAGCAGTATACTGCTCAGAAAGTGACGAATTAAACAAGAAACAAATTTTATGAATCTTGTATAATGGCTCTTGATACCACTTGTTAGGATACGACAGGCAATAAAGTATTAAGAACGAAAGAAAAACAAAAAAACGAGAACACAAGAATTTAACGTGGAAAACCCTTGCGGGAGAAACCACGGGCACAACCGATGATTATCACTATAAAATATGAGGAGGTTACAAAGAACATAGGGTGTAATTGTAATGATGATTCCTAACCCTATTGCATACAAGGTATATTTATAGGAGATACTAAAACCGTACCCTAACTTGTAATACAAGATTAGGGATATGTCAGAAGCTTCTAGTCTTTGGGCCATTGGCCCATTACATTCATTAATCCTAATTCGGATCGGTTATCAACAATTACAATCTATTATACTTAAAGCTTATCCCCCTTAATTTAATGTGCAAGGGGGTTGTGCATAACCATAAGTACGGTACAAACATGACTATGCATACCGAAATAACTACAAATAATCTCAATTTAGAATAGTCTCATATTGAATGCAGATACAAATTGGTTTATGAAGAGGCTCAAGTTTAATGCAAATGCTTTAAGTATAATAGATGCACATAATAAACAAAGCTTCAATGCTGGAAACACAAAAGCCTTGCGAATTTACATGCTTAAAGAATATGAAGCAATCTACAGTTAAAACTCTCATTAATGGAACGTGCATAAATAAGGCATGAAGCCCACTTCCTGCCCAAACATTATGGGTGGGAGTCAAATTGAAAATAGTCCATTAAGTCTAAAATTATGGCTGCAGAAACTGAAGGCCCAAAGTCTATAATGTTACTGGACGAATTGAAATTGGATGAAACGGGTACGATTGTTATGATGTTGTATAGGATGTGGGATATAAATGCTCCTTCCGGGCGATACTTGAGCACTGATTTTTTGGTGTCTGATGCTAAGGTTTATTGCCATTCATGCTTGAAAACCTGAATAATTACAATGTATAATAAAGCTTAATCAAATATCTGTGTTGTTTAACAGTTATTTATTACATACTTTTGTTGCTGGGTAATGTTATGCATTGTACTGCCAAGGCAATGGTGGCTCACAATTTTTTGATGTTAAAAGAGGGGGGTGTATATTCAGTTAAAAATTTTGTTGTCATGCAAAACAAGGAGGATTTTCGAATTAGGAAGGATGATACCTTTGTGCTTGAGTTTGATGGAGCAACCACCATAAGGAAATCTTTGGTTATATCTGAAGGATTTGTTAGGTATCCGTTCGAGTTGGTGGATGTTGATCATATCCAAGCTACAAAAAACAAATATCTCATTGGTAATTTGCTATTTGTTTATATATGTTAAATTTATTTGTCTTTAAATATTGTTGCTCTAAAAACTGTTACCTTTCAGATGTTGTAGGCTATGTGACAAAGGTTGGAAGGGTGAACTATACGAAGACAGGCGCCAAAAACCTTGATTTCTACCTGGCCAATCATAGGTTCGAATTTATATTTTTTACAAAGGATGTTGTAAATTGATAATTTTTTTGCCAATGTGTATTAGGGAACAAACCGTTTGTTTGATTTCTGTTTCGTTTGTACTCAGGGGCCAGTCCATACAGGTGACTAAGTGGGGAGGGCTTGCTGATATGTTGATTGAGAAAAAGGCAACACATGTAGGCATGTGTCCTATTGTGGTTACTTCCACATCTGCAAAATATTATAACAGTGAGTGGCTTTGGAGTATTTACCTTTTCAATGTTAAACACCTTTCTCATTATATTTTAATAATTAATTTTACCTTTCAGATAAGTTATATCTATCCAGTAGTTCATCCACCCAGATACTAGATTCTGCTAACATCCATGCAATCCAGGCATTAAAGTCAGAGATCGGGTAGGAAATTGTATGAATTTAATTTTTATTATTCAATAGTTCTGAAAGTAAACATATTTTAATGAATCTTTTACCTATTTGTTAGCAATACCGGGCCTTAAAAAGAAGTTTCGCATGTAGACAACTCTGAACCAAGAGAAGGGTCAATTGAGAATCTGCTCATGTGGGCTCGCAATAGAAAGAATGATGTATGTCTTATTTTGCACCCGCCATCTTTATAGTCTCTTTATACTGCATAACATTTATATATCCTATTTAAACACAGACTGCCACTTTCATAATTAAAGCCAAGATTGATAATGTGCGTACTAGAAAGGGGTGGAATTTCCTGTCATGTGGTGGTGACAAATGCAAAAAAGGCGCTACTAGGAAGGATGGGCGGTTTTGGTGATTCATGCGATAGGCCAATTGAATACCTGGTAATAAGGTAATGCTATGTTCACAACTTATAGTTTAAACATTTGTATGTAACAAATATATTTACGCACACTAACACTTACCATTTACCACATGTTTTCCTCAGATATCGCCTTGAGCTTGGTATATCTGATGATACCGAACAGACTGTGGTGGTCCTTTTTGATGAGCCATCAGTTGATTTGGTCAAGTTCCTAGCTTCGGCATTCGTGTCAGATGAGGATGAGGTACATTTATAAGTCACTGACTGCTTACTCCCCATTCCCCAATTTCCATTAATCACACCTTACTCCACAGGGTTTGGACGAGGACGCAAACTTGCCATCTCCTATAACTGACCTCATTGGCACAACACAAGTATTTGAAATCAAAAGTCACACGTATTTCGAATATGGAACTTTTGAGAGTTTTACGTGTTGGACAATGGACCCGCATCACCCGTCAGTTGAAACCACATGGTCAAGCGATGTTGATAATGGAACTGTCGGTTCAGGCTCATCATCTAGTCTATGCACTCAGATTCCAACACTCACTACCCCATCCAAACCTGCAGAGGATAAGAGAAGAAGGAGGTAATCAAAACATGTAGTATTTACCTACCAAAAAACACAATCATGACAACATGTCTTTCTTTATAGACCCTTATTCATGCAATACCATTTTTTGCAGTGTGGACATTGAAGATTCAGAAACAGAAAATGATCCACTGCCGACAAATGATGCCCATGGTGATAAGTCCACTACCCAAATTAATAATGCAACTTCAACATCGGCATCATCATTCAAGCGCCTTATAAAGTCTAACCCTGCAGATGATAATAAAAAAAGGTTAATAAAAACGTATAACTTTTGGTAACAACAATTCATTTTGTACCCTAAGCATATTGCTCCTGCAATACATTTAACATGAGAAACATTGTTTCATTGTCTGCAGTGTGGATATTGAGTTATCAGACGCGGATATTGAGCTGATAACTGTAGACGGCGAGCATGATGCTGATGAGAGCACTCTAACTGCCAAGAAAAAGCCAAGAAGGTTAACACATGTTTAGTGTGGATTCTGATCACTTATTGTTTTATATTTGCCCGCATATTAACATGTTTCCCTTATATATTTTATGAACAGGTTTGTTGTTGAAGATTCAGAATGAGCCCAACCAAGATGCACCCTAAGAAGACCATAAAATAGATACTTATGACAATAATAATAAATTTGATTAAAACTGTTTTGGGGATTTTTTTTTTTAATTGTTGATTGGAGGACACAAAACTCAACCGTTTCATTGCCTTTGGTTTTATGTTTGTTTGACAATATATTTTGGTTTGCGATCAAGCAAAATATTGTTTATTATGTTCTAAATTCCATTTCAGGTACCTCCACGATTAATATACTTTGGAAACTTGCTACACAAGATCAAATATATATGCGTGCTACTGATGACAAATGATCATGAAGGCGATGATTGTTTTTTCGATTCTCCATCAGACATGGTTGCCAACTGTAATTTCTAATGTACAAGCTCAATCTATGAATGATCCAAATGTTGATATCTATATATTATTTCATATAATAGTCGTGTAACCAAATTTCTAATTAATGAAACTAATTTTTATATAATTCTCTAATTGTTCTGTTGTATTCCTTATTTTCATTCGCTTATATAACCATTTAAATAATTGATCACCCTAAATTACATAAAGGGACATTTAACTTAAAAAAATCGTGTGCATAATTCATTCTTAATACCTAATAAAAAATGTTTATGGAAAGATAACCAATTGTAAATACCTAGTAAATAGTGTTTATGAAAATCTAACAATCACAAAAACTGTTAGGATACATTGAATCTTATTTGGTTACCGATGTCTTTAAAAGCCATATTGTATCCAATTCCTCAATTCATCCAGTAAAGTCATTGATTTCAATAGGGAAATGGTTTCCCAATACTACTATTTGCCAATAGCAAAAATATGCAAATACATCTAATGTATGTTTAACTATTTTCAAAAGTCGTTGTTGATAAATGGGTATTCAGCGTTAGTCATATCGTAAGCTGAAGAGTCTACAATTATTTATAACACTACACAGGTCATGGTTCAATTGAATATAACATTTTGTTTTTTGTAGATGCATAAGTTTATCGAAAAACTAAAAAATACTAACAAGTTTGTAAGAAGAAAATAAAATTGTGAAAAAAAAATCCTGATTCAGAACTTGCCGAAAGTACGCTAAGGTTGAGACAGTATTATTTTAAATATACATACACAATAAGGAAAACCAAGGGTTTGCATTTGTTGTCAACTAATCAGCCAACACATAATATGGATTTAGAGTTGCAGAATTCATCGCATAACAATAGATATAGTGATAAACTATATGTTTTTATATCCTCCACTACATATGTTTGTTTTATACACTTACATTATTCTTTTATACATAACAAATGTCATATAAACTACTCTTATAAGGCCATTTATAAAACACGTTAATTCGTAATTCCCTTTATAACCATTACGCATATTTTACTTACTTCATATGTTATATACATAAACCATAATGAATTTAGTGAAATTTAAAATAAAATGCATTAGTCTGTTATTATTGAAAAATTTAGTCTCATTATTAGATCAATAATAAGAATCTTAAAAACCTGGAGATAGTTACCATACATGCCTTTTCATTGTTCACCACACTTATTGCATCAGTTCAACAGTAGAATCACAAGAGGTGCTTGAATTGACATCTTGCTTCTATATCTTACCAAACCTGCAAGATTATGTGTTGCAAAATTGAGACATATCATCCAAATAATAAATGAATACAGGTACATTTGAATTTAACAAGTTACCATATCTTCAAATTATGTATCTGATTAAATCCATCTTTGTCTTTTCATTACAGGGTCGCAAGATAATCGTGGTGAGGTTCCATCCCTTTCAGACATGTTGCATAAAACTTTTGTTATTGTTACAAAAACAATTATCATTCAAAGTGGAAAAATACAAAGCTATTGATGTTTACGGCTAAATGAAATTGTCACATCATTTACAGATATTCACCATCTCCAAACATTCACTTGCATTATTATAGTACAAAATTGTTGCGACAATGAATACCTGATTCGCATTTTTACCGTAATTTGTTAGGACAAACATCACGCTCAGTGGGTACTGTAATAGATATGACGCCGGATCAAATGACTTCTACTTCCAAACCACCCTTTATGTATAAAAAAAGAAGATCACCAGGTGTTTAATTAAAAAAATTATATTTGGCAGATAATTGTTTTCATAAGAATGAATAATACCTTAATTGTTCTTCATACAAGAACACTCTCTCAGCGTGCAGCTAAAAAAATCCCATACGGAGCCGCAAATGCATCTACAGGTAATTTTATATTTTATAATTGATGCCTTCTGTCATTTATTGGATAAAAATGTTATTATTCTCAATAATATTTACCTGTTTTGGCAAGGTGTTCCCGTTGTTTACTATAATATTGGCCCTCCATCATTTGAGTGTCAAAATTGCAAGGCACTTATGTGGTATCAGGAGAGAAGCGATAAATCAAAGAGCACTACCAACCCAACTTTTTCCATTTGCTGTCAAGAGGGGAAATTGCTTTTCCCCAGATTTAATGAAGCACCTTTACCTCTTAAGGAGTTTATGGACTATAACAATCCTGCAAGTTTAAGATTCAAAGACCAGATCAGGGTCTATAATGGCATGTTTTGTTACACATATTTTGGAGCAAGGATAGACCATTCAATTAACACAGGCAGAGGTCCATATACATTTAGAGTAAATGGCCAAAGCTATCATCGAATAGGTTCTCTTCTCCCTAAACAGGCGCTCAACCTAAATATGCGCAACTATACTTTTTTGACACTGGAAATGAAGTAAAGAACCAAATGAGAGCTTTTATAGACAAGGATGGGGGAGATGTGGTGGATCCATCTATAGTAGCAAGATTGATTCAAATGTTTGATCAATCAAATTCAATCACTAAGGCATTTCGAACGGCTCGAGATTGGTGTGAGTCCCACAATTCAGCCAACTTTGAACTACGGCTGATAAGTGGACAGAGTGCATCTCGGCAATACAACGCACCAACCATGGCCGAAATAGCGGCTCTAATTACAAATGACTTTGGTGATGGGATTCCTACAAAAGACATTGTAGTAAATAACAAAGATGAAGGTTTGAAATGTATTTCTGAGTTGCATTCAGAATACATGGCACTCCAATATCCATTGTTATTCCCATATGGAGAGGAGGGATTTCATGAAAAGATACCATATCACAACAACAGAGATGTACGCAAGTCCAAAAGGTGTTTTGTCACAATGAAAGAATACTATTCATATATCATACAACAGAGAAATAACCAAGGTACTACATTGCTTAAAGGTGGGCGATTATTCCAACAAAACTTGGTGGATGCATACACAGCTGTTGAAGAACAGATACTTAAATGGACCAGGCAAAATCAAGATATGTTACGCATTGATCTATATCATAATGTTTGTGACGCTGTAACAAGGGGGATACAAGTGCAGCAAGACTGGGAAAACGAATCGTTCTACCAAGGAGTTTTATAGGCGGCCCAAGGTATATGATGCAAAATTACCAAGATGCAATGGCTATATGCCGGACATATGGGAACCCAGACCTGTTCATCACGTTCACTGCTAATCCAAAATGGCCCGAGATTGGAGAAATGTTAAAGCACATCCCGGGCCAAAAAGGCTATGACCGTCCAGAAGTGGCAACACGTGTGTTCAAGATTAAACTTACTGAACTGTTAAACGACTTTACAAAGCAACATATTTTTGGCAAATCACGAGGAGGTAATAATTCTTAACCCTTAATCTTAATCTGTTAACTCTTTTATATATAAATTAAGCATTAGCTTATGTTTGTTTTCAATTGTATTTCAGTTGTGTATGTTATAGAATTCCAAAAACGTGGGTTACCATATGCTCATATCCTACTATGGCTAGAAGAAGAGTTAAAATGCAAAACTCCATCCCAGATAGATGATATAATTACAGCTGAGATACCGTGTCGAGCAAATGATCCGGATGGGTATAAAGTAGTAACTGTGTTTATGTTACATGGTCCTTGCGGTAAAGATTATAAAAACGCCCCATGTACAATTGAGGGTAAGTGCTCGAAACATTTTCCTAAACCTTTTGTGGCTGAAACAATTGTTGATAATGATGGTTACGCTATTTATCGCCGGAGTAATAATAATGCTTACCATATAAAAGGGAAATTCAAGTATGATAACAGATATGTGGTTCCTCACAACCGTTATCTCCTCATGAAATACCAGGCCCACATTAACGTGGAATGGCGCAACAGATCAAAGGCAATTAAGTACTTAAATAAAGGTTCCAATAGGGCCACAATTGTTATACCATAAAATGTTAAGAATGATGGTGATTTAGCAAACGTACAAGTTTTGGAAGTGGACGAAATAAAAAACTATTTGAATTGTCGTTTTTTTAGCTCCATGTGAGGCGGTGTGGCGTTTGTTTTCCTACGACATACATTACTCATATCCATCTGTTATGAAGCTGAATTACCACTTGCCAAATCAGCATGCGATCACACTACGTGACTCAGAAAGCTTGCCCGCCCTAATTCAAAGAGAAGGTATTGACATGACCATGTTCACTGATTGGTTTGAATTAAACAAGCGTGATACAGAAGCGAATCAATACACGTATGCTGAGATACCTACACATTACGTGTGGCACGAGAAAGACAAAATGTGGAAAAAACGCAAATTGCAAAAAAGCATTGGGAGGATTGTTTACTCACACCCAGCATCTGGAGACCGATATTATCTTAGAATGTTGTTGAACATCGCGAGAGGTCCTGAATCTTGGGAAAAACTCATGATTGTTCACGACAAACTATGTTCCACTTTCAAGGAAGCATGTTTTGAATATGGCATTTTAAATGATGACATAGAATGGACACACGCTATATCAGAAGCAAGTGTATGGATGTTTGGGCACAATTACATGACATATTTGCAACAATTTTAATTTTTTGCGATGTCAGCAGACCTTTAAAATTGTGGGAAGAAAATTGGAAGTTTTTGTCGGAAGATATTCTACACAAGAAAAGGAAATTTTTTAATTATCCTGACTTGGAGCTGACGGAAGAACAACTCAAGAACTATTGTTTGATAGAGATCCAAGAATTGTTAAATAGAAATAGGAGATCTTTATCTGATTTTCAAGACCTACCAGTGCCTGACCCAAAGTTACTAACCAACATGGACAATCGTCTCATACGAGAAGCATTGAATTATGATATGAAACAAAGTAAGATTGAACATCAATAACTTCATTCATTATTAAATCCCGAACAATGTTTAATCTATGAAGAGGTCATTGAATCTGTCCATGGTAAAAAAAGGGAACTTTTACTTTGTGTACGGTCCAGGCGGAACTGGAAAGACATTTTTATACAAAACTATCATCTTAAGGGTAGGATCAGAACGAATGATAGTGCTCGCTGTTGCATCTTCAGGTACAAATTTATACTAAATTTTAAAGAGTCAACTATTTGGAAATGCATAAAAATCTGTGACTGAATAACACTTTCACTTTTGGGTAGGAATAGCTTCATTGTTACTACCAGGTGGGAGAACCGCGCATAGCCGTTTTGTTATACTGCTTAAATTATTAGAGAACAGTACATGCGGCATAAAACAAAATACACATATGGCTGAACTCATGCAGCAAGTTAAACTTATTATATGGGATGAAGCTCCAATGACTCAAAAATATGCTTTTGAGGCATTGGATAAGACGCTAAAGGATATTTTAGGATATCATGAACCTGACAATCGGGATCGAATATTTGGAGGAGTGACGGTCTTGCTTGGAGGTGACTTCCGAAAAGTGTTGCCAGTTATACAAAAAGGAAGCAGAGCAGACATTGTTCAATCATGCATAAACCAATCTGAATTATGGAAGCATTGGAAGGTATTCAGACTTACACACAGCATGCGTGTGAATGAATATAGTGAAAATGGTGAGGTTGATACTCGAAAAAAAGATTTCAATAGATGGGTTTTGGCTGTGGGAGATGGAAAGGTGCCGGAAAAATGCAAAGAAGGTGATGATGACCCAAGTTGGATTGACATTCCTAAAATATTCTAATTAAATCATGGGATTGTCCAATAAAACAGATTGTCGCAGAGACATACCCTGATTTTACAACAAGGCAAACCGACGATGTGTACCTCAAAGAAAGGGCAATACTAACTCCTCGGAATGATGAGGCTGATGCCATCAATGAGTACATGTTTAAACAGTTAACAGGGGAATCTGTTACATACAACAGCGCAGATGAGAATTGCAAGGCATCTACGGACAACCTAGAACAACACGAACACTATCCAATTGAATTTCTTAATTCATTAAATTTCCCCGGGATGCCCCCACATGCTCTTCAATTAAAAAAGGAATTACCAGTTATGCTATTGTGGAACATCAATCCAACCAAAGGGCTACGTAATGGAACAAGGTTGCTCATCACATATCTAGGCCAGTGTGTTATTCACGCTAAGGTACTAACAGGTTCAAATACAGGGGATAATGTCATTATACACAGGATTATACTCACATCAACATAGTCCAAGTGGCCATTTATTCTAAAATGGCGACAATTCCCTGTAAGACCATGTTATGCAATGACAATTAACAAAAGTCAGGGCCAATCACTTAATTACATTGGCCTCTATTTTCCAACTCCCGTGTTCAGCCATGGTCAGCTTTATGTAGCGCTGTCTAGAGTTGCCAGTCTTGACGGACTTAAGATACTAATGGTTGAAGACAACGACCCGGAACTTAAGAATTGCACGCGTAACATTGTTTTCAGAGAAACATTCAGTAACCTATAGTAGCACATCAATGTAATGTTCAATCAACAGTTATTAATTATTACTTTGTTATTTACCACAAACACTCATAACTTGCATTATACTGTTCCAACTCTTAACATGTATGCATTATATGTGTTTCCATTTAGAAATTTGCACAATAAAATTTGAATGCCAACACTTATTCATAGTGCACCCAGTTGTTTAATATTACTTTATTATTTGCCACAAACACACCTAAATATTATAATAGTTATCCAACACTTAGTAGATATTCATTATCTATGTTACTAATGAATTGATTAATGAGTTATTGAAAAAACTAAAAACATAACTGAACACTTATAAATCCACAAACATACCTAAATATTATAATAGTTATCCAACACTTAGCAGATATTCATTATCTATGTTACTAATGAATTGATTAATGAGTTATTGAAAAAACTAAAAACATAACTGAACACTTATAAATCAGTATTATCAACAAGTAACAAGTGATTTTGATTTCCTCAACAAATCAATCATGTCACAATAAATTTCTAATATAAATTGACTTTATAATCCACTACAAATTACAAAAAAGTTTTTATTTAGAACATGATAAGTCATCTTATTGCAGTCAATACTAATAATATTTACAAAATATCACATAAATATCTAATAAATTAATTTTATGGTTGATTATCAGTTACATATTCTTTAATGACTTCAGGACATTTCAAAAGTTTGGGTGGTCATTTAAAAAGCATCCTCTGTGATCAAACTACCAGTATCAACTTTTTTATTTTCACACAGCAACTAACTATCTACATTCTATACTGATGTCATTCAACAGGGATATCATCTCACACTACTTTCATATGCCCTTACACAAAGCTGCAAAATACTTTAATGTTAGTTTATCTGTGTTTAAAATACATTGTCGTTTGGTTGGAATTCAATGTTGGCCATATCGAAAACTTATCAGTTTAGAAAGGTTGATCAATTATTTTCAGGTGAGTAATTAAATATGCACATATTAAGTCACATACATTAAAATTCAACTATGATCTTTATAGTACATATGTTATGTGTTCTATATATTATGATTTCCAAATTTATTTTCATTATAGCGCAAGAATGGTGGTGCACAACCCGATAAAAAGATGCAAGAGATAATTACAATGCAGCGAGAAGAAAAAAAACAGATAGAAGATGTAACACCCCCAATTCAGTGATGCAGCGGAATTCAAACTGGGTGTTACTCGACGGCACAATAGTCACAATAATAGAAAACGAACTCTAATTGAGTCGTTTTAAAAGATTTATCATTCAAATTAAATAAATATCAGAGATTACAAAATGAGGTCCCAGATGGTTCCATGTTTACAATTTACATTAAATGAGTTTTTGAATGATAATAAAATTTATAGCCCTCTTGAATATCCGTGCCCCTCCGTGCCATCCTTGATCATCATGGACCTGAAATACATGCTTAAGAGGTCAACACATAGGTTGAGTGATATTCATAGAGTTTGTTTAATGGTTGAACACAATATGTTGGTTGTGTGAGCTATAGACTTACACCAATGGTTGGAAAACAAAACAGTTATTATTATACTAAGCTCATGACACCAAAACGTTAACGGGTACCAATATCAATCGGCGGAGTTATCCCGGTAGGTACTTTGCTGTCATACCTAAATCTCAAATATAGTGCATTTGTTTGAACTTAGTCAATACAAATGGGATTCATCAATCCCAATAGGCCTATTCACAATACTCGCGCTCACTATTACTAGTGATTAAATGGTTCATAATAAGGGATATTGGATTTAGCAAGGATGGTACTTAGTAATAATAAAACAATCAGGTAGCATACAATTTAAAAGCATTGTGTTCGGTTTAAAATAGCATGTATTCCCCCCAAGGGTTTGTAAAACAATTAAGTAATGGAAAGTGGGGCTATGAACTCACCTTAAGTTATATAGCAAGTAGTCAATGTGATGGTCGAATCGCGAAGGTTTCTACGAGCAACCTATAATAGAATGTTGCGACTTAGGATTGGAGTAAAGAATATGAAGAATTGCTTATATATATATATATATATATATATATATATATATATATATATATATATATATATATATGTCTTGCATTTAGTCTATGATGTAGTACTTAGTATAGTGTAAGTCTTTGAAAAGAAATGGTTTATGAAACATGTATAGTTTATATATCGCTTACTACCGTTCGGGACGACATAATTCAGAAGTCATGTAGTAAACGTTCGAGGAGGCAGGACACTTTAATTCGTAAATCCACAACTCATCTCGACGGCTTACTTAGTGAACTCCTCACATGAGGCTCCTTACTATTGTAGTATATATATATATATATATATATATATATATATATATATATATATATATATATATATATATATATATATATATAAGTTTTGAGCTATAGACTCACACCAATGGTTGGAAAACGTTAACGGGTACCAATATCAATCAGCGGAGTTATCCCGGTAGGTACTTTGCTGTCATACCTAAATCTCAAATATAGTGCATTTGTTTGAACTTAGTCAATACAAATGGGATTCGTCAATCCTAATAGGCCTATTCACAATACTCGCGCTCACTATTACTAGTGATTAAATGGTTCATAATAAGGGATATTGGATTTAGCAAGGATGGTACTTAGTAATAATAAAACAATCAGGTAGCATACAATTTAAAAGCATTGTGTTCGGTTTAAAATAACATGTATTCCCCCCAAGGGTTTGTAAAACAATTAAGTAATGGAAAGTGGGGCTATGAACTCACCTTAAGTTATATAGCAAGTAGTGAATGTGATGGTCGAATCGCGAAGGTTTCTATGAGCAACCTATAATAGAATATTGCGACTTAGGATTGGAGTAAAGAATTTGAAGAATTGCCTATATATATGTCTTGCATTTAGTCCATGATGTAGTACTTAGTATAGTATAAGTCTTTGAAAAGAAATGGTTTATGAAACATGTATAGTTTATATATCGCTTACTACCGCTCGGGCCGACATAATTCAGAAGTCATGTAGTAAACGTTCGAGGAGCCAGGACACTTTAATTCGTAAATCTACAACTCATCTCGACGGCTTACTTAATGAACTCCTCACATGAGGCTCCCTACTATTGTAGTATTTGATAAAATATATATATATATATATATATATATATATATATATATATATATATATATATATATATATATATATATATATATATATATATATATATAAGTTTTGATCCGAAAAGTTACATGTCCAATATTTGAATAAACTTAGGAAAGTTTACTTTTTGGATGAAGATTGTTATTACAATGAGTCTCATGGTTATTTTGATGGAGTAGATCCAAATTGGATGTTTATATTGCCATTAACTCTATAGTTCATGTTTTCGCCTAGGTAAGTTTATATGGTCTTTAGTCGTGGCCTTGTCGTGACCTTGGTTATTGTTATCATGGGCTTGAGACTCAACCTTGGCTTTAGCCATGGTTGTGGTCTTGGCTTTAGGTCATTAGACCTCTTGGTCTTATTAAACCATAACTATTGTATAGTAACTTTGGTATATAAAATAGCTGTTAAGAAATTGAAGAAAATCTCATTCGTAATTGGTTTTCTGGATACGTGCCCCTGTGTTTTTGAAGAAAACGTCATTCCGGACAACTTTCGTGTTTTAACTTTTTCGTGAAACGGAGCAGAAGGGCCTCTTTTTGCGTGTTTAATGTTCTGTCACAGAAGGTTTTTAGGCAATTTTGCCGTAAAATTTTAGTAACTTCAAATAGCCATAACTTTTTACTCATGTACTCCTTTTAAGTGGTTCAAACTGCTATGGTTTCCTTGTTAAGTCCTCTACTACAATATGTAATTTTCCAATATCATAATTATACCATTTTGGTCAGATTTCTCCATGAAAGTCACTAGTTTACTTGTTTAAATAACATAAGTTAACATTTATTTACAATAACTTGTTTTACCCATTTTTAAACATCATGAACATAATCACAAGACAAAATATAGTATGAATGAAATATAAATAGCATGAAAATGATGTTTAACAAGAAGTATGTTAGGGTTTGCTTACAACCTATGGCTTTCAACAAAGAAAGGTAAGTAACATGTAAGGTAAGGACTTTGATTGATTATGCTTCACTCTACTTCACTTCAAGCAATCTTTCTACACTTGTATTCTTGAAAGAGAGATGATGAAGGTTGAGGTGATTTGAGTAGATTTAAACTCAAGAGAAATCACCAAAGTTTCTAGGGTTTGGAAGTATTTTGATTACTTAAAACCAAACTAGGGTTTCTATGTTGATGTTGCACTTGATTCTTGCATGAAACTAGAAGTAAATTAGCTAAGGTTATGGTGTTGGTGTGGTTGATATGGGACGGCAACAAGAGGGGAGGGGGGGCTTTTATATGGCCTTTAGGAGGTTACATTTCATGACTAGTCAAAGCTTTCTACACAAGCTTATACACTTGGTATCATCCTAGGGCACTAAGAGTGAGATCAAGCCACATAAGGGTGTGACCCCCCCCCTTATTGGCGGTTCATAAGGCTAGGGAGGGTGAGGTGGTCCTTGGAAGATATTATCCTAGTTACTTAGTTAGTTTTGACTCCGTAAAATGCTAACCGTAAATGATTAAGCCATAAAACGTAAAACCGGTTATCGTAAAAATGTGGAACTAGAAAGAATGGTTAAACATGTCAATATAATCCATAATAAAATATAAAATGAGTGGTAGGTTCCATTGGGGTGCTAAAACCCTGCTAAAACTAGAAACACGGGTCTAAAACGCGTAATACGTAAAACGTACGAATATTGTGTAAAACTGAGAAAAGTAAAATGTTACTTTTCTAATATGATAATAATGATTTAAAATGACTTATAATGTCTAGACTGGGCTCAGTCTAGTGTCGGTTGGTATTTAATGTCTTTAAGACATAAAACCGTAAGCCTAAAAATCAAGGAATGATTTATAAAATCAAGGAATGATTTTTGGTCAAATGAGGAGGGAAAAATATGCTGACTTTTTCCAAAAATGTGAAAACTCAAATCGTCTTAGAAACACGGTGCAGGTATAGGCTAAGGTTACGGCTAAGTAAAAGCGCTTAAAAACGTAAATTTCTGTTTCTCACGGTCGAGGGTTTATTTGGTCACATTTTTCTTAGTCATGATTAATTCTCAAATAAATCATGAGTGTATCAAATATTTTTCTGATGCGGGGAAAATTAACGCGGTCGAGTTTCGTTGTGCGTAGGATTTTTTAATGACGTTTTACCCTAAAACGTGTAGTTCCTTAATAACTTTCACGAAAATGATCTGATGAGTGTCAAACTTTTATTTTGCCGTGGAAATGATTTATCACACGAGAATATGAAATAAAAATTAAATTTTGGAAAATGAATAGTAAAAGTGAATAGTAAAAATGAATAGTGAAATTTTTCGGGAATAGAAATTAACCTGAAATTGCGAATTGTTACAGTCTCTACCCCTTACGGGAACTTCGTCCCGAAGTTCTATGTGTGTTATATGTTGGAGTGGTGTCGATGAAGAGGTGTGGTTACTTATAAGGACTAGAGTCTGGAATTACCAGTGATGTAGTTTGATTCGTCGTTTCAGTGTATGGCGTAGGATGAGGTTTACTTTTATGTGGGAAAGGTAGAGTAAGAGTGATTAATTGTCGTACTCTATCGTATGAATACTTATGAATTGCCTATACTCACACGAAATTTGTTTTAAGATTATAGGTGAGAAGTTTATTTCTAAGAAAACATACAGGTGACTATTCCCAGCATAACATGATCCCTCCTAAATTAGACATAGGTGATCAGGCTATGTATAATTTAGGACCGATAATGTGATGTTCGGTTTAGTTGCGTAGTATTGTGTTTCTTAAAAGTTTTAGATGGTATTCGATCTTGTAAGGCTGATGAGGGTGCTTGTGGTGTAACTAAGGATGATTTGAGCTTTAAAAGTGCATCAAGATCTGTTAATGAGCTTGTGGTTGCAACGGTTGTGAAGATAATGATGGTGAAAAGACGAACGAGGCTTGTGTTCTTCATTTTGTTTTGCTGGTTATGATGATTGTCGTTTTGATTTGGGTTGTTGTTGTTGTTACTTCCACAGTTACCATGTCGCTTGTTGTTGTTGTTCCTATTGTTATTGTTGTTACGGTAGTTGGAGTTGTTGGTTGATTGATGCTAAATCGTCAACCAAAGTCAACCACGGATGTGGTCAAGATGGTCAGATTGCCTAGAGTCAACGCTCCGCGGAAGTATAGTGGTTTTCCCGGGTCGTTATGTCCCGACGAGGTGTGGATGGTTATCAAACGGTTTCGTGATCGGGTGAATTTGGATGGAAAAGGGGTTTGTGAATGGTTTGAACTAACGAATCTACAATGAAATAGCTTAAACAAGCTATATGAATAAGACAGGAAGGTTAGAAAAACCAGAAACGCTTAAAACCTAAAAACGCGTACGTTCACGTTTAAAATAACGTAAACGTACGAAATAAAAAGTGAAAACGGAAATCTGAAAACACCCAGGGGGTGAAAATGACTTTTTTACAAACTATAAGATAAAAGAAAATTTTTAGAAAAAGAAAATTAATTTTTACACTAATTAATTATTTAATATTAATTAATTACTAGTTATTACTAATTATTAATATTTAAAACACTTAAATAGAATATAATATTAATTAAATACTAAAAAGGTAAAAATAAAATTTCTAAAATAGTAAAATAACTAAAAACAAGTTTTAAAATTAAAAATAAGTATTTTTGTCTTTTTGTGGTTTTTATATTAATTAATTACTAATTAAACTATTTTAAATTAAGAAAAATAGTAAATGAACAGTAAAAATTACAAGAAAATTTCTAAAATTATTTTACATCATATAAAAGCTAGAAAAAATATAAAAACTAGGTTTTACTTAATAAAAACTAATTATTCTATTTAAAACTTAATTATTAATTAATAATTAATAAAACTAAGATTAATTCTAATAAATACTAAATGATACAATAAAAATCTGAGAAAATTACTATAAATACTTTAATATGAGAGGAATTTAATAAAAATATAAAAAAGCTAAGTATTTAATAAAAATCTAAAAATGAAAAATAAAATTAAATAGAAACTATCACTTAAAATTACATTTGATTTTCTGGATTTTCTTTTTGGAAACTTAACTTACACCTAAAAACATGAACTTTTTGTAAAAGCAAACTTTTTAGAACTCAAAAATAAGCTAGAATAAGCCAAAAAGTTGAGACAGTTGACCAAAGTTGACCAAGAAGGGAAATAAACTAAAACCAGCTTGTGTGGGACCCACAATGGGTAATTCAGATACAAATAAGCTATGAGAACTTGTTTGAGCAAGAAAAAGCAATAAGTGACCACAAAATAAGCTATTAAGCACAAAATAAGCACTTTGAAACTTATGTGAACTCAGAAACTGGGACAGGTTTTTGTGCTTGATTCAAGTGGGGTCCACAGGTGGTGAGGTCAAATACTTGGTCAATACTTCAACCCTACCAGGGGGGGGGGGTTGAAAGGAACAAAGGTTGAGGGTTGTGGACCACTATGGTTGCCAGAAAACGACCACCAAGTGGTGGTGGTGGACTGCACATCTGCTGCACAGGGGAGGTTTTCTCCCTGCAGCCCACTTTAGGCAATGGTGGGGCCCACAAGAAAATTCTAAAAAATACAACAAAGATGGGATGGTGAAGGTGAGGTGGTATACTATCAATGGAAACAAGTTTCAAGCTCTGGAAGCTTATACAAAAATCAAAACAAATCTGTGAACTTTTGGAAAACTATGAAAGGCACAATTTGACTTTTTCACATAATACTAACAATTTGACTTTGTTGAGTTTAAATCCTACTTTTACTGATTTAAATAGTTATCTTAAGCTAAAAGTTAATGAAATTAAGCTACAATTATATCTAATGCAATGAAATGGATGGGTTTGGGGTCACAACTGCCCACAGTTGACAGTTAAGGGACAATGAAGGTGATTTTGACTATTGCTTATTAGGTACTAGTTTTTGAGACTTGATTTAACCTAATATAACCTGTTGCAATCTACCAGAGTTTAAAACAACACCACAACAACAACAAGGAACTGTAACAGTGCTTAACCCAAACACCCCTTATGAACTGAAAATGGATTTTTCAACAAGTAACTCAGTTTGTAAACTAGAATTTTGAAAGGATAGTGCACTAATAAACATTCCTAAACTAATCTAATCTATCAGTAAGCAATGGAGCAATAGAAAATGGGCAGTCTCAATTTAAGCTAAAAAGGCCAAGAGATAAGAACTTACAAGGGCTTGTGAGGTTGCAGACCAAGAACCAAGTACCATTACTAAACCTACAGCCTCCCTGAGGCAACTAATACCCATTGCAATCCATTTTCTTCTTTGCTCACTGCCTTTGTCTTTCTTATGCACTATTTTTTATTTTTCTCCATTAATTTGTGATTTTTATGAATTTTTGAAACTTTGAATGAAACTTGTTTATACTACTCAGGAAACTAATAAGAACCTTTCAATGACTTGCTTCAGTTTAATGGATCACCAAATAATAGCTTATAGCAAAATTAAATGGAATTTCCAATTTCACCAAAAATTACCAACTTTGAATGTAAAAGAGAAGACTTGAATTTAAAGTAACATAAGGTTTACATTACATAAGAATTACTGAAATAAAACTTCTTTTACTAATAATAACAACTGAAAATGAGAAATTATACTAAGTTTACATTCTAAAACTAAAAGTACCCTACTGCTACTCTACACAGCTCCTTCTCTTCTTTTTCTTCAGTTAAATAAGTCCATGAGTCTCTCTCTTCTTTTCCCACACTGAATTGGAGCCGTTGGATTGTTAGATTTGATCTGGGCCTTTGAAGCAATTTTTGGCGGGAAAACTAATTTGGCAGGGTGTAGGATTACTTGTGAGATTTTGTGTAATAATTGGTTTTGGAGGGTAGTAGTTTGGAAGGGGGGACAAATACTGGATAGGATGATGTGGAGGAGGGGGAGGTGAAGTGTGGAATGGGTTTTGCAGGTTCAAGTGGGGGAGAAGGTGGGTCAACGAAGGGTGTTGACCGGGGGATTAAATAGAACGGTTTATTTGTTTTTTTTTATATTTTTAGAAGTGGGTGGGCTTGGGGTGTATTTGGGCCAAGGGAAAGAGTTGGATCAGGCTTGGGGGGTTTAGGTGGATGGGTGGGCTTTTGTTGTTGGGTGGTAATATGAATAAGGTCCGTTTGGTTTTAACTATTAATCACAAGGACCATTTTTGTAAAACTGAAATTTCAAGGGGCTGTTTTGCCAAGAATCCAAAGTACCCATAAGGACCAAACCTGCCATTTATCAATATCCAAGAACCGTCATTTGCAATTTTTCCATTTTTGGAATTCCCGGGGACCAAATGTGACAAGTTGCAAAATACAAGGACCAAACATGTAATTTCCACAAACTTCACACCAAGGACTAAAAATGATTTTTGTAACTTCCCAAGGACCAAAAGTGATTTTTCTTTCAAAATCATCCCACCAGGGACCAAATCTGTCAAATTTTGAAACTCCAAGGGCCAAAAGTGTAAATTTCCAAAACTTTTCCAATTTTTCACCAAAGGACTAAATATGACAACTTATGATTTAAAAAGGACCTTTGGTGATAATTTTCTATATTTTGAATATCCAGGGACTAGTTTTGTAATTTTATGAAAGTTGGGGGACTAAAACTGCCAATTTTGCAAACTTTATACTTTTTTCATCTGTTTTTGCTCATTTTGCATCTAAAACATATAAAACACAATTTTGAAATATTTTTAGTATTTTGATGCATTACTGAGTGTTTTTGTATGTTTTGCAGTTCAGATTAGACCAAAAATGATGAGTGTTTGAGCACTCATCAATCCCCCACACTAAACTATTGCTAGTCCCTAGCAATAACTGTTTTGAAAACTTGATGGATTTTAAACTCTTTACCAAAAGCCATTACTTCTGGAGTAGCCAGGTGTAAGAACTGTGGCACACCTGATAACCGTGTGATTTTGAGCAAACCACCAGCTGTCAACGGATTTGATTTGTCTTTACCAGGAGCCGTTTGCTCTTGGACTAGCCAGCTCTTGATGGAATAGTCAACATCTTGGTGAGCTGATTACCAATTATGGATTTTCCACTGCCTTTACCACAAGCCATAATCTTGTGGGCTAGCCAACTCATTCGCTTTATGGGATATGGCGAGTTGAGGTACCATACAATTTTGGGCAAATTGCAAGCCATAAACGGATTTGAGATGTCTTTACCAAGAGCCGTTTGCTCCTGGACTAGCCAATCCCTTTTGTCGCTTAGACAAGGCGGACAGATAACCATAAAAATTTTGAAGCACCAGTGAAATTTTTTTGAAATTTTGGCAAAAACGGGGGTATTATATAGTAAAATGTGATAAAATTCGCTAGAATAGCGAATACCCCCCCCCCCCCCCCCCCCACACACTTAGGATGAATATTGTCCTCAATATTCAAAGTCCCGGCTATTATGCCGACATTTTGAACGTAAAAGGGCAACATTACAAGCTAAGCGTGGAAAACACCAGTTTGTATTTTCACTCTATTTGTAACCATAGCATGGGGGACTCCCCCACACTTAGGGTGAAAACCCTATAAACATGCTACTGTTTTTATTTACCGAGTCGCTAGCTTGACTCGACCCCGAATTCATTTGTCCTTGGGGAAGCATGATGTGGAAGAAGTAATCTCCATCGGACTTTCATTCAAAATGTTTGGACAAACATATGAAGCACGTGAAAGTTCCACACCGATGAGATAAAATCCCGGCTCAAAATAATGGTACATGAAAATGTCGGGGTCAAATATAGTGTCTTCATTCCCGAAGGAGTGAAGAACAAAAGACGTCACCCTGTAGGTGAAGAAAAGGAAGAAAACCATGATGAAAATCATGATAAGATTTTCTTCCTCGAGAGCAGGCTCCGTAGCCCGAGTTTGGATTTCAAAGGGTAAGCTCAAAAACATCCCGGGAGGGTGGGTGGGAATTTGCAAATTCTCATGATTGAGAGCATCTCCCCCCGGGCTATCAAACTCCGGAGGAGTCATGACATGATGAGTGAGTTCACCGGAGAACTCCTCATGAAGAGAATCATTCACAAGATGTGAATCTGTGAACTCATGTTCCATTGTGAACTCATCACAATCCTCGTCAAAGATTGGATTGTTAGAAATCATAGTGAATTCAGATTTGAATTCAAATAGAGGATTGGTGAGAGTCGTATTAAATGTTTCGGGAACAAAGAGATTAACATTCTCTATTGGACTGTCAGGATCAGAAGTGAGTGACGGATTGATGAGTGCTCTAATACTCATCATTTTTGTCGTATTTAAACTGCCAAAACACACAAAAACAATCAAAAAGATATCAAAATACTTAAATTATCCCAGGGATTGTGTTTTATGTGTTTTAAATGCAAAATGTGCAAAAACAAAGGAAAAACGTACAAAGTTTGCAGTATTGGCAGTTTCAGTCCCCCAAGTTTCAAAACTTGTCAATTTTAGTCCCAAAGCATTTATTTTTAAAGAAAAAGTTAATCCAAGGTTTTGAAAGTCAATTTCACAAAATATTACATTTGGGTTGCAAGTTTTCCAAAATTACATATTTAATCCCTGAAAATCCAAACATGGCAAAAGTGGTCCCTGGGAATTTTTGAAATTTGGAAAAAGTGGAAAAATGCAAATTTGGTCCTTGGTGTACTCTTGGAAAATTACAAAACCAGTCCTTGAAGTTTGGTACAATTACAAAATTGGTCCTTGTCACTAAACAAACCAACCGGACCTTTATTATCACAAAACCAAACCCAAAACCAAAACAAAATTCCAAATCCAGTCCACCCCAAAGCCCAGCCCAGTTTCAAAATAATAAAAGGACAGGGTCAAACCACCCTTTGACCCCCTTCTTCCCTCCCAACATCACAACGCAAAACCAGGGAGACATCCCCCCTCTTCATCACCTTTTTCACCAATTTCCCCCCCACAATAAATGTCTTCACCAACCTAACCAACCCCCACCATCGTTCCATTTAATGATCCCACCTATACCACTAATTTTGGTTCGTTGGATTTTTGGCGGGAAAACTTGATCAAGGGCTCAGGTGCATCAAAACCTAATTAAATGGATAGGATTTGGTCATTGGTCAAAAGAGAGACCAAGGAAACTCAAAGGAGTATAAAAGGAAGAAGAAAGAGAGGAGAAGACTACTCTTGGCCTTAAGCCATTAGTCATGTAGCATTATGTTTACTGTTTTCTTTAAATTAAGTGTCATTTACATTTCAAAAGTTGTAATAGTCCTTAATGTAGTGTAATGAACCAATCTTTTCAGTTTAATGCAAGTTTCTCTTTAATTTCATGTTTTTACTTTAATTGTTCTTAATTTTCAAGTCTTTAATTATTGTTTGATTATGGTTGTTTTCTGGTTTTAATAGACACTACATAGCTATGTCAAGCTATGCAAGCCTTTAGGACTCAAGAAACAGCTTGATCTTTTAAATTCAAAAATCATAAAAAAAAAATAGATAAAATAGAAAAGAAAATAAAAATAGTTTGTTATTGATGGAAACTGCAAGGTGGATGGTGAATCATGGAGTTTCTGGGTAGTAGTACTTCATGGGAAGCTGTAGGATAGTTAGTGTTCATTGGTTCCATGATCTCAGTTTTGATCACTTGTAAGCAATCTCTTCCATTTCTGCATTTCTAATTTTTCAGTCTTTAATCAGTCTTGATTTTGTGTTCTTCATGTGTATTTGTTGTTTGGTAATGATATTACAGTGTAATCTTTATTGGTTATGTTTGAGATTTCATTGTTGCTCAAAATTGTTATATAACTGTCACTTTGTCATATTTTTAAAGATCATAGGCTTAGACTTGTTGACAGCTTGTTTAGGTTAAAAAAGGTTCAACTTGACATATTGAATCCTCTGGATTGGATGAAATTGATGTACACAGTTCTATTCTCTCAATAGCTCAATTATTTCTCATTAAAGGGTTGTTTGGTTCTATTTGGTAAACTGGGTATAGGGTTGTATAAGGTGTTGTTCTTGTTGGATATGGACTCTATGGAACTTTTTAGACTCAGTTTAGCATTAGTCAAGTGGTTTGGCATGCAGAAAGTCAAAAATGACTCTTTGATCATCTAGCATGAGAATTATTAGACTGATAGACCTAGAACTCTGCATATCCATTTAAATGTTATTTATCTGTGTTAAATTCATGTTCTTGTTGTTTAATACATCTTATTTGATCATTAGATTCAGATCAAAGTTGATCTAAGTCAACTTTGATCATAAACTGAAAAAGTCAAAATTCCATTTTTCTGTTTTTGAATAAACTTTAGAATTTCATTGTAGCTTTGTTACTTAGATTCTGTTTATGTGCTTTTAGGATGTTAATCCTTTGTTGCTAATCTTGCTGTAGTATTTTTGTTAATTTTTTATTTCAATGTTTAATAGCTTAAGTTTGTGCTTATTTAAGGCTACTTTTGCCCTGTCTCACAGCTTCAAGGCTATGATCACAAGCTTGCAGCTTGTTGATCATGGAGCTTGAGCCTGTGATTATTGTTGTTTATGGAAGCCCTACTAGCTTTTTATTTGTGTGCTTGCTTATTTTCCATGTCTTAGCTTATTTGCACCTTTTACACATCACCTTTTTGTTACCAAATCACTCAACACACTGAAGCAAACAGTGTGTTAAGCTGGTATTCACAAAGCAACCACAAGCTCCTTACTGAGCTTGAGCTTGGGACTCTTGGCTTTTCACAAAGCCAAGCAATCCATCTCAGTGTCTCAATACTTGTTGAGCTTGTTTGAGCTTATTTGATAGGTTAATTAAGAGCTTGTTGTTTGCATCATTGTCTCACTTCACTGAGAACTCAGTGAAGTTGAGCCAATTTCATAAGCTCCTAAAAAGCTCAATTGTGATCTAAAGCTTGTGTACTTTAGCTTTATGTGAAGCTTAACTACCCAACTTCAAGATCCTTTGCCTCATTTTCATGTTGCAGCCCTCTTGGTAGGGCTGCAACAAGCTTAAACCTATCACACTTAACTGAGTTTGCTGGTCACCCAGTTAACTCACCTTACTTCATAAGCTCATAATGAGCTACTCAGTGGGACCCACTTTTGGTAAATTGGCTTTTTGATAAGCCAATCTACCAAACTAAAAGTCCCTATGGTTGAAATCCCATTTGCAGCTCTTATAGTAGGGCTGCATATGGCTTCTTTTGTGTCCCATTTGATTAGTAAATACTGGTTCCCCCAGTATTTACTCAGTCATTTGGGTTGTTTTTCATAAGCTCTCACAAGCTCCTCTGTGGACCCCACAGATGGAGCTTGGGCTTCTTGAAAAGCTCACCAGACCTACTTGCAGCCTCAACTCTTAAATTGGTATTTGAAGCTTGTTTGACAAGCTTGAACTGCCAAACCAAATGGATGCAGGGGTGTTTGGATCTGAGGTATAAGGAATAGCTTATTTGCTTATTATGAGCTTATTTGTTGATTCCTTTACACTACCTTGTTCATATCTGTCTATAATACATGTACATACATATCTATACCCTTGGTTTACACTATAGAGTTTTTCACAAGCTTTTGTGAGCTTTTGACTTGACTGTGGGCAATTTTGCCCAACTGAATTAGTCATAAGCCCTCAATTCAGCTTATTCTTTGACTCTAAACTTTATATTTTTATAATACTTGTATATACTCAGTTCCATAATAAGAAAAACCAAAAAGAAACACCTTAAGGCTAAGTGATAGCCTCTATTTAGAGGTTTATGGCTTATTTGCCTATTTTTGTGAACTGAGGACAGAATAAGCTCACTCTGAGCTTATTTGTAAAATTATAATAAGCTTTCCTTTATTAAACTTTCATATTATAGCTTATTATTTAGTTTTGTAAGAAGAAAAATGAAAAAATAAAATAAAACCAAAAAATGGGTGTGTGTGGGATTCGAACTCAGGACCTCAGGCTAGTATAACATGCTTAGCACACACACCCCTTCCATTGCACTGGGGCACCAGTTCCGTTAGTTCATGAACTATCAAACTACTTAAGGTAGTTTTGGACCTTTTGGCTTATTTGGACTGATAAGCTTATTCCAGCTTATTGGAATAAGCTGGTGTTCCCATTTTATTTTTCCTAGCTTCTGTATCATAAAATATACTTTGTATAAAATTTTCACATTTTTTTACTGTTCATACGTATTTATTATAATTAATAATAGTATTAGTAAATAAATTATAATAAATAGAATATTTGTATAATAAATATAATTTTTGTTTCTGAAATTCTTTTATATTATTATAGACTTTTCTAAATTTTTATTTCACTTATTTAGGTTTATTTTAAATATCCTTTATATTTAGTTAATTATTAAATAGTAATTAATAGTTTTTATTTAATAGTAATTACATAAATACTTGTAAAAATAATTTTAATTCATAATAAATTTTCTTATATTATTAGGATCACAAAAATATAAATTTCACATTTGTGGGGTTTGTATTGATCACTTTTCAATTTTATTTTAGTACGTAGACGTTTATTTAAACATTTACGTACGCGTTTTAGGTTTCTAGGTTTTCGTACTATAATAATAACTTTGTAAATATAGTTATTTATTTTATTTCTTTTTAATTTGCATTTATGCCGTTAAGGCATGCAAATTCCCTCTTTGGGAAAGTTTTGTTGTATTCATTTTGTACGTTTACGTTTACTTGAACTTAAACGTACGTTGGTAAATACTTTCTCATTTTAGGGTTTCTGATTGCACGTTTCTTAAATGACATAGCTGTGACAGAGCTATTATTATTCACATTCCTAGTGTTCGTCAATCAGATTCCTGTTTTTTATATTTAATATCCCCAGAACACATATTCGTTGTATTTCAGAACGTCATAGCCTCAACGGGACATAACGACCCGGGGAAACCTTATACTTCCGCGGAGCATTGATCTAGGCTATTTGACTTTGTTGACCATTCCTTGGTCAATATAAGTTAGGTGGTTTAGGACCAATCACGGATCATGATAAAGGAGACTTTCAATTTCTCCCAGATCGGCTTGGAAATCGAGGAGACCATCATCACTTTCCAATGAAAGTGGATTGATGTGAGCAAGTTCATCAGCGAACTCCTCAAGAAGATGATCAGCATCAGAATGTGGAACTGACACCTCAACATACTCGATGTCTCCATAAGATATACAATTATCGCTACAATCGGAGAAAGTCTCAAATTGATCTTTAGGACACTCAATGGGGGAAGCTAAATCACACACATGATCCAAAGTCCCCTGTGACTCTCCTGGGATTGGGACAAGGTTCTCAACACTAGACTTTATGAATTCGTCCAATTCCCTTTCAGGAACAGTGTCAAGATGCTCGTCCCCCATGATCAAAGAGTGAGTGGGAACCTCGGGTGTGATAGCAGTTGTTTGAGATGGAATCTCAACTGCTGGGATATCAACTGATGAACTTGATGAAGTTTTATAAAATTCAAGGATGTCAAGTGTATCCTCATCATCACTGTCATTAGGAATAAAACGGAACAAAGAGCTAGATTTGGCTGCTTTTTCTTTTGCAATGGATTCCCTCACAGATTTTTCATAGGCATCTTGGGAATTTATTCTAGCAGCCTGCTCTTCAGCAAGCAATTCTTCCATGGATTTTTGATGAGTATGTCTTTGGGAAAAGTCTTTAACTAAACCCTTAAGCTCATCAACGATTTTCATCATATTTTGCATTTCTGGAAGAAGTGCTTGATTCATATCGTACTGTGGAGGTTGGTCATAATAAGGTGTGTCAAAATTGTCACAAGGATATGGATTCCTTGGTTGACAATCTGAGCTGAAGTGTGGACCTCCACAGTAATCACAACAGTAAAACTGTTGAGGCTGTGAGTCGTATGTGCTAGAGTCATAATTGTTATCGGGAAACTGCTCATAGACAAGCGTGTTTCCCGATTGACAATCAGAACTGTAATGTGAACCACCACAGTACTCACAACAGTAAAACTGCTGAGTCTCATGGTGTGGTAACTGATGGAATGATTCAGTCGTGTCATAGTAGGAATAGGGATTCTGGTTATAGACAGACCCGTTTCCTGACTCTACCATGCCACAGCTGGGGCAATTGCCACCATTATGAGGATTACCACACCATTGGAAAACCAGAAAGTGTGGATGAGACATAAGAAGAATCAAATGTGTATAGAGGGTGAGGAAATGAGAATCAAAAGGGTAGGAAGGTGAAGGAGAATGTTTTTGGGTTTTTGCATAAACATTTTGTACAAATGAGAAAGAAAATGTTTTTGGGTTTTTTGTGTTCGTTGAAAACTGAGTTTAAAAAGTTTTCGTGAACGGTTTTGTTTTGGAAATAATAAAATATGAACAAAGGATGGATAAATGTACAATGGAACGAATTCCAAAGTCACTAATCAGAAAAACCGTTTAGAAAACGCACACAACCTCCCCGGCAGCGGCGCCAAAAATTGATTGATGCTAAATCGTCAACCAAAGTCAACCACGGATGTGGTCAAGATGGTCAGACTGCCTAGAGTCAATGCTCCGCAGAAGTATAGTGGTTTCCCCGGGTCGTTATGTCCCGACGAGGTGTGGATGGTTATCAAATGGTTTCGTGATCGGGTGAATTTGGATGGAAAAGGGGTTTGTGAATGGTTTGAACTAACGAATCTACAATGAAATAGCTTAAACAAGCTCTATGAATAAGACAGGAAAGTTAGAAAAACCAGAAACGCTTAAAACCTAAAAAAGCGTACGTTCACGTTTAAAATAACGTAAACGTACGAAATAAAAAGTGAAAACGGAAATCTGAAAACACCCAAGGGGTGAAAATGACTTTTTTACAAACTATAAGATAAAAGAAAATTTTTAGAAAAAGAAAATTAATTTTTACACTAATTAATTATTTAATATTAATTAATTACTAGTTATTACTAATTATTAATATTTAAAACACTTAAATAGAATATAATATTAATTAAATACTAAAAAGGTAAAAATAAAATTTCTAAAATTGTAAAATAACTAAAAACAAGTTTTAAAATTAAAAATAAGTATTTTAGTCTTTTTGTGGTTTTTATATTAATTAATTACTAATTAAACATTAATTAACTAATTAAACTATTTTAAATTAAGAAAAATAGTAAATGAACAGTAAAAATTACAAGCAAATTTCTAAAATTATTTTACATCATATAAAAGCTAGGAAAAATATAAAAACTAGGTTTTACTTAATAAAAACTAATTATGCTATTTAAAACTTAATTATTAATTAATAATTAATAAAACTAAGATTAATTCTAATAAATACTAAATGATACAATAAAAATCTGAGAAAATTACTATAAATACTTTAATATGAGAGGAATTTAATAAAAATATAAAAAAGCTAAGTATTTAATAAAAATCTAAAAATGAAAAATAAAATTAAATAGAAACTATCACTTAAAATTACATTTGATTTTCTGGATTTTCTTTTTGGAAACTTAACTTACACCTAAAAACATGAACTTTTTGTAAAAGAAAACTTTTTAGAACTCAGAAATAAGCTAGAATAAGCCAAAAAGTTAAGACAGTTGACCAAAGTTGACCAAGAAGGGAAATAAACTAAAACCAGCTTGTGTGGGACCCACAATGGGTAATTCAGATACAAATAAGCTATGAGAACTTGTTTGAGCAAGAAAAAGCAATAAGTGACCACAAAATAAGCTATTAAGCACAAAATAAGCACTTTGAAACTTATGTGAACTCAGAAACTGGGACAGGTTTTTGTGCTTGATTCAAGTGGGGTCCACAGGTGGTGAGGTCAAATACTTGGTCAATACTTCAACCCTACCAGGGGGGGGGGGGTTGAAAGGAACAAAGGTTGAGGGTTGTGGACCACTATGGTTGCCAGAAAACGACCACCAAGTGGTGGTGGTGGACTGCACATCTGCTGCACAGGGGAGGTTTTCTCCCTGCAGCCCACTTTGGGCAATGGTGGGGCCCACAAGAAAATTCTAAAAAATACAACAAAGATGGGATGGTGAAGGTGAGGTGGTATACTATCAATGGAAACAAGTTTCAAGCTCTGGAAGCTTATACAAAAATCAAAACAAATCTGTGAACTTTTGGAAAACTATGAAAGGCACAATTTGACTTTTTCACATAATACTAACAATTTGACTTTGTTGAGTTTAAATCCTACTTTTACTGATTTAAATAGTTATCTTAAGCTAAAAGTTAATGAAATTAAGCTACAATTATATCTAATGCAATGAAATGGATGGGTTTGGGGTCACAACTGCCCACAGTTGACAGTTAAGGGACAATGAAGGTGATTTTGACTATTGCTTATTAGGTACTAGTTTTTGAGACTTGATTTAACCTAATATAACCTGTTGCAATCTACCAGAGTTTAAAACAACACCACAACAACAACAAGGAACTGTAACAGTGCTTAACCCAAACACCCCTTATGAACTGAAAATGGATTTTTCAACAAGTAACTCAGTTTGTAAACTAGAATTTTGAAAGGATAGTGCACTAATAAACATTCCTAAACTAATCTAATCTATCAGTAAGCAATGGAGCAATAGAAAATGGGCAGTCTCAATTTAAGCTAAAAAGGCCAAGAGATAAGAACTTACAAGGGCTTGTGAGGTTGCAGACCAAGAACCAAGTACCATTACTAAACCTACAGCCTCCCTGAGGCAACTAATACCCATTGCAATCCATTTTCTTCTTTGCTCACTGCCTTTGTCTTTCTTATGCACTATTTTTTATTTTTCTCCATTAATTTGTGATTTTTATGAATTTTTGAAACTTTGAATGAAACTTGTTTATACTACTCAGGAAACTAATAAGAACCTTTCAATGACTTGCTTCAGTTTAATGGATCACCAAATAACAGCTTATAGCAAAATTAAATGGAATTTCCAATTTCACCAAAAATTACCAACTTTGAATGTAAAAGAGAAGACTTGAATTTAAAGTAACATAAGGTTTACATTACATAAGAATTACTGAAATAAAACTTCTTTTACTAATAATAACAACTGAAAATGAGAAATTATACTAAGTTTACATTCTAAAACTAAAAGTACCCTACTGCTACTCTACACAGCTCCTTCTCTTCTTTTTCTTCAGTTAAATAAGTCCATGAGTCTCTCTCTTCTTTTCCCACACTGAATTGGAGCCGTTGGATTGTTAGATTTGATCTGGGCCTTTGAAGCAATTTTTGGCGGGAAAACTAATTTGGCGGGGTGTGGGATTACTTGTGAGATTTTGTGTAATAATTGGTTTTGGAGGGTAGTAGTTTGGAAGGGGGGACAAATACTGGTGAGGATGATGTGGAGGAGGGGGGAGGTGAAGTGTGGAATGGGTTTTGCAGGTTCAAGTGGGGGAGAAGGTGGGTCAACGAAGGGTGTTGACCGGGGGATTAAATAGAACGGTTTGTTTGTTTTTTTTTATATTTTTAGAAGTGGGTGGGCTTGGGGTATATTTGGGCCAAGGGAAAGAGTTGGATCAGGCTTGGGGGGTTTAGGTGGATGGGTGGGCTTTTGTTGTTGGGTGGTAATATGAATAAGGTCCGTTTGGTTTTAACTATTAATCACAAGGACCATTTTTGTAAAACTGAAATTTCAAGGGGCTGTTTTGCCAAGAATCCAAAGTACCCATAAGGACCAAACCTGCCATTTATCAATATCCAAGAACCGTCATTTGCAATTTTTCCATTTTTGGAATTCCCGGGGACCAAATGTGACAAGTTGCAAAATACAAGGACCAAACATGTAATTTCCACAAACTTCACACCAAGGACTAAAAATGATTTTTTGTAACTTCCCAAGGACCAAAAGTGATTTTTCTTTCAAAATTATCCCACCAGGGACCAAATCTATCAAAGTTTGAAACTCCAGGGACCAAAAGTGTAAATTTCCAAAACTTTTCCAATTTTTCACCAAAGGACTAAATATGACAACTTATGATTTAAAAAGGGCCTTTGGTGATAATTTTCTATATTTTGAATATCCAGGGACTAGTTTTGTAATTTTATGAAAGTTGGGGGACTGAAACTGCCAATTTTGCAAACTTTATACGTTTTTCTTCTGTTTTTGCTCATTTTGCATCTAAAACATATAAAACACAATTTTGAAATATTTTCAGTATTTTGATGCATTACTGAGTGTTTTTGTATGTTTTGCAGTTCAGATTAGACAAAAAATGATGAGTGTTTGAGCACTCATCATTGGTGTTGTTGGTGTTGTTGTGGAAGTTTTGTCTTCGGTTTTCTGCTGTATGCACCACTTGATCCATGAGGCTGCGAGACATCCGGATAGCTTCATCAAGTTCCTTGGGATTTAAGTTACATTCCCTTGTATACTTGGTGGAAGTCCCCAGATATATCGTTCCAATAATTTCTCTTTGGTTGAAATCATTGTTGGACATAGAATCCTCAATTCTTGGAATCGATGGTTGTAAGTTATGATGTCATTTCCTTTAACAACATGGTCCCAAAATTCCACTTCTGACTTCTGCATTTCACTGCGGGGGCAGTACTCTTTGATCATCATCTTCTTCAAGTTATCCCAAGAAATCTTATAAGCATTTTCAATGCCCATTGGTTGAGATATTGAATTCCACCATGATAATGCTTCATTCAGTAGTGTACTAGTGGCATATTGAACTTTATCACTCTCAGTACATTTGCTGACCAAAAATACTGACTCCGCTTTCTCAAACCAGCGGGTCAAACCTACGGCTCCTTCAGTACCCTTGAATTTTATGGGCTCGCATTTCAAATAGGAAATGAATGAGCAACCCTTAGGTACCGAATCAACATTTATCACTGGAGGACTAGTTTTATTTGGTCCTCCAGTGTTAAGTGTGGCTATGGCAATTCGGGCAGCTTCTGCAGCTCTAGCAACTTCCGCAGCTGTGGCGGCTTTAGCGGCTGCTGCAGCATCAACAGCTGTAGCGGCTTCAGCGGCTGCTGCAGCTTCTGCAGCTACGGCTGCTCGTTCAGTTGTGAGTGCTGCATTTACACTGTCTTTAACTAGTTTGCGAATAGCAGCTTGAGTCATTACTGGTGGTGTCTTCTTAGTTGGCGCCATGATTCTATTATATAAAAGATACGTCGTGAGTAGAGAGTTGTGAAATAAGCATGATTTTTGATGGGAAATGATAGAATAATTACGTTGAAGATTTAAAGGCATAACACATGATAGTATAAAACAAGAGTTTTATTCATACAACGTTGGTTGATTTACAAAATTGAAACCTATTACAAGCTTCTTCAAAATTTACTAACTGATACTTTCAGTTTAGTAATTACAACGTTTTTACTATCACTAGTTATTACATAGATTTCTTAACATTTACTAACTGAGTCTAATCAGTTTAGTAGTACAAAAGATAACTAGTATCATCACACTAGTCTATTGCGGGTTAGAAGGTCCGAGCAGCTCTGATTGATCGGCAACTTCTTGGTTTAGTGTGTCATAGAGGTACGAGTCGATGAAGTTTGAGAGGCTGTAGTTTCCATGCTGACTTTCTTGTTGGATCAATGGTGGTCGTGATACGATCCATAATGAGTGATCCAATTCATCACATGTAGGGATATAAAAGGGAAGTGATAGTGGTGGTGATAACGGCGCTAGTACATATTCATACTCATTATCCTCCTCGGAGTCTGCCTTAACCTAATTTTGTTCAAAATAATTAGAAGTATTCGATGCAAAATTAGTTGGCATTGGTTCCTCCTCTTCTTCGTCGGTTAAATCTTCGAAAGGTTCTTCTTCGTCATCAGAAGCGAAGGCATTTACGAAGTCAAATCCGAACTCGGGTGAGGGTGGTAAGACTTGGAAGTTATTAGGTAGAGTGGGCACATAATCAGGAGAAGTGGGTACGCACATGATTTATATGAGAAGAATTACTATGTTAAAATAATTCAATTGTTTATGGGAAGTGCTCAAAATATGACAAGTGTGTATATATCAATATACTAATATGTTTATGTAGTATAAAATGCTTACGGGGAAATGCTCAATTATGCTAAGGGTACATATATCCATATGCTAACATGTTTGTGTAGTATAAAATGCTTAATAAGTCCATAATCGTCTGGAGGATGGAAGACACGGAGAGCGGAAGGCTATAAAAATATTTTTGCTTGTAATTGTAGTTATAGTTTAGGTCTCAATTAGAACCGTTTCTCTATAACCATGGCTCTGGTACCAATCTGTAACACCCCCAATTCAGTGATGCAGCGGAATTCAAACTGGGTGTTACTCGACGGCACAATAGTCACAATAATAGAAAACGAACTCTAATTGAGTCGTTTTAAAAGATTTATCATTCAAATTAAATAAATATCAGAGATTACAAAATGAGGTCCCAGATGGTTCCATGTTTACAATTTACATTAAATGAGTTTTTGAATGATAATAAAATTTATAGCCCTCTTGAATATCCGTGCCCCTCCGTGTCATCCTTGATCATTATGGACCTGAAATACATGCTTAAGAGGTCAACACAAAGGTTGAGTGATATTCATAGAGTTTGTTTAATGGTTGAACACAATATGTTGGTAGTGTGAGCTATAGACTTACACCAATGGTTGGAAAACAAAACAGTTATTATTATACTAAGCTCATGACACCAAAACGTTAACGGGTACCAATATCAATCGGCGGAGTTATCCCGGTAGGTACTTTGCTGTCATACCTAAATCTCAAATATAGTGCATTTGTTTGAACTTAGTCAATACAAATGGGATTCATCAATCCCAATAGGCCTATTCACAATACTCGCGCTCACTATTACTAGTGATTAAATGGTTCATAATAAGGGATATTGGATTTAGCAAGGATGGTACTTATTAATAATAAAACAATCAGGTAGCATACAATTTAAAAGCATTGTGTTCTGTTTAAAATAGCATGTATTCCCCCCCAAGGGTTTGTAAAACAATTAAGTAATGGAAAGTGGGGCTATGAACTCACCTTAAGTTATATAGCAAGTAGTCAATGCGATGGTCGAATCGCGAAGGTTTCTACGAGCAACCTATAATAGAATGTTGCGACTTAGGATTGGAGAAAAGAATATGAAGAATCGCTTATATATATATGTCTTGCATTTAGTCCATGATGTAGTACTTAGTATAGTGTAAGTCTTTGAAAAGAAATGGTTTATGAAACATGTATAATTTATATATCGCTTACTACCGTTCGGTACGACATAATTCAGAAGTCATGTAGTAAACGTTCGAGGAGGCAGGACACTTTAATTCGTAAATCCACAACTCATCTCGACGGCTTACTTAATGAACTCCTCACATGAGGCTCCTTACTATTGTAGTAATTGATAATATATATATATATATATATATATATATATATATATATATATATATATATATATATATATATATATATATATATATATATATATATATAAGTTTTGATCCGAAAAGTTACATGTCCAATATTTGAATAAACTTAGGAAAGTTTACTTTTTGGATGAAGATTATTATTACTATGAGTCTCATGGTTATTTTGATGGAGTAGATCTAAATTGGATGTTTATATTGCCATTAACTCTATAGTTCATGTTTTCGCCTAGGTAAGTTTATATGGTCTTTAGTCATGGTCTTGCCGTGACCTTGGTTATTGTTATCATGGGCTTGAGACTCAACCTTGGCTTTAGCCATGGTTGTGGTCTTGGCTTTAGGTCATTAGACCTCTTGGTCTTATTAAACCATAACTATTATATAGTAACTTTGGTATATAAAATAGCTGTTAAGAAATTGAAGAATATCTCATTCGTTATTGGTTTTTTGGATACGTGCTCATGAGTTTTTGAAGAAAACGTCATTCCGGACAACTTTCGTGTTTTAACTTTTTCGTGAAACGGACCAGAAGGGCCTCTTTTTGCGTGTTTAATGTTCTGTCACAGAAGGTTTTTAGGCAGTTTTGCCGTAAGGTTTTAGTAACTTCAAATAGCCATAACTTTTTACTCATGTACTCATTTTAAGTGGTTCAAATTGCTATGGTTTCCTTGTTAAGTACTCTACTACAATATATAATTTTCCAATATCATAATTATACCATTTTGATCAGATTTCACCATTAAAGTCACTAGTTTACTTGTTTAAATAACATAAGTTAACATTTATTTACAATAACTTGTTTTACCCATTTTTATACATCATGAACATAATCACAAGACAAAATATAGTATGAATGAAATATAAATAGCATGAAAATGATATTTAACAAGAAGTATGTTAGGGTTTGCTTACAACTTATGGCTTTCAACAAAGAAAGGTAAGTAACATGTAAGGTAAGGACTTTGATTGATTATGCTTCACTCTACTTCACTTCAAGCAATCTTTCTACACTTGTATTCCTGAAAGAGAGATGATGAAGGTTGAGGTGATTTGAGTAGATTTAAACTCAAGAGAAATCACCAAAGTTTCTAGGGTTTGGATGTATTTTGATTACTTAAAACCAAACTAGGGTTTCTATGTTGATGTTGCACTTGATTCTTGCATGAAACTAGAAGTAAATTAGCTAAGGTTATGGTGTTGGTGTGGTTGATATGGGACGGCAACAAGAGGGGAGGGGGGGCTTTTATATGGCCTTGTGGAGGTTACATTTCATGACTAGTCAAAGCTTTCTACACAAGCTTATACACTTGGTATCATCCTAGGGCACTAAGAGTGAGATCAAGCCACATAAGGGTGTGACTCCCCCCCCCCCCTATTGGCGGTTCATAAGGCTTGGGAGGGTGAGGTGGTCCTTGGAAGATATTATCCTAGTTACTTAGTTAGTTTTGACTCCGTAAAATGCTAACCGTAAATGATTAAGCCATAAAACGTAAAACCGGTTATCGTAAAAATGTAGAGCTAGAAAGAATGGTTAAACATGTCAATATACTCCATAATAAAATATAAAATGAGTGGTAGGTTCCATTGGGGTGCTAAAACTGGAAACACGGGTCTAAAACGCGTAATACGTAAAACGTACGAATATTGTGTAAAACTGAGAAAAGTAAAATTTTACTTTTCTAATATGATAATAATGATTTAAAATGACTTATAATGTCTAGACTGGGCTCAGTCTAGTGTCGGTTGGTATTTAATGTCTTTAAGACATAAAACCGTAAGCCTAAAAATCAAGGAATGATTTTTGGTCAAATGAGGAGGGAAAAATATGTTGACTTTTTCCAAAAATGTGAAAACTCAAATCGTCTTAGAAACGCGGTGCAGGTATAGGCTAAGGTTACGGCTAAGTAAAAGCGCTTAAAAACGTAAATTTCTGTTTCTCACGGTCGAGGGTTTATTTGGTCACATTTTTCTTAGTCATGATTAATTCTCAAATAAATCATGAGTGTATCAAACATTTTTCTGATGCGGGGAAAATTAACGCGGTCGAGTTTCGTTGTGCGTAGGATTTTTGAATGACGTTTTACCCTAAAACGTGTAGTTCCTTAATAACTTTCGCGAAAATGATCTGATGAGTGTGAAACTTTTATTTTGCCATGGAAATGATTTATCACACAAGAATATGAAATAAAAATTAAATTTCGGAAAATGAATAGTAAAAGTGAATAGTGAAATTTTTCAGGAATATAAATTAACCTGAAATTGCGAATTGTTACAGAAGAAAACCCAGAATTACCAATTAGAAAGAACACAAAAAAATTGAGACAAAGGCTTTTTAAAGCTACCTTCAGAAAAAACAAAACATCAATTTGGAACTGACATTAGCAACATCAGCAGAATATGTAGAACCATTGCAGGTTATATATCCTAACAATTGCGCAAGTTATGAAGATATAGAGATTGCTTATTGTAGCGGATATGAAGACTAAGTATAGGGGAAAGAATCTTGATATGTAAAACCAAGTGTTCAAGTACCTTTATTTACGAGTATTTATCCAGAAGTTGTTTATTGAAGTTTGATATGTTAATTTCTAAGTTTTCCAGATGAATAATGCTTAAACAACAAACTGTATCGTATGTTGTTTATGTATGAGTACATTGTTATCTTTCTATGAATATTAATCTAACAACTCACTAAAATCTAATCCCTAATAAGTTGTTTTGGGCTAATAAGAAGTTTCAAATATGCACTTGAAACAAGCAGTTGTGCACCAATGGCTACCAAAAAGTCACAACAGGTCTAATCAACTTAATTAAACACCTAACAACTCACTTTGACCCAAGAAGCACTAGGAATAAGCCAGAAAACATATAATCAGTATGCTTAAAAAAACATAAACAAATTGCCAAGTACCTTACTTTGAGCTGATTTTTAGGTAACCTAATAAGCTTATTTTTAAAACCTAAAAGCATATTTGGAATCCTTACACTACAAACTATCTAAAAATGGCAAAAGCCCTAATTCTACATCTTAATTGACCCCTTAATTAAAGCCTAAATCAGATCACTGAAAACACCCCTAATTGATTAACAGGTCCAGAGGACAGTTTGTAGGTGAATTTTAATTGATCCAATGAACTTGGAATTGTTTGAACTTGATATATGATTAAGTTTACACTATGAACTAATACCAAAAACAATTTCAATCAATTTCAAACCTATATGATATCCCAAAAAGCCCTTATATCAGATGTACTAAAGACAGTCTTACCCTACTTTGACTTTTCTAAATTGCACACTTAAGTTGACTAAATTGAATCTCTATTGCCTAAATCTTATCCTAATTGTTATGTTATGCTATTTTATGAGTTACTACACCTAAATGCACCCTATTCCTAGCATATTACAAACTCTCAGCCTCTACAAACTATGTATGCAAACAGATTTTAAACTTCATGTGGTTTTTGACTTTTACACAAACTTTTTAACTTTTAGACTTAAATTCAACAAACCACTGATCAAACTCAATATACTAACTAAACTTACAACTAATTCAACATTAAAGTCCAACTAATATCAGCTAGAACCCTGAAATGCAATGTGAGCTACACTAAGGTTTACACATATATAAGTAACTACACAAAACAAACTGAAACATCTATTCGACAACTGAATTGCACAATATCAGTTATCCAAATAAAAAACTAAGACGTCATAAAGGGAATGCGGGGTTTTACATACCACGCACTTTTCCAAGAACAAATCCCATCAAGCTTATAGTATCAAGAAGATCCCTCCAAACTCAACAATACAACCTGAAACAAAACAATAACGAAGTCATAGATAAGAATGTTAAACTGGCAAAATGATAAACAACCTGAAACAAAACAATAACAAAATCATACACAAACAACCAATTGAAAAAATGATAAATTGGCAGACTTATGAAACAAAAAACTATCTTTATCACTAGATCCAATCAGCACGAAAAGGACATTCAATAATTTCACCCATTATCAAAAAAACCCATATCAAACATCAAATAATTTATATAAAGAACTTTAATCTTATCATAATAAATTACAATACCTGAAATTTTTTACCTCAAACATCAAACTATCAAATCATTTAACATATCCCCCATAAACATTTGATTGTTTAATCTTCAATTAGATTAATATTGGATCAAAATGAAAACCCTAAATCTGATATTTAGATCCAAGTGTGTGTTTTGCACGACTGTGAGATAGAAGTGTGTGAGACAATAAAGTCAAACACACATTACTTTTATATATATTTTACCATTTACAATTAAAAAAAAGCAAAAAAAACAACAAATATAATAAATCCCTAAAAGCTAATAATAGATTATAAATTAAAAACATCACTGATCCTTTAATCAGTGGTTCCATTAATATTTCCCAAAAAAAGCTTCTTACATCATCAACCATGTTCCCAGTCAAAGAGAACATGTATAAATACCAAATACAAACATCAAAAAAAAAAAAAAAAAAAAAAAAAAAAAAAAAAAAATCCCAAAGCATCCTAATCATCATTAACATCAATTTCAGCTTCATCCAAATCCTCCAAAAGCTGCTCCTTCTCCTCCAAACTTTGACGGCAAAGCATCATTAGTTGGGCCAAGAGGTCAAGCTTCCTACGGTCCCTCATTTGAATTTCCATCAAACAATGGTACCCAGTTGCAGCCACAACATCGAAAGGAGGAAATAAGGAAGATGCCTCAATGATTGTTTTTTCTGTCTTTTCAATAACGGCCCGTAGTTGGCTGCTCTCTTCGCCGGTACGAGCAATGAGGCTTTCTTCATCTGTTTTTCCATGCATAATAAAAACCCTATATGCATCAACAAGTTTGCCAGATTCTGTTGCAGCTTTTAGTTCATCAATATTGGGTGTGGATGTCATTGTGATATTAGGGTTAAAATGTGTGAGATTGTATGTTTAAATTAGGGTTCAGATTAGATGAAGTTTGATAAATTATGCAAGCTTATAAATAATTAAGTCATTCATCCTTAGTAATTAATTCAAACACTGTACACGTTTTCTTTAATTGCGGGAACCCAAAGGTTGCAAAAATAACCACCAAAAGGAACTTATGAGGCATTGGAAGCTTAAATTTGGTGTTAATACAGTCTCTGCATCTTCAGCATGCATAAATGGGAGAATGAGTATTTAGCAAAAATGTCCAACATTCAAATATAAACCTCTTATTTATACATTGTATATAAAACAACCCCTCCATCCAAAATGCATTACAATAACTGTGGAAAACTAGAAGGGGGTTGAATAGTTTTACCGGTTTTTCGTTTAATTATCTTTTGAAACTTTCTGTTTAATCAAAGATATGAACACAAAGACAATATATATAACATGCAAGTATAAAGAAAGAAACGATCAAACCACAACACGAGTATTTATCGTGGTTCGGCTACAAGGACTCTTTTTCCTTGCCCTACGTCCACGCCCTGAGTATCCAACTCGAGAGTTTCTTTCACTAGTCAACAAGCTCCTTTCACTGGCGGAGAAAACCTTACACATCGCTTATACACATTTACCGACACTAAGCTAGATGTCGAGTTCTTTTACAAGGGTACAACCACTCCCGTTAGTTCTTTTACAAGGGTACAACAACTCCCGTCACACTTTGTATTTTGAGGACTAAAATACTAACCGATCACTACTGAAAATACACAATCAAATAAAGTATAAACTACACAACGTCTACACGATGCTAAGCTAACAAGTCTTGCAACGTTGTGTTGAATACTTGTAACTTTATATGAACTTGTGAACTTCTTTGCTACAAAAGAAACTTCACATTAGAGATGAAATGTTAAAGGGTTAGATGAAAGAATGAATGTATGTGTGTGTGAAAATCTAATGTAGAGTGATAAAGCCAAAATTCAAACATATGGCTTGGTATTTATAGCAAGACCTTCTGCAGGTCTGGCGGACACGACGAAACCCTCAGATGGGTTCCGCCCGTGTACCTCCAGGGTTCCGCCAGGCTTGCAGTTGGTTTTGCAATAACTTTCCAAACCAACCAAAGTCACATCAACTAAATACTAGTCAAACACAAACTTGTGCAAGAAGACTTATGGTTAGTCAAACACACAATCTTTCCTTAAATGTATATTGACAAACTTACCATAAATGTGATGTGACATTTCTATTTTAAGAAATATAAAAATGTTGTGTTTTATATGAAATTTAAAATGTAGCAAATGTCTAATTATGCAAGTCTTTTAAACTAAAATCATGTTTTACTAAAAACTAAAGTTTACACTTTGTCGTTAACAAAACTTAGCAAAGATCGTAAAATATAAATAACATTTTTAGACGATATTTGTATTAACAATAACCATCATAAACTTAAAATAATTATTATAATTTATCTTTATATTGATATATACAAATTTTCCGGCTATGTTAATTAAGACTTTTCGTGAAAATAAACATTACAATGCATCTACCGCCATATGCTTATACAATAGTCTGCAAGCTTTGTTTATTCAAAATTTCATAAACATAAAAACAAACAAAACATCAAAAATATAAATACCAACAAAAACATTTAAAACAAATCGACAAATTATACTTATTCATCTTTTTAGCATTTGATTCTTCCTCATGAACACCAGCTTTAACTTGATTAAACAAATTAACGAACTTTTCAAGCAATACACGATGCTTCTCTTGAGTCTTTCTCAAAGCATCGAGAGAATCTAAAGCTACACCACGAGGACCTAAAGCTTCCATGTTCAAAATCATGGTATGGTTTATTGCCATTACACACCTCAAATGGTGACAACAATCGAAAAGAAACTTTGAAAATGCATCTTCTTCACATGCCTGTTGCACAAACCATAAACGCATACAATCATGCAATTTAGATGATCCTGAAATATTCATCAAATTCTCTAACAACTCAAAATTTGCCATTGAAAAGTACAAATAGTATATAATTTCCAATGACAAAAGTGACAAATATATAGGCAATAAAAAACTTATGTAACTTACTAAAATTAAAATACTACGCATGAAATGATTATGTTAATTAAAACTTTTTAATGAAAATAAACTAATATAAATACAAAAGTAATGATAACATTACTAGGCATCTAAATATTAAGTCCATTAAAATAAATACAATGCAAATTCTCTAATAGGTAACTAAATACCGTCATATACGTATACAATCGTCTGCACCAACATTACGAAAAAAACACATATTTAATCAACCAACAGACCGTGTAACGCACGGGTTGAGTAAAGCCTCGTATATATAGAAATTGTCTCAACAAATATAATCAATACATGGTATGTAATGTAAAAAATGACAAGTATCCATATTTCGTATTAATGTGAAGAGAATAATATTTGACAAATCAAATCGATATCGTTGTACATGCAAACATTTTAGTAGTAAAGGATCATAGAAAACTACATAAAGATAGATTCTAACAAAGAATATAAACACATGATCACAAAACATATCATCGTAGTTAGTTTGCTACTAACTATGTTATAATTTTTACATTTTCATTGTATATATAATATCATTTCCGATGGTAAATGTATCGTTAATGGATGACAAATCTCCATTCCGATTATCCATGCATATTAATATCCGTATTTATTATTCATCCATTTACCAAAATCACAGTTTTCATTTAATTTCATACTCAAATTGTATCAAATTTCTAATCTGTAACCACCAATCGAATCGTCTTTCTATTGCGCACACAACGGTAAAATTAAAACAAAAAAGTTTGTGGGATACTGATGTTGAATGTGGTGATAGTTGGAGCTGGAAAAAATTTCTTCTTCTTAAAGACAAGATAAGACCTTTTGTTTGGTATGAAATTGGTAATGGTTGGGATACTTCTGTTTGGTATGATAAATGGGATGTTAATGGTCCTTTGTCTAAATTCATTACTAGTAGAGATATATATGAAGCTAGATTCAGGAAGGAGCCAAAAGTGGCAGAGTTGATTGTTGATGGTGAATGGATTTGGCCTGCTGTTTTGTTGGCTAAATATCCTATTCTACATAATTTTAAGGTTCCACAGTTATCTCAAAATCCTGATAGAGTTCTATGGTTGGATAGTGATAATAAGAAAGCTGAATTCTCAATAAAGGGTGTTTGAAAGAGTATGAAAAGTGATTATCCTAAGGTGGAATGGGTCAAGACAATTTGGTTCTCTCACTAGACATGCTTTTATTATGTGGTTATATCTACATAACAGACTGCAAACACAAGATAGAATGGAGAAGTGGAATAATGGAGCAGTTTTAACATGTCCTTTTTGCTCATCTACTAATGATTCAATACAACACTTGTTCTTTTAATGCCAGTATGCTAGCAAAGTATGGGGTCATGTTAAAGATCTTATTTGTCTTGAAAGTACTAACAACATCTGGGAAGATATTCTCTTATTCATAAAAAACATTCCCTACAATAACAGTATTAGAAGTGTTCTAAGCAGAATTGGATTAGCAGCTTGTGTGTACAACATTTGGATGGAAAGAAACAAGAGATTATTTCAGAACTGTAAAAGAACTGAGGAAGAGGTGATTCAATCCTTCAAAGAGGAATTGAAATGGAAGATTATGAGCTTAAAAGTCAAGAAATCTGATGCAATTGTTAAAATCTTCAAAATATGGGATATTAATGTTGATTGATCTGATATGTGGAAGCTTGCAGTTCTAGTCACTTAAATAAATGGATACTGGATGATTGCATATGATGTGGAATGATTGAGTGTTAAATGTTTATGTATGGAAATTTGTGATATCCCCTGGTTGCCTGAAAGGGGTGTTTGGTTAACTACATAAGCAAAAGTTTTAGCTTATAAAAAGACTGTTGTTTGTCTACAAGCCATTACATTGTAAGATACCTTGTACTTTGGAGTTTCCATCTGCATGACTGTACCTATGATAAACCTCAGGTTTGATCTTTTTTGGCCTTGGGAGGAAATTAGGCAAACCTGTTTGGCTAAGTAGGAGGTCTGGTCAGTGGAAATGTACCATAAAGTAGGGTCTTACCTTGTGAAGGGTAAATGGCTTTGGAGGATGGTGTATGATGGGTGGAATAGAGAGGAGTGTAAGATGATCCTTCTTGGTCCACTTAATACACCATCACAGGAGGTTAGGTTGGTCATTATTGAGGGTGAGTGTTTCCATTCAGCTGAAGCCTTTCTAGAGAAGGAAATGTAGGCTGTTTCGGATGAACCCCTCAATGGATGGGTTATGGGTTCCTAGTGAAGCCACACTCCTTCCTTATCTTACTGTTGTGGATGTTGGTTGAATGGTTTGATGGGGAGGTGATGTGGAAATGTAGCTAGATGGTGGGTGCATCTAAGGTGATTGAAAAATCTAAGCTGGCATGGTTCAAGTTAAAGTGCAGCTTTGGATTTCTTTGATATGATTATGTGGTGTCAAAGATGATATGTGTTGACTGATATCGGATATCATTGTATTAGTTACTTACAGATATTGGATAAATTTCCTTTCTTGTATTCTCTGATAGATTCTAGTCAATCCAGTTTGGATTGGACTCGTATTGTAAATTGTCATTGTTGATTTATTAATATATAATCACCTTTTGCGCAAAAAATATATAATGGATGAATCGGATGTCTACTGTCATCCTTGCTTCTAGGAGTGATAAAACACTGCATGTCCTTTTCAGAAACGGACCGAAATAGATATCATATGCATTTTGTTTAGATTATCGAAAATTAATTGTAATGCAAAATTTTTGAACAGGTGCATTTCACAAATTCTTTGATCTTTGACGCCGTTTTACGTTACGGAAAAAAAATTCAAGTGGTTCACGCACACCCCAGTAAGTCTCTCATACCGCCTATGCATACTTTACATTTTGATTGCATGTAAAGTAAGTTCGATGGTGTACATATCATTTTTCTTTATTATGAAGTAGTTTCTATCATATACCTCTTGTTTAATGACTTAAAAAGAATTGTCAATCCAAATATAAATTATAACCTCTTGTTTAATGATTTAAAAAGAATTGTCCATCCAAATATAAATTATAACCTCTTGTTTAATGACTTAAAAAGATTGTCAATCCAAATATAAATTATAACCTATTGTTTAATGACTTAAAAAGAATTGTCAATCCAAATATAAATTATTGTTATAAGTCACATCTCATTCTTGATTGCTGTTCCCTTCAAGAGACATTCTGTCTTCGTCAATTTTGTTGGCATATACTAAAAAAACAACGTTGGACATATACTAAAAAAACAACGTAAGTCCAACGTTGTGTTGTGTTATACGAACGTATATTAATTAACGTGGCACTTCAGTATGTTTAGTTCTACGTGTGTCAATGTAATGAAATACATAAATTACGTGGAACATATAGGTGACCTGCCACACATCAAATTAAGAACCTTAATACTTCCAAAATTTATAATATAGTTTAATAAAAAAAAAATAGAGTAACTCAGTGTTATAAAATTGACTATGATGTAGAGACTTGATCTTTGATATCCTATAATAATAACAATGTTAGTAGTTTATACTCTAGACAGGAACATTTTATTCTCGTCTTACGACATAAGCAATGCATCGAGTCATAAAAACTTGATGCATTCAACATAATTAAATTAGAGAAATGATATATCCACAAACAAACTTTCAAAAAATCATTCACAAAATGACATGTCTAGAGTTGATTGGCTTAATCAATGAAAGGAGAGAAATGGTCACAAAATCACCGGTCACATGCTAACACGTCATTTTGTGAATAATTTGTTTGTGGATGTATCATTCCTCATTAAATTATTGGTATAAAAAGCTTTTGGAAAAATCCATTACTACAATGGTAAAATCGTTTAACAATAACTTTAAAATGAAAGAGTAGTTGAGTGTATACATCGATTTAAATAATAATATAGTATAAAGCTTCAAAGACTTGAAAATTAGAAGCCTCTAGAAAAAACTTTTAAAAAAAAGAAATCTTACATGCTTTTCGTTTGTAAAAATTAAAAAAGATTACAATTAAACCCTGAATTCAAGTCTCTAATACATGTTTTCCCATTGATCCTCACAAAAGAAAGCAAGCAATTGCCTGCTTGAGTCATCATTTTCCCTTAAAAAAAACTCATCTATGCAATTTAAAAAAGTATTTCAAAGACTTTACCAAATAGTTAAAAGCTTTAGAAAAAGCGATACATTGCATATGCTCTTAAGCCATACGCTTTTGGTTTTTCAGTACTTGTATGACAATAGGTTGTGTATTTGAGACACAATATGGTATTAGAGGTAAACAGATAACATTTTCCCGTTCAGGCTATTTAGGGATGACAATCAATGTTATAAATGGCGTGAGGCGTGGCGTGGCGGCAAGGCCACGCCTCAAGCCTTACGCGCCATGGCGAAGCCATGGCGTTTTTTGCGGCGTGACTAAGGCGGCGAAAAAATATTTATATATTTATCATTTATGTTATAATATCATATTTTATATGCATATTGAGTTTACAAAAGGTGAGTTTACAAAAGGTGAGCTTACAAAAAGTGATATGCATAAGAAATAAAGTAAAAATTTGAACTATGTTTACAAATTACTAGGCTCAAAATTTAAGCCCACATCATTCCCTTCTAAAAATAGCGCCACGCCATACGATAAGGCGCGCCTTGGCACGCCTTTTCGCGCCTTATTCCACGCCTTTTCACACGACGCCTAGACTTCACGCCTTAGTCCATTTCGTGGCGCCGAGGCCACGCCTCGCGCCTTGGCGACGCCTTGGCGGCGCCTTGGCGCGCCTTTTAGAACACTGATGACAATTGACAAATCATTTATTTAAATATACACGGCCACTCAAGATGTATATTTAGCGAGATTAACATTTTGTGAGAATATTATGGTGCTTAATATGGTATTAGATGTGATTGTGTGACTAACTTTTCTTTCAAAAAGTTACACAACCAGTCGTGCATTCACCCGACCTGCGTAAAAGACTCATGTTTTGATACAAACTCGTTTCAACACGTTACACAATCTGTCTCACCTGTGCATAAAGGTCGCATTTTTATCATAAATGTATATGATATATTGGCACACAGCGTTCCAGGTTCTAGTTTACATCACTACATTAGTCCTCACAAAGAATCATAACTACTACACACATCAACAATATTGATTATTTGATTATTACAATATTATCAAACACGAATAAATCCATCAACCATTTATCAACATAGACGAAATGCACCACGTCCACTTGTTTCTTCAACCAATGTTTCAGTGGGACTGCGGCAATTTCTTAACTTATCGTGGCCCAGTTGTGCTCGTTCATTGTCTCCAAATCCAAATATCTGGCCACGATTACTGAGTACAACTGAGTGATACAAACCTGTGCTCACTTGTGAAATATGATGATCCTTTAGACTGTTAAGTCTGCTAGGCTTCAACACTTTATCAGATACACCTCTATCTGGAAACCCCAAGCTCCCGAACCCCATCCATCCAAATCCATATAAACATCCATTATCGACTAACACAAATGTCTTCCTCTTGCTTGCACACACCTACAAACCATAAGACACCTAATTATACAGTGCACCAGGATGAGGTTTCTTTTTTTCCAAACAATTCTAACATATTTTTTTCATTTATCCTGTTTTTTGTCATTAGAAGATAGCTTTGTGTCCCGTTTTTTCCAAAAAACCCTCAAGATTCAGGTTTTAAACATGATGATGTTTATATAAAGAAGTCAGATTTATGAATAAAACTGTTAAGAATACCGGATACAAAATGACCCAAAAGAGACACCTAATTTTTAGTCGGATGTATAAAAAGTAGAATGAACAAACAGGGACAATGAAAAAGTATGTTATTTTATAAGTTAATGGCTCATAAGTTCTTGAAATAGTGTTCATTTTCTAGAAGTTAAACCTGAACAGCGAGGTGCGTTTTAAGGCTGGTTAAGAGCTCGGGAGTCGTTTTATCAATCTCGTCACCATGACCAAGTGCACCACAATAACCTTTGCCCCATGTGTAAACCTGAAATTCAGTTATGTTATCGTTAGAACAAAAATATGATGATTTGTTGATTGATAATAGTGGATTGGACTTACGTATCCATTAGAATCGAGTGCAACAACATGCTCGTCACCAGCAGACACACGAACCACATGTATGCCTTTTCTCCTAAACCATTGAAGTGGCCGAGGGCTGAGTTCACTGTGCTGCTCGCCATGACCGAGACAGAAATTGGTTCCAGAACCAAATGAATAAACTGATCCATCGCTTGTGACAGCAAGTGCATAGCTTGGACCAGCAGCAATCTGTACAACAGGACCAACAGTCACAAGCCCTTCTACAAGTTTCGGAGTTGATCTATCCAAGGCGTCACCGTGGCCTAGTTGACCTTGCGTGTTGATCCCACAGGTGTATACTTGGCCTTCAGTTGTGAGAAACATAGTAAAGCTAACACCAGTAGCAACCTGAAATAATGAGTGGTTTATAGTTTAGAGTTAAAACGATAATATGCATATCAACGAACATTAAAACCAATCAATGTAGGTGTGTATGTACCTGCTTGCAAGAAACATCCTTTAAGGCTTCAACAAGGCGAGGCTTGAATATTGGACGGTTTGTATCGCTATGCCCACAACAGAAGGACGAATTGTCACCACAAGTGAACACCTACATATATGTTCAGAGTCAATAATGCTGTATTTCTTGATCTGGATATTAAATTTGGACGCACGCATTGCTCCTAAATTAATTACTCCGTATTTGGAGACTAATTAATCAAATTACTATAACTTTCAATATATCCAAGCTCTAAAAACAGATTGTCTACAATTTAAACCCACGATAATGACTTCTAATACATAACGCAAGACACCTCATGGGTAGCAGTCTAACTTCTCAAGTTAAAAAGATAGAGATGAATGCATACCTCTCCTGACTGCGTGACAAAGGCAGCATGATTATGGGAGGCGGAAACGTGTGTAACATTGACATGATATGGGAACTTAATCCGAGTAAATGCAGCACATTGCGTGGTTTCAGGACCATGACCAAGAACACCACACAAACTTGAACCACAAGAATAAACCTTTGAATCCTTGATCAGTAATGTATGATACCTTCCACTCCTAATTTGCATCGTCTAGTAATCAAGAAATCAATAACCGATTAAACACAAAAACAAAAAAGATACTCAACAATAACATAAATCAAGAGTCATAACTCATAACCACTTAAATCTTTATAAACACCACATTTCAACAAAGTAAGCAGATTTCCTCAATACGCTTATTTTTAAGGGTGTAGATATCAATATGCTTATCTTAAAAGCTTATTCCATCTAAAATAAGCAGATTTCCTCAATAGAGTGTTAGGGATAGTTTACCTTCTATAAAACAAATGAATAAGCAAAGACGCGCAAAAATAAGCAATCCTAAACACCGCCCTAAAATATCTTATAAACTTATCGTTTTTCTAAATAAGTAATTTGGAATAAACAACTTATAGTAGTAAAATGCTTATACAAAACTACTTATTTCTCACACAAAATAATCAAAAGTGAAAACATAAAAGCCAGAAATCATACATTGCCCGAATACGTTTGCACAACATCAGAAGACTCATTAACCGACTGCAAGAACCTCAAAACCCTCTTCCAACAGCCACCACACCTAGCCAAAAGCTCATCCTTAGCTCCATCACTCAAACCAACAAAAACCGAATTGGACCCACAAAGGCGAAAAGCCGCAAAGTCACCTAAAGACTTAAAATTTAAAGGAACCAAGTCATACCCATCTCTAAAAAGCTTACAACTTAGCTCCAAACACACAAGATCCACACCACCCAACCCCCCACATGTCAAGATTTCAAGAATCAAATGTAAAGGCAAGTCATCAATATTTGCTGCTAAATTACCCATTTATAAAAATTGGATTTTGAGACGAAATAGTAAATGGGGTGTAGGAAATTGGATGAATTTATTGGTGATTTATATGAAGAAATAAACATTAGATGTGCGATCAAATTAAAAAGATTGTTTTTTTTTTTTTTTTTTTGGAATTGTGAGGAAATGAAGGTGAATTATTAGTGATTTGAATTTTTGGAGAACATGTTTTTATTTTGTTTTTTGAAAAAAATAAAAGGGTTTGTGATTATTTTTAAAGGGAAAGGAGGTTAATGGTGGTGACAATTTGATGTTGCTGACTTTTTCTTTTCTTTTCTTTTTTTATGTGTTTGTTTCTCTCTCTAGGCTTTGTTTTTTAGACAATTAGTTTTCACATTATTAGTTCAAAAAAAAAAGAAAAAAAAATCACATTATTAGTTTTTAACACTACTTTTTATTAGCACCACATTTGATATGTTTAGCTACATTTGTAACTTGAGTTTATATTATAAGCTATAAGCTTAAGTTTATAATTATACGAAATAGTTAAAGCTAAAGTTTATTATGTATTATTGTAGAGTAACAGAAAGTATATCAAATTAAATTCAAATATATTTCAAGTTCTTCTGTGTCATTAATTAAATTTTTAATTGTATTTAAGTAACTTGATAGTTGTAAATCTTTTCATTTTAAAATCTCATTTCAACTAGTTTGAGCTTATAGAGGCTTATGTTTATAAAATCCTTCGTAAGTTTGCATGACAAACGAAATTCAAGTTATATGTTAGCTTATTTTAATAGTTAAGCGTGCAATAGATCATTCTTACTTATTTTTCTTTTGCTTCATATTATTCATTTTATCACTTACTCGTACTATGCCTTTAAATAAAACACACCACACTCGTGTACTCTTACAAAGAAAATAATAATAATAATAATAATAATAATAATAATAATAATAATAAAAGAAAATTATGACCCTCACGAGACAAGTCAAGATCTAAAACACGAGTGCAGTTGATCGGGGCAGGGGTTGGTGTGACACGAAAAGATTATGAGAGTAGGTGCATAAGGACTCCAGGCTTCATCTCCCAAATCACCTTAGCTTTCTCTTTTCTATATTACTTTGTGACGAATTTAGTGTAATAAAAAGACTGACATCACACTAACATTCCTTACAAAAGTATATTTTAAATAAAAACTCACACATAAATAAATACACAACTCGGTCAGTCTACTGACCTTTTTGTGCAAATTATCCCTGAAGTACTCGTCGCCTGTGACCAAGGTAGTAAGGGGGACTCGTCGGAGGTATGCTACATGCCCACATAGGCGGAGGACTCGTCGCCTATTGCCTTATTACGTCTAGCATGATGTGTACGTCCTTTAACATGCCAAACCATAAAATAGTTCTAATTATTAATAGGCTTTAAGTGAATTTCTAATTAGCAAAATATATTGTGTCTTAAAAACGCTATATATCTTAAATACAACATGTTTTGTGTTTTACTCTTAAAAGTTAAATTGTCAAAATGCGTTAAAAAAAAGTAGTAAAACGAATCATTTTCAAAAATGGTCTAGCTAGACAAGACTAAAGGTTATAATAGCGCGAGTCGTGGCGTTGCGGCATAACCAAACTTCACATTTTAATGTCAAGGCGAAGCTTTTGTGTTTTTAAAGCGTGAAAATATTTATCTATTTATATCATATTTCATATATATCAAGTTTACAAAAATCATTGTATATAGTAAATATTAAATAAGGTTAATATATATATATATATATATATATATATATATATATATATATATATATATATATATATATATATATATATATATATATATATATATATATATATACACTTACATGCAATGTTGCAAAAATCGTGAATCGGTAGTCGGGCGGTCGACCACCCTGCAGCCTGTAATCGGTCAAGGCGGTGATTAATCGGTGATTAATCGGTTTGGCATTTCCTGCATGTTTTGGGAATTTCTGGAGAGCAAACTAAAGATCTTAACTGATTCCAATCCTTCTATGTTTACAAACCTCAATAAAAGGCTTCAATTCTGATTATGAGGCTCATTGTACGTTATAAGTGAAATAAACGATTCCCAAATTAAGTAAAATGCCTAAATTTCAATTTTTTTTTAAATTGACCGATTCGGCCGATTTTTGGCCGATTCTGCCGATTTTTGGCCGATTCGGCCGATTTTTGACCGATTCGGCCGATTTTTGACCCATTTTTTCTGATTTTTTTGCCTAGGCCGATTTTTTCACCGATTTTCGAAAATCGACAAGGTGCATCACCGATTAGCGATTAATCGGCGATTATCGGCCGATTTTTGCAACATTGCTTACATGTAATATTCTTCATTTTTATTTTTATTTTCTCATAGTTGAAAAAAAAAAAAAAAAAAAAAAAAAAAAAAAAAAAAAAAAAATCGTCATGCCTCACGCCATAGCGTGCCTTATCACGCCTTTTCCAGCCTCATCTCACGCCACGCCTAGAGTGGGTGTTTTGATCTATTTCGTAACGTGAAGGTCATGCCTCACACCTTAGCAGCGCTTTAGCGCCATTTAAAACCATGGCTAGACTAATATATTGTGTGAGTTTATTAGTTTTTTTTGTCACGTGTTCAAAAGCTGATTTTTTTTTTTTTTTTTTTAATATCTGCTGGATCAACGGCTATGGCTTTTTTTAGACGATTTTTTTTAATCACTTTTGTCTTTTTGCAGAAAAATAAACAAAAATTATAAATTAAAAAAAAATGAATTTTTTCTTTGTGTAAAAAGACAAAAAATAGTTGCACAAATTTACAAATGAGGTGACCCACTTTTTTTTACTAAATCGTAACTGTGCGATCACTTTTTGTCTTTTTACTAAAAAAATCAATTTTTTTTTTTTTTTTTTTTTTTTTCCATTTTTGAAAAAAACAAAAAAATGATGGCAATAAAAACATAGTTTAGCATAAAACATAGCTATCGATCTAGCAAAAAACTCCATCAACCAAATATTCTCTTTTTAGACACATATAAAAAAAAAAAAAAAAAAAAATCCTTTTCAAAAATGGTTTAGATAGGCCGTTTGACTTTGTGATTATACTAATTTAAATAATCACAAAGTCAAGCGGCCTATCTAAACCATTTTTGAAAATGATTTTTTTTTTTTTTTTTTTTTTTTTTTTTTTTTTACTAATTTTGAATGCAAAAGTGAAAAATACACCAGTTTGGTATTTGCCCTTTTCTTCTACCAACTTTACCAAATACTTCTTTTGATTAGTATTTAATTTGTGTTTAGAGAACATAACAAATACTTAATCAATTGCAAATTAGTACTTCACGCAACAGCTCACTACAAACTTGGTAAAATTGCGTAGAAAATAATCACAGTTTATGACTTTCAGGCTTTAAAAGTTGTAAAAAGAAAACAATTATAGTTACAAAACATGGATAAAAGTTGTGAATTAAAATCTAGAGTAAACTACATTTTTGGTCCTTGTGGTTGTTTCAAAATCTCACTTTTGGTCCAAAATTCAAAAAACGTTCAATATCAGTCCAAAAGTCCACGTGGACTTCACTTTTGGTCCAATTTTCGTCCCTAGTTAGTTTAGTCGTTAAGTACGTTGCACCGTTAGTCCTTTAACCAAACGGTCGTTAGCAATGTTTGCACCGTTAGTCCTTTCATTTAAAAAATTGGAAAATTTCGAAAAAAAAAAAATTTCCAAAAAAAAATAATTTGAAAAATTCGAAAAGAATTCTAAAAAATTTTCTTTTGACGAATTTTTTTTTCCAAAAAAAAATTTTGAAAAAAAATTTCTAATAAAATTTTTCCTTAAAAAATTCGAAAAAATTTATAAAAAAATTTTTTTGACGAAAATTTTTTTTTCCAAAAAAAAAAAGAAAATTCGAAAAAAAAATTTCTAATATACATACACATTTTAATTTTAGTGTTAAACCGGGACAATCGTCAAAAAAAAATTTAGAAATTTTTTTCGAATTTTTTAAGAAAAATTTTTATTAGAATTTTTTTTTTCGAATTTTCTTTTTTTTGGAAAAAAAAAATGTTCGTCAAAAAAAATTATAAATTTTTTGGAATTTTTTAAGAAAAATTTTTATTAGAAATTTTTTTTCAAATTTTTTTTTTGGAAAAAAAAAAATTTTTTAGAAATTTCTTTCGAATTTTTCTTCGAATTTTTCAAATTACATTTTTTTGGAAAAATTTTTTTTTCGAATTTTTTCAATTTTTTAACTGAAAGGACTAACGGTGCAAACATTGCTAACGATCGTTAGGTTAAAGGACTAACGGTGCAACGTACTTAACGACTAAACTAACTAGGGACGAAAATTGGACCAAAAGTGAAGTCCACGTGGACTTTTGGACTGATATTGAACGTTTTTTGAATTTTGGACCAAAAGTGAGATTTTGATACAACCACAAGGACCAAAAATGTAGTTTACTCTAAAATCTAGTTGAATACGTTGGTGGTCAAAGATTGCTGTTCTAAAAAAAATTAAAAAGAATATAAAAAATGGCATGAGTTAACCGGACCCTCCCTATAGGGAGGGTTTGTGGAAGATGACGCTGCCGCCGCTTGTACTGTCTGCTTTAATACTTGTACATTAGGAGACAAAAAGTACAACCTAGCCCCATAGAGGGGGTTCGGTCAACACATCCCTAAAAAATATACATGGAATCTTTGGCCGGTTCCGCTCCGTGGGCTTTTGGTACTTGGTAGTGTTAACCAAGGCTGTCAAGATCGCGATCCCACGCAGGATCGTTTTTGTCTTTGCAAGATCGAAATCGTAAGATCGGATCGCGATCTTACGATCCTACCAATTTGTCATATTTTGTAAACAAATAATATACGAGTCAAACTGTTTTACATTTTTACTCAACGTCAAAGATAAATTCATATAATATCCTCTTGAAAATTACAAAGTTTAAATTTCAAACACCAAAGTAATAGTAAAACACAAAAAAGTCAAGTTTCAATCGTTACATTAAACATTTAGTGCAATAATATTACATAACATAGGTCCTAAATGTATCAAAACATACGAGCCATCAACATGATTTCAAGAAAACAAACGTTTCATAAGTGGCATTACAAAACATACTCTTTGATTAGTTTAATCACAGTGAAGTAAAGTAAATTAAACTAGTGAACACTTTTTAGACTATAATCTATTTAAAAAAGTAGAAAACTATGTATAAACTATAATCTATTTAGAAAATGAAACAATAGTGGTTTACTCATTAGACATTAGTAAAACACACGTTTATTTTTTATTTATTTTTTTGCCTAAGCAAGTGGGATGGCCTTAAAAGATTAAAAAAAAAAAAAAAAAAAAAAAAAAAAAAGTGAACTCGGATCGCGTGTCGATCTTACGTGCGATCCTACGATCCTACTTACGATCCTACCTCAGATGCGATCCTACCACGATCCTACACGATTTTGACTGGTGTGCACGTAAGATCGTACAATCTTACGTGTAAACTCGCGAGTTTGACAGCCTTGGTGTTAACTACTCTGTCATATCCACGTGGCATGTTCCTATTGGTTTGATGATAACATCAGTATATGGAAATATGTGTCAGATTCTCACTTAACAAACTCCACACTGTACGCTTCTTTCTTTCCTTCTTTAACAAGTTTCATTTTCATTTAATTCCGCGTTAGTCTTTGCGAGGAAGGTGACTATAGAATTCGAGTAACTTAGCTCACTCATTTTAGATTAAGATATATGAAATGTTACGTATAGACATATAGTTGGTCAATCTCGTATTTTATCATTGAGTTGTGATATTTAGGCCTAACAATGAGACCTAATATTAGACATACACTATTAATTTTTTGACAAGTGTAATTCACTTTTGCTCTTTCATCATTTCCCACCAATCAAATTTTCAAATCAACCAATCACATCTTTAGGTCTAATTTTAGGTGTAAGTTTTAGGCATCCAAATCATTTTTCTTTATCATTCTCTTGTTAAATGTAGAGTGGATGAGATTGAGAGAAAATGATTGTATTGCATTAGATGAAAATGAATTACATCTGTTGTTTATATACAAGAGCTAAGATAGCTAACTATGCTAACTAACTAACTGCTAGTCTACTTCTAGAATCTTCTAGAACTATCTAAACTACAAGTTACATCTTGTTACAAGGAGTGAAGCTGTTATGAAGTAGAATACATGTCTTGTGTTGAGACTGCAGCTTTGTTCTTGTATTCATAACAAAGTTGACATAAGAGCTTGCATTGACTTTGTCTGCAACATGAGTGTATAGCTCATTATCCCCCCCACAAATTGGCATTGTGTATGGATCACAGATGTTCAATTTGGATAGACAATTGTAGTGAAGAGGTCTATGCAAGGCTTTGGTAAGGATATCAGCAACTTGTGATTTTGAGGGTACAAATGTAGGTAGGATGAGTCTTGTTTTAACCTTGTCCCTAACAAAGTGACAATCAATTTCTATGTGCTTGGTTCTAGCATGTTGGACAGGATTAGAAGCCAAGGATATAGAGGAGGCATTGTCACATAGAATCTTGATAGGTGTAGAAACTGGGACAAGTAAATCCTTGAGTAGACATTTGATCCAGGAAACTTCACATGTTGTATCTGCAAGGGATCTGTACTCAGCCTCTGTGGAGGATCTAGAAACCACATTTTGCTTCTTGGATTGCCAGGAAATGAGACTACTTCCAAGGAAAACACAATTACCAGACACTGATCTTCTTGAGTAGGTACAACTAGCCCAATCACTATCACAATAGGCTGTTAAGATTGGACTGTTGAGAGTTGGAAAAAATAAGCCTTGACCTGGACATAACTTGATGTATCTGATCACTCTCATTAAGGCCTTGAGATGTGGTGTTCTTGGTTCTTGAAGAAATTGACTCAGAGATTGTGCAGCATAGGATAAATCAGGTCTTGTCATTGTTAAGTAGAGAAGCTTGCCAACCATTGTTCTGTAGAAAGATGGATCAGGAAGAAGCTCTCCATCAGTCTTATTGAGCTTTATGTTTGGATCAAGTGGAGTAGTTGCAGGCTTGACATGTAGCATTTTGGCTTCTTTCAATAATTCAAGAGCATACTTTCTTTGTGTTAAGACCATTCCAGTGTTGTTTCTGAGACACTCAATTCCCAAGTAGTAGTGAATAGGTCCTAAGTCTTTGATGCTGAAAGTGAGATCCAGTTGATGTTTGATGTGATCAATGAACTTCTTGTCATTACCTGTGATGATAATATCATCAACATAGACTAAAAGGGAGGTAGTTGTGGAGGCAGTGTGATGAGTGAACAAAGATGTATCCACATAACTTTGTTTGAAACCAAGACCTTGTAGATAAGTACTGAGCTTGTCAAACCATTGTCTATTAGCTTGCTTGAGGCCATAGAGTGATTTCTTTAGCTTGCAGACCATGTTGGGTGAAGTAGGCTTAGGATAACCAGGTGGAATTGTCATATATACTTCCTCATTTAGATCCCCATGGAGGAATGCATTGTTTATGTCCAGTTGCTCAATATGCCAACCTTTTTGGATGCCAAGTGTCAGAAGAGTCCTCACAGTAACCATCTTAGCCACTGGAGCAAAAGTCTCAGTGTAGTCTACCCCTTCCTTTTGGTTGTAGCCCTTAGCTACAAGTCTAGCTTTGAACCTTTCAACTGTCCCATCAGCTCTGTACTTAATTTTAAAGACCCATTTTGCACCAATAGCAGTCTTGCCAAGAGGAAGCTCAACAATTTCCCAAGTGTCATTTTCTTCAAGGGCATAGATTTCTTTGTCCACTGCTATTAGCCATCTATTGTCTTTGAATGCTTGGGCAAAGGTCTGTGGTTCCACAAACTTATCTATATTACAAATGAGATGCTTGTGTTTGTGTGTGAGATTATGATAGTTGATGTATTTGTGTAAGTGATGTTTAGATATGACATTGTGCACAGAGGATTTTGTGATTATGGAGTGTTTATAGTCATTGAATTTTGTTGGAAGTTGTCTGGTTCTTGTGGAGGTTCTGAGTGGGGGTGGTAGAGGTGGTGTGGGTGAGGTAGTTGGTATAGATGATGGAGTTGATGTTTGTGATGAGTGTTCAGGTTCAAATGTAGGTGATGATGGATGATTTGATTGATCAGAGTGTGTTGGTGCAGATGAAGGAGTGTTTGGTTGTGGAGAAGGTGAGGGAATAGACACAGTAGTATGGGTTGGTTGGGATGTAGATGTTGTGGATGATGGAGTGGGAGTGTTTGAGGGTGGAATTGGAGGTGGTTGTTCATTTGAAATGAATGAGAAAGATGGTGGTATAGGTGGGGTAGGAGAACATGCAGTGGGAGTTTGATGGAAAGGAAAGATGGTTTCATCAAAAGTGACATTTCTACTAGTGATGGTTTTCTGTGTTTTGGTATCATAAACAATGTAACCTTTTTGATTTGATGGATAGCCAAGAAGTACAGTTGGTGTTGATCTGGGTGCAAACTTATCAGTTGTGTAGTTGTGTACATATGCTCTGCATCCAATGATTTTGAGATGATCTAAATTAGGTGGTGTATTGTGAAGAAGTTCATAGGGACTTTTGTTATTGAGAATTCTGGAAGGCAATCTGTTGATGAGATAGGTAGAAGTAAGAATGCAATATCCCCAGAGGTGTTTTGGAAAGTTTGCTTGAAATTGAATGGATCTGGCCATCTCTAACAGTTGTTGATGTTTTCTTTCCACTCTGCCATTTTGTTGGGGTGTGTATGGGCATGATGTTTGGTGAATTATGCCATGGGATTTGAAAAATTCATCAAGTGTATTGTTTAAGAATTCTGTCCCATTATCACTTCTTATGGTTTTGATTGATTTTTGAAAGTGATTCAAGATGTATTGATGAAAGGTTTTGATGGTAGAAGCAACATGATATTTGTTTGGTAAAAGATAGGTCCATGTTGCCCTTGAGAAACCATCTACAATGGTTAAAAAATATGTGCATTTATTCATGGTTGGGTATCTGTAAGGTCCCCATACATCAAAGTGAACTAAATCAAAGATAGAATGAGCATGTGAAATGCTAATTGGAAATGGTAAGATATGATGTTTGGACAAAGGACAAATAGTACACTTGTTTTCAGAGATTGCTGAACTAGAAACATATAAATTTTTGATTTTGCTAAGAACTTGAAATGATGGATGTCCCAATCTTGCATGCCATAGGTGATTGTTGCTTGTGTGACATAGAATTGTTGGGGATGGAAGCTGTGGAGATGTTGGTGAAGAAGTGAGAGTGTACAGTCCACCACAGAGGGATCCAGAGGTTTTTCTCCCACTATGGTCCTGAAAGTAGCATGAATTGTAAGTGAAGGTGATAGATGAATGTGTGGATCTCAAAACAGTGCTGATGGATATAAGATTGTATGTGAATGAAGGTACATAAAGTACATTGTGAAGGATGAAATCTTTGTGAATACATACTGAGCCTATTTGGTGTACCTATGTGACATGTCCATTTGGTAATGAAACAAGGATGGGTGGGTTGCATTTTTTGATGTTAAACATGAGAGATAGTAAAATACAGATGTTGTCAGTGGCCCCACTATCAATGATCCAAGTATCCTTAGACTTAGTGACATAAGAAGCAATGAAAGAGTGGATGATTGAAAATATACCTGCCATGTAAAGACTGGGATCAATGTCTTTGTTTTGAAGCATTAGCAGAACCTGATTCAACTGGTTTTGTAGCATATCCATTCTTGCACTCACAAGACCATCAGTGTTTGACTGTCCAGAACTTTGAGGATCTCCATTTACACTTATTGGAGTTTCTTCTTCACCCATAACCATATTCACTGCAGTTCTACCTTTGTTGTTTTGTTGATGTCTTTGGTGTGGTGGAACATACTTTCCATGAAGAGGGTGACCCACAGGATATCCAACTAACTTGTAACATTCATTTCCATAGTGACCTTCTTTGTTACAGTTTGTGCAGATGATACCTTTCCTGAAATTGCTCTTTTTCTCAGGTGGAGTTGATGTTTGGTTCTGTGTGTTTGGTCTGGTAGATGAGTTGTAGGGTCTGTTTGAGTTGAATCTTTGTTGTCTATTGTATCCACCAGTCATGGTATTGAGTGCAATAGGTGTAGCAGCTTGTTGTTTGGGTGTGTCTCTTTGAGATTCTTCCTGCCTTAACATGCTATAAGCCTTTGCAACTGAAGGTAAGGGTTGTAACAGTAGAATTTGACCTCTAACGTTGGTGTAACTTTCATCTAGGCCCATTAGAAACTGAATAAGTCTTTTTCTTTGATCCCTTTCACCATTAGTTCTCCCATTTTCACAAACACATTTACAACTGCAAGCATAAGGTGCCTCAAGTGCATCCAACTCATCCCAAAGACCCTTAAGTTTTTGATAGTATACCTCTATGGTGCTGCTATTTTGCTTCAACTAGACAATAGCACAAGTGACTTGATAGATTCTATGTCCATCAAGTTGTGAATAGTGTTCATTCAACTCTGACCATAGCCCAGACACAGAATGGACAAAACTTAGATTGTTACTAATTTGCTCTGACACAGTGTTCAATATCCATGAAATCAACATATCATTTGCCCTTTCCCAGTGTGGTCTAAGTACAGAATCAAGTCCAGGTTCATCATATTCACCAGTGACAAGTTTCAGCTTGTTTCTAGCATTCAAAGCTATTGAAATGGATCTTTTCCAAGTACTAAAATTTTCTGAACCAGTTAACTTTTTGGAAATGAGTACTAAACCTGGGTGATCATTCTGATGAAAGTGAAGTGGATGGAAAACTGAATTGATGTCATCTTGTGTCACTGTGTTAGTACCAGAAGTCTCCACACCATCTGAGTTACCAGAAGTAGCCATTTTTAACTAACTTTGACTTTTCCAACAGACTTTGACTTTTCCAACAAACTTTGACCTTTCTTGTAACAAATTCTTGATTCTTGATTTCATGAAATGTGATCAAATTACAATGAATTGTTGTGATTTTGACTGAATATGTGTAGAAAGTGAAGTATTGTGAAAGATTGTGAATGATGAATGAATGATTGTTACTGTTTAATTGAGTTTTGTGAATTATGTGTAGAATTGAGATGATAGTGATGATTAATGGTGATTAACGATTGATTGTGGTGGTTTTGAGTGAAGAATGATGATCAGTGACTGATTTGTGGTGGTTTTATGACGGATTTGATGGTGATTTTGAAATGAAGATTTTGGCGGGAAAGTTAGTTGTGGTGGTTTTGGGTGGTTGTTGGCACCGGAATCAGCTCATCACCATAGTTTGTGGTGGTGATGGCTCTGATACCATCTTGTTAAATGTAGAGTGGATGAGATTGAGAGAAAATGATTGTATTGCATTAGATGAAAATGAATTACATCTGTTGTTTATATACAAGAGCTAAGATAGCTAACTATGCTAACTAACTAACTGCTAGTCTACTTCTAGAATCTTCTAGAACTATCTAAACTACAAGTTACATCTTGTTACAAGGAGTGAAGCTGTTATGAAGTAGAATACATGTCTTGTGTTGAGACTGCAGCTTTGTTCTTGTATTCATATCAGAGTTTACATGAGAGCTTGCATTGACTTTGTCTGCAACATGAGTGTATAGCTCATTACATTCCAATGACACATGCATTTTTTAAGTGTGTAGAAAACTGAAAAATCGAAATCAAAATTACTCGGATAAATTGAGAGAACCAGAAACCGATGATTCCCATTTGTATGTTTAGGGGCAACCTAAAGTCTGGGCGCTAAAAACTGATTGAACGACATTTAAATGCATGTAATTATTGACACCGAACCGAAACGAACCATACATTAATATGTTCCGCTAAATTAACTAAGGCCCGTTGCGTAAATACTACTCTATCTGTCCCATATTAAGTGTCCACAATGATATCTTTGGATGTCTCAAATTAAGTGTCCACTTGTATTTTTCAACCAATAAGATGAGAGTTTAGTGGGTAAAAGTAATATTTGATTGGTGGAATGTTTAGTTAGTGAAATCTTCTAAAACTTTGTGCATTATTAAAGTGGACAATTAATATGGGACGGAGTTAGATTGTTTTGATTGCTTTTTGAAGATATCATTTAGGACATATAAAGTAATAAAACTATAAAAGTTTCTTTTAGGATTTTTTTTTTATTTTTTATTTTATTTCTTAAATTTTTTTGGTCACTAATTTTAATTGTCTATGTAAAAATTTGCTATATTATTATTTCCAGCTAACAATTACGTTGTTGATATTGGATATCCGAATACTAAATGATATGAAGCAAGATATCATTTAGGATTCGGATATCCAATATCAACAACGTAATTATTAGCTGGAAATAACAATATATACTTTAAAGTTTTTAGTGAAAAAATCTACCGATAGTTAAAAGAAGCTATGAAAGAATGAACTAAGGCTATGTTTGGCACAAAGTTTTTTGGAGCGTTCTTGGGCAATAAGCGGTGAACAATGAGCTTTTTGATTTTTAGTGTTCATTTGACATGAGAGCTGTGGGCTTTGCTTTTTTTTAAGAAATCTCATTTTTTCAATGCTTCTTTATGAAGCTGTGAGCTTTTTTGGCTACTGCTCACAGTTCACTGCTACTACTCACTGCTATTGCTCACAACTATTTTTGCCAAACATAACCTAAATAATTTAAGTTACATTAAACATTATACAGATAATTAGAACTACATTGAAGGGGGAAAAATCACCTTCTACTTGTTTGTGTAAAAATGATTTTTTCCTCAAAAGACATAATAAGCAATTTGAATAATTCGCAACACCTACTTGTGCGAGAGTATGTATAAGAATATACGGCATGAAACAATATACTAACATTTTTTATTTATAAAAAGGTTCAAAATGTATCATCACTCAAAATCATTTTCGATATATAGTTTTTAATATAAACAATTTGTAAAGAAATTATTGTTCATTGAACAGTAATTCTCGATGAAAAAAGGTGTAAAAATAGTTCGTGCAGTTTACCCTACACAAAACAATCCTTAAGTTAAATCAATCCTTAAATTAAATCTAAAGATTGTTTGTCTAATAAAAACTTACATAAATAGTTTATGATAATTACCTCATTTAATGAAATTTATCACTTTACATAAATAACCCTTATCAGTTCAAAAATTAATAATGTCAAATTTACATGTTTATACGTTCACATAAATACTTTTAACTTTGTATATTTGTACTTAACTAGTTTTAGTATAACTAGGCAACCAGACCCGTGCGTTGCACACGGGCTGTATCTAAGTGTTGATAATGTAATGTTCACTAATTTTCGTCATGTATTCATTGCGGGATCATGTCATTTCATTATTTGAATACACTTGCAAACATGAATAGTCATGAAAGCCCGTGCAATACACATGGGCTGTATAGAAGTTTTGAAAGTCTAATATCCGTCATTTATTTTCGTCATTTTATATTCTGGACATATTTTTGTCATTATATATATAAATTTTCATGGTAACATACATTTTGTAAGCATGATAAGTATGTAAAATAGTTTATTGACATATAATCTTTTAAGATATATTTTTTCACGTGATATTTTTTGTATATTTATTTTGGTATTGACTCTATCGTTTTTTATTTGAACTAACTAATATTAATACATCGGGCTAAATTATAACTATTTCTTATGATAGGCAGAATTGCCCGTGCGATGCACACGGGCTTAATAAAAGTTGTTAAAGTGTAATTTTTTGTATTTTTTTGCGTCATTTTATATTTAAGTTGTGATGGTATCATAAATTTTGTTACCTTTATACGTATTTAAAATACTTTATTGAGTTGCATATGGTTTGTATATAAGTTTTTATTGCGTAATATTTGGGACGTATGCTGTATAGAAATTGTGAGAGTGTAGTAGTTGGCTTTTATTTTCGGTATTTTATATTTAAGTTGTCATGGTATCTCACATTTTCTAAGCTTTATATATATTTTTTAAAATGGATGTATCCGGGATAGCCCGTGCGATGCACACGGGTTTTGTAGAAGCTGTCAAAGTATAGTTTTTTGGGTTTATGTTTGTTGTTTTAGATTTTAATTGTCATGGTATCACAAATGTGTTAACCTTTAAACGTTTTTAGTAGACTTTTCTTTGTTGCTTTAGGGTTGTATATTAGTTTTTATATCTTAATATTTGGTATGTATGTTGTATAAAAGTTGTCATATTATTACTCATTTTCTAAGGTTTATAAGAATAAAGTATTTATTTAGTTGTATATGAGTTGCACATAGGATGTATATAAGTTTTTATATCGTAATCTTCGGAACTTATTTTCGTCATTATATATCTAAGTTGTGATGGTATCACATTTCTAAGCATGACATACATTTAAAATAGTTTATTGACATTAAAAGAGTATATGTGAAGAGATTTTTTTTCAAGATATTATATTGAAAAGAGTCTCTTCACATGTAAATTTTTAATATGTGTAACTTACATAAATTATTTTAAATATGAAGCGATGACATTAATGTTGGAGACCTTTTATATTCATCCCTGTGCAATGCAAATAGGTTTGGACTGCCTCAGGACCCATGCGATGCAAACAGGTTGGATCTAATTGTTGTTTTCGTAATGTTCGGGACTAATTTTCGGTTCATGTTTGAAACTCTCATTTTTTTGTGAAAGACGGACTTCGTTGTTCAAACAAATTACATTATAAAAAGCGAACTATAAAACAAATTTCCTTTTTAACAAAACTATAAAAACATAAAATATTAAAGTAATTAGTATATTAAAGATTATAAATTATAATTCGTATAATAAATTATAATTCGTATAGTAAAATATTGCATGTTTAATTTGTAACGTACTATTAATATGAATGCTAAGTATTCATCTATATTGACACCGGTGGCCGTGGCGTTGTTCTTGTTGTTGTCTTTGTCGTTGTTGTTCATTGGCATTTTGCATGTTTTGTTCTTAATGCAATTTTCGTGACTTCTCGATCTCTTTCTTTAATGTGAAGGGGTTTTTTTTGCAAAATGTTATATTTAAATGAGGCTTTTCATATGTAATTTTTAATATGAGTAAGTTACATAAATTATTTTTTAATTAATTCATTATTACAACATTTTTCCATAAACTATAATATCGAATTTGGAGCATTCATTAGTAACTCATTCTAAGTATTTACAGTATGACGACATGAATCACATGATCTCAAACTCAAATGAATAATGCTTACCTCGTGATAGGTGTAGGATAACATTTCAAATACAATTTTCTTCTCCTTTACATACTTCTTCGGTTTAGAAGATTCTCATTTTTATGATAATAGTGTGAAAATATTTTTATTATATACTACCATTTTCAATATGTAACATTGACATAATTACACAGTCATATCAAGTCACGCAATATTCCAAGACGTTTAATTAAGAAAGTGACATTAACACAACACAAGACAAAAAACTACATTAAGAGCAAAAATATTAAAATGCACAAACAAAGTGTAGTAATAATTATTGACTAAAAATTGAATGCTCGTTACATTATTTTTAATAAACTTACTTGCTAACGAATCAATAGTATTAGCCCATTTGTCGGTATTACATGAAGTAAAATATTGCATGTTTAATTTGTAACGTACTATTAATATGAATGCTAAGTATTCATCCCACCGGTGGCCGTGGCTTTGTTCTTGTTGTTGTTGTCTTTGTCGTTGTTGTTCATTGGCCTTTTGCATTTTTTGTTCTTGATCCAATTTTTGTGACTTCTCGATCTCTTTCTTTAATGCTTCTTGACTCGCTACAAAAAAAAATTAGATATAGTTGATCGTTAGCAACTTAAATACAGTTAATCAATATATCGCATTTTCTATCAAAGTAAAAATGTTCGTGCATGTTCCACTTAGTTGATAAGAAAACGATGTGTAGGATCTCTTAAACCATTAAAGAAGATGATGTTACTACCAAAGCTCCTAAGCACCATCTTTATGTCCTACATTGTTACACACACAAAATACACGTGAAATTTTCATAAAATAATATAAATCAATATGCTAAATAAGTAAGATGATATGATGCTTACTTTAACATCATAATAAGTTGTAGCCCAAATGTGCACGCGATGTGGAGGAAGTTGTGGTTTGTTGTGTGTGATTTTTGACACATTATATAGTTGATAAAATATTTGTAACTCATGGACGGGAAGGTAAAAAGACTAACAATTAATTGGTGTGTTAAATTTATGCATTCATGGCATTTTTGGTTTGTATTCTTTAAGGTTTAGAGATGACTTGAAACATGTTGTACCGTACAAACTTTTGTGCACGATTTCTATGTACTTACCCTTATGCATGACTATTAAATCAATGTATTATCATATGAAGCCTCCACATTTCACTTTTAATTCATGAAACATTTATTGGTTTAGAGATGACTTGAAACATGTTGTACCGTACAAACTTTTGTGCACGATTTCTATGTACTTACCCTTATGCATGACTATTAAATCAATGTACTAACACATGAAGCCTCCACATTTCACAATCAATTCAAGAAACATTTATGGAAAGCACTTTGCATTTATAAGACAACTTAAGCTTTTAGTATATAAGATAAATTAGCAGGTTTTTCCTTTCTGATTTAAAAACAATTTTTAATATATTTATCAAACAGTTTCATATTATCAGTTTATTACTTAGAGTTTGTCTGCATGTTTAAAACATTGTTTAAGTAAAAACTAACGTTGATTTAAATGTTATTTTAGAAGAGAAGAACGTAACTTTGTTTTACGTAACATCTTGCACCTCACAACAAAGCGCACATAAAAGAAATCCTCGTTAAAGTACAAATAAAGCAACGTTCATACGCAGTGGCGGAGATAGGAGGGGGCAGGGTGGGCACATGCCCTTTTGCGAAAAAAATTATAGTGTAAATTTTTAAAAATATCTAGCTATTTTTGAAATGTGCCCTCCTAACAAACCGATTTGTAATGTATTTTTTAAAAAATATCAAAGTTTGCATCCTCAATCATAACTTTCTGGCTCTACCGCTGCTCATACCATGATTAGGCTTATTGATACGATGATGAAACTTCAAATTACACAAACTGACAAAGAACTCATCCAACAAAAGGTTGGAAGCTCCATGCTACAAAGAAAATAAAGAAAAACCCATTAAACTGAAGATGAAACAAGTCAAACAACCCTTCCTCTTTATTGACAACTTTTGAATCATCTAATATGACCAACACCCACCATCCATAGTCCATACTACATTGTAATATATCACCTTTTGGTGGACCATCCTTGATCTTTATACACAGCAATTAATAGTACCAACAAAACCGTTAGTTTTGTTGGACCTTTTTATATGATTTAATTTAATATCGACATGCTACTGTGGAAAATCATACCTACCACTCACTGACATGTAAAAAAGTCATTATTCTGTTATAGAAGATGATTTGCATACCACTAACGTTGTTATAAACACCACTAAAGTTTTACTATGCATGTTTGTACTCTATGTTGTTTGGTTTTGTACAAGTCGCATCTAGATAGATTTAGGTGGTGCACAAATCATGTTTCTTACTCAGAAATGATAAGTGGCAGCATTGGAGAACACATGGATATCAAGCATTTAGCAGTAAACTTAATGATTATATGTATGCTTCAAGCTTTATAATAACACATGGAAAACAATGTCTCAAAATCATAGGATACCGGAGTCTCTACAACAAAATTTTGAGCTCTTAAAACCAATAGTGGATAAAGAAAAAAACTGACATCAACACAAACCTACTCGTCAACTCACACACTGCATTGAATCAGATATTACAAAAAAAATATGGTCTGTTTCTAACCTCTGCTGCCAAATTGTGATGTGAACCCAAACAAATAGAGGGGACGGATACAAGCCACCATTCAATTTTCCAGTTTTCTGTAGAATATTAAAACATACCCCAACACACTAGAAGCGAGCGATATCTTGGAGGCACTCATAGAAATGTGAAATATCAATTTTTTCCTTGCCCGAGTAGATTGCTTCAGCACTTGCTCCAGATTCTCCTTGTGCCGCCATCTCGACGACCATATAAAGCCTCTTGATTGGCATCTAAAAACCATCACAAATTTGGTAACCATTAGCGCATTTTACATTTGTCTACCAAAAACAATGTTTCTATATTTAGGATCTTACTAACAAGTTTTTGTGCTAAAAAGTTTGGACAGAGTTGTATTGTTGTTTTGTTAGCTTATTGATTGATCAAGTGCCGAATAATCCTACAACTTACCTATAAATCTTTCAGATTTTTTCGTCTAAAAATTTATATACTAATCAATATTTGTAACTATGTGGTAATAGTAGCAAAATGTTAAACATAGATCATAAATCTTACATCATTCAAGGCCTCAGCTGCAGCATCAACATCATCTTCAGAGAACACATTGATTTGTTGCAATACCTGAAAAGAAAGATTTTAACAGTAAATGGACCAGAACAAAAAATAGTACACTTGAAAGCACATAAGTATCAAATGTGCACTATGATGGAGATAATAATCAGGATTAAAAATACCTTTTTAGCACCTTCAGTGTTTAATGTAGGAACATTGTAAGTGACCGAGAAAGCATCACAAATGCCAACATCACCCAGGAAACCAACCTGACTTGTTGTACCGATAACCAGCATATTTTTACCCTGAAAGTTAACAATGATAACACAAACGGTATAATATCTGATACATCATCTTGTTTTCAAAACCATAAATTATATTAAAGCGAAAATAAAGACCTTTGGAGGAAGGCGCTTTAGAAGGACCATCAACGTCTGAGAAATCAAGTTTGAAAAGCGAGGTCCAATGGCGACATATTCTATAAGTCTGTAACACAGAATAGGTCAATCAGTATCATATACAAATTTCACTTAAATCGAGTTTGTTTGCATACAAGACATCAACAAGCGATACCTTTCAATATCATCAAGCACAATAATGCTTAGCGTTGACTTGTAAGCATCTTCAAATACCTATAATAGCTTTCTCATGAGAAACAACTTATAAACTGTGTTATAAACCAAGCAAGCTACACATGCTCTAATTGTATGAGTTAGAAGAAGCATAAAACCTTGACAATTTGTGCACATTTACTGCTTTCGCTGAGACCAATCATTGCTTCAGCAGAAATCTACAATTCCAAAAGTTATAAAATCAATTTTATTAAAATAGGTCGATTTCACATAACCATATGCAGTGAATATATTAATCATATATGGAAAAACTTACAATCTTCACATAGGGGAAATCACTACCAATGCCAACAGTAGCTGCCATTGCAGTTTTACCACTGCCCAAGATGTAAAAAGAATTAGGTTAACTGGGATGCAGCTTATACTTGTGTTAACTCATCAAACTATGATTTACCTGCCACTTGGGCCTTCCAGAAGAACTGTGACAAGTGGACTACCTCTGCTAACTTTAACTTGTTCTGCTAATAACATAGTTCTTTTGAAGATATGATCGTGTCGCTGGCCACAATCAACTATTCCATTGAGTCTGCATCAATTAAAATGTAATTTAGCAAAGTAATTCCAGTAAAAAAAAATGCCTATAATATCAACAAAATCAAGGTGATTTAGAAAAGGTTTCATATAAAAGAACATCAGATCACTGATTCATACCTGCAACGTTCAAGGCTGTCCATTGAAGCACCAAATGCAGGAATAACTTCACTAAGAGCATTCAAAAAATCATCCATCGTGACTTTTATGCTCTCTTCGTCTACTGTTTTAGTAAGATCGTCAAGGCTTAGCTGCCGATTTAGAGCATAAGAAACCGCACTTTTCACAACACCTTCAAGTTCTGCTCCACTGTAGTTCTTTGTTCGTGCAGCTGTACTCAATCAAAATACAGATCATTAGGTTTACTATACTAAACACAGAACCCACCATTTTGATATTTCCAATAAGCATTTAGACTTAATCGAGTACTAAGAGTGATCACTAAATTGAAAGAAACACAGTTTGATCACTATAAATTTATAAACTTTGCTATAACAACATCGTGAACCTTGAAAGGAATATTTATTGATTTTTTTGAAAATAAGTTAGAGGAAACAGCTTACAATTGCATCAAATACAATTTTTCTAAAATCTTAAGTATGAATCACAACATACCAAGCTCTTGCAAGTTGATATCTGGTGCTAGAAAAGAATTCTCTTTCATCTTATTTGTATGAATCTGAAGAATTTGTAGACGACCATTCTCATCAGGAAGGCTGATTTCCACTTGGACTTCCAAACGACCAGGCCTGAACAAGCACTAAAGAAAATCTCTCAGCAAACAAAATGTTAAAAACTAGCTAATGACATTCAAACCCCCAGTCCCCCACGAGAGATAATGAACGCACCTCAGAAGAGCTTCATCAAGCAAATCTTTTCTGTTTGTCATACCAATGAGCAACACATTATTCAGCGCTTCCACACCGTCTATCTAAAAAGCATATTTTCCAAACTCAGTGTCTTATGGGATAGAGTTGCCTTTTCCAATATGCTAATTTTTAGTTAATTTAAACGTCAAGAGTTTAGAAAGTTGATCCAACCTTTGTAAGAAGCTGATTGACAATGCTATCGTGCACTCCTGTGCCATCCCTAGTCGAACCTCTAGACTGAAAATGCAAATTGAAAACACAGGTTACAACATAGCATTTTTGATTATACTTAATATCTGAAAATGGACACTAATTAGGGAAAAGTCAAATATGAAAGTATGGGAAGGACCCACCTTACAAATCGCATCAATTTCATCAAATATGATCACATGCAAGTCACTTTGATCCCCTGAAACAATTTGAATACATGTGCATAAAAATCGGGGAACGAAATTGTTTGGAAATCCAGATGAATAATTATCCTACCTCGTGTTCTTTGATCTTCTTCAGCATCAGCAAATAAGTCCCTAACATTCTTCTCGGTCTCACCAACAAATTTACTCAGCACTTCAGGTCCGTTTACGATCTAGTTTATAGAATCAACCAAAAGCATTGTCAGCAGAAACAGTCACAAGTATAATGTAAGATCATCTTACATATTTTTTCAGCAAATGGAACTAAGAGCCAAATTTATAATTTTATCATTTGGGATTTAAAGATAATGTAGATTCAGTCCCATGATAATCACAGAGAGAAAACAGAATACAACATGCAAATAATATGAATGATAGCAATTAGCAATATGCTTCAAATATCTGATGTAACATAAGGTCAATGCATGCAAAGAGTACCTTTGGATCCTTTCCGTTTAACATCTTTCCAATCTGGCGAGCCATTAGAGTCTTGCCAGTACCAGGGGGACCAAATAACAGCATTCCCTTAACATGCTTTATACCCAGTCTGATGCATACAGATTCCATTCCCATGATAAGAGTCAAGAAAGAAAGAGAAAAATATATATACAAATAGATATGACATTACTTGCTTGCCACATGTGGAGGGAAAACCCTAGAAGCGAAAGCTCTCCTGAAAATATCTGCAAATTCATTGCTCAGGCCACCAATGCCAAGTGATTGAAGATTAAACTCCTTGTGTTTGAAAATGTTGCTGCTAGCAGCCTCACGCTGATTCACAATCTGCACATAAAGAATAACTTATTGCCATGGACCCTATCTGTCTCATGAATACTAGAAACAGCAGAGAAGGCTACAACACATGAAAAAGTTATAAGCCCATTCATTGAGAAAATAGTACCTTTATTCCACTAGAGTTGGGGGCTTCAAACACAATATATGAATCAGAAGTAAGCATGCCTCTTTCAATGGCTGACTTTTCCTGCCCTTCCACGGCAACCTGGCTGACTGTGAAGATATAACCATTCCCATGATACTCAAAAGTTACCCTTTGTCCTGATGTCAAAATCTGCATTAAAGTAAGGCTTTATTTAAATCTTCTAACAGATAAAAATTAAGCAAATATGGAAAATGATCACTGTACTGATCATGTCTTTGTATATTATCATTGATTCATTTCTGAGACACTTGCACCCATATCCTAGTCTAAAGTGAGGAATAAAATGATGCCTTGGAATCAGAAGTATGAAGTGCAGCTTTTATAAAGTTGATTAATATTCAGAAAATATGCTAAGCATATTATAAAATGTGAATGTCAAGCCGGCAAAAGAAACCGTTACACAGGATGCGAATATTAGAAATGTGGATATTGATGTGGACTAACCACCACCAGATGGTTAGTGGTAAGGCACTTGACTTCCTCACAAGAGGTCAAGGATTCGAACCTCAATAGGTACATACTTAGGGTAGGCCAGGGAAAGGCCAGAAATGGACAACGGCATACCCCCAGTTAGGTCGCGTATGTTTGAGTCAAAAGACTCGCCCACCCCGGGTAACCTAAACAGGGTAAACCACATCCGTTTGATATTGATGTGGTCTGATGACAGTGAGATATATAATCATAAATGAAGAATGGGTGACATCCACATAGAGGAAGCTAAGGCATCTTACCATCTCACTCAAAAACCATTGCAAAGAATATAATGTTAGTGAAGAAAAAGGCCAGGCACAGTCATCATGCAGTGGTAGTAAAGGAAGATCGTTGGTCGCGCAGAAGTTAGCCTAACTACAAGTGCATCAAAAATCCTGGGCTCCCCTCTTTAAACTTACTGTACTGTATCCATTATTTAGCCTACCACATCTAGTTTGTTTGCTTACTGTTAGTCTATTCCTATTGAACTTCTAGACCACGCATCCGAACCTACTCTTGTTATCCCTAGAAAATGGCTAAATACATACAACGATGAAACTGATACAGTGTATCAATCTGCAGGTGGAGCAATGTGTTTTGGCTCTACAACTATATAAACATTTTTTTTTTTTTTTTTTTTTTTTTTTTTTGAAAAGTGAAAGGGTGAGTTGCTGAAACTACAAATGTAAATATGGATAACATAGTTGTACCTGGTTTGCAAATCTTTTTCGAAGCTGCTGGGCTAAAAGGACAGCATCAACCTGCAAAATAAAAAGATTCAAATTCCAATGATAAAAGGTACAATCACAAAGCAAATAGTTGATATGCACGTTAACGACCAATAAGAAGGAGAAATACCTGCTCTTCTTTATTCCCTTTCTTCACAAACTCCAATTCAAGTGTAAGCAACGCAATGTTGAAATCTTCAGGTGGAATAAACCTATAATGGTTCACAGATGAATCATCCAAGAAGCAGCAAAAACTTATTCACTACACTAGAGTAAGCATAGCAACAACACATACCTACTAACAGGTACTGAATCACCAGCAGAAACTCTAGCATGACGTCGCTGGATGGCATTTAGCCCGAGTTGTCCACTTTGTATGGTATTATACGCAGTTTGTTTCAGTTAAGTAAAACGACGAAATGCTTATTTATAGATAACAACATAGTAGTCAGCTCGGGACTCCGACTCGTAAAATTCACAGTACACACACACAAACATAACGGATAACCTTAATGACTAGTAACATATGTTATAGATCCTAATTCTTCAAAGTAACAGGTGCAAGTTTATAGAGATTTCAATAAACGGATTGGAAATTAAAAAATGTAAGTAACTAACATATACTTAAACTAATAAGAAAATATCCTAAAACATTATTTTCACTAGAATTTGGGATTAGTCGTGGGAAAGTAGGTGCTCGACATAATTGTAAATACATAACTAAAAGGGACAATATATGTCTAAATTTTTTGCTCTCAAGAGCAGTGAAGAAGGAGTGCGGGTCAATGACAAAGTCACCGGCGGGCAAAAGCGCAACTACTTAATTCTAAAGGAATTTGGTCATCTTTTAAAAAATAAACAAATCCAAACGCCATTTCTAGAAGTACTTAAATTTTTAGCAGCTAGCTTTTCGGAGCGTTTACAATGTAATGCTTGTTTGGCAACGAATGTTTAAAAACGCTCCAATTTAACAAGTGGTTAATAATTACAGACAAGTATTGGTAACACACACGTTTAGTTGTTTTCATACTTTATAAGTAGAGATATTAGAGATAGTTAAGCCAAATAATTTTAGTTTGAACAACCAACCGCTTCCTAACAAACTTCCTAACCAACTTGCTTCCTAACAAATTAATTTTGAAATCTTTCCATAATAAGAAAGAAGAAAGTCTGAATTTTAAGCCTTTCTAATTATAGAATAGTCCCAAATGCATTATATAGTAGTATAGATATAGATAATTAACAAAAAGTAACAGCTAACAATAAAAAGGATATGCAACGGATAAAACGAAGACATCACCAACGAGTGCAAAAGTGAGATCAGATCCAGGTACAGTGAATTGACGGAGATCGGAAGGTGAACAATACGCGCAGTTTGTGTACGCTAGATCTTTCGCCGGTGTGTTGGTTACCGTCATCATCATCGATCGACCCGCCATTCTCCAATTCAATTCAATGGTTTGAGTTTTAGAGAAATTATTATTATGTGATCATGAAATATTGTAAAGGTTTGGTTACGTAGGATTTGAAGTTGACGGGGTTAAGTAACTGTCGACAACAAATATTTCTTTATTTTACCATCATCATTTTTATTTGTCATTTACCACTAAATTATGCCTAGCGGTGTTCTTTTCTCCACGGCATATTTTGACTCTGATCTTCGCTTCCTTCATTCGCTACGAAAGAAATAGGCCTTGCTACTGATGTGATTTAGTGATGCATAGCAAAAAAAAAAAAAAAAAAAAAATGACGCACAAATCATCTCCCAATCAATTTTGTATTTCTTACCACTTATAAATTACATTTTAGACAAAGTAAGGTGACTAACTTTTTTTATTTTTTTATTTTCAGAAAAACACATTTTTTTTTTTACTATATATATCTTTTATATTTTCATTTTCAATACGTACTACTTTTAGTTTCTCAACACACAAGCTATCACTATCACTATCACACACACAACTTCTTTTTATCTCAAAAATATGGCTATTGAATCAAATGATGTGAGACGAACTACCATTAGAAGACTACGGGTAGAACTTGTTGTTGAGGTCGAACTGGCGAATAATTTGTTGACCCAGTTGACTCGCTATCTAGATCAAATGCATAGCCGTGGTACGGAAATGGACGGAAATGGAGAAGGTTAAGAAGGAAGAACTCATTAACAATTAATGTAAAAGCTTGAAGCATTCCCCTTATCAACTATTGTATTTTTAATTTCGTAAGTTTACGTTTTTAATTAATATAATGCATCGTAATTTGTATTTTTATTTCAGTGTCGTATTCTACTTTGTAGTTCAATGAATAAAATTTTGTGTATCTTCCTCGTAGTGTATAAATTTTCATTAATTTAAATAAAAATAGAAATTATAATACGAAATTTTAAAAACAATACAAAGACACAATAGTCCTATTTGTTTTTTAAATGCATCCAAACAAATTTAGTATGCATTTGATGTTCTATTTTTTTAGCCTTTCGAAACAAAGCATTATGCATCTATATCAGATTCTTGTTTCAAAAAAGTGTCGATCCAAGTACGTTTCTCTTGTGAATTGTCACTGCATTCGGCGTATGTTTTTTTCATATCATCTGTAGCTATACTTTCATTCTCAAATTCTATGGCTAAGTTCAAAATGGCTAGCTGACGAACTTTATCCTCCTCGATTTATTTCTAAACAATAGCTTTGATTTCATCGACTTTGTGTGGAAGCGAATAAGCTATTTAAGTTTTTTGATAGAGATTAAAAGTGCTCAATTCTAAATTAATTTGATTATTTTTAGACAATAAACAAATCCAAACGACACTTCTATAAGTACTTAAATTTTTAAGCAGTGTACGGGCAACGAGCTTTTCGAAGTGTTTACAATGTAATGCTTGTTTGGCAACAAGTGTTAATCCTTTGGATTACGTTTAAATCTATAACACTATTAACATGTGCTTAGATTTAGCAGTTTATAATTACACATACAGACAATACAAACAATTACTACTTCTATATAAAACAAACATCTATTGCTAACACAAAACAAATAAATAAATAAATAATAAATACGGTCAAAAGGATATGCAACGGATAAAATGAAAATGTCACCAGTGAGTGCAAAAGCGAGATCAGATCTAGGTACAGTGAATTGACGGAGATCGGGAGATGAACAATACATGCAATTTGTATATGCTAGATCTTTCGCAGGAGCGTTTCTTACCGTCATCATCATCGATGATCCTGATTGACTCGCCATTATCCAATTCAATTAGATTCAATTAAATTGTTTGAAATGGTTATGGTTTGGTTTTTATTATGTGATTATGAAATATTGTGAATGTAAAGGTTCGGTTATGTAGGATCGGAAGTTGACAGGGTTAAGTAATTGTCGATAACAAAGAAATATGTATCACCGAAACAAATATTTTATTTACTTACTTTCTTCTTAAAAAGCACTAAGAAATCTGAAACTCTTATTTAAGTTATAACACACCCCGTCTCACAACTTCTAAAAAAAGTCCTATGACTTGGCTGGTGACTCTAACGTCAAACCTTATAACTCAAGGTGGAGTATTGCCTTATACCATATGGTCGCGCTAGAAAGCTATAATGTGCCCTATGGCTCAAGGTACAAAGTGCTTTAAGGGTTAAGAACTTTTAATTTTCTTCATTAAGTTGTTTGGTGATGTGTTGGTTTGTATTCTATGGGGCTTTTAAAAAAATTACTCTTAGGCCACAGGGTGCAGCTAGCCGGGAGTATTCGCCACTCCAACGTGGCTCCTCGTCGTGGCTCGCCACTACACCCCACACCCTCAACTTTTCTTGCCACTTTGAAGCCCATCGTCTGCACGACGAGGGTGTTTTGCCTGACATGACAATGTCAGTTTTTTTTTTTTTTTTTTTTTTTTTTTTTTTTTTAATAAATATGTAAATGTGTATATTTATTGTTTGTAAATGTAATGTATTGTAAACTTTTTTATAAAACTTGTAATATTTTGTACTTTGAGTTGTTTGTTAAAGTAGGAAATAAAATACATTAAACATCTAACTGAAAATACATTAAACATGGAATTGAAATTACATTAAACAACATACAGTAATTAAGACATTAAACTACGATACGGTAATTAAAATAAACTATGAATTAATGAAACGAATCATTTGAGACCCAGCCCTCCTCTTCACTGGAACTCTCTTATTGCTGAGGGCCAAGCCCCATTTCCCATCGGTATTCTGCTGCTCTTCGTTCACGCTCCCTACGAGCATCTTCCTCACGTGCTTCTTCTTGTTGAATTTCTCTGAAGTTTTGTTCATCTTGTTCTAGTTGTCGGAGATATTCCTCTGAAAACCCAAAACGGATTGTTTTGGATGTCAACCGGTGGAGTGTTTGCCGGCGGAAGAGAACTGCCGGTAGAGTGTTTTTTTGGTAATTGATTCTCATATGAGAATACAGGAAACAAATATGCAGGTAGAGTGTTTTGTGGTTCATTTTCATTTGAGAATATCGGAAAGAGATATTTCGGTGGGGTGTGATAAACAGATTCATTATCCAGTAGACTTAAGAATTGTTGAGAGAAATCGTTGTATGACATTGTTGTGCGTATAAGTTGTGTGTGAGTTGTTTGTGTAAGTCTGTGAATGGCTATTTATAGGACCGTTTTTGTAATTTGAATTTGAATTGATCACGCATTAAGTTTGAATTTTGGAATTTCAAAAAATCCCGCTCGGTTTTGAATTTGAATTTATCCCGCTTGTTTTTTGAAATTTGAATTTTGAAAAGTTCCTGCTCGGTTTTAAATTTGAATTTATCCCGCTTGTTTTTTAATTTGGAATTTCAAATTTTAAATTTCTATAAACCCCTATAAATAACATACCGTATCATACTATTTCTTCACACACTTCAATATCTAAACCATTTTACAATGAATAATCGTTAGTCATTAGAAGAAGAAAACTTGCTAGCTGAAGTTTGGGTTGAAATTTCCCAAGATGTAGCCAACTACGATGAACGCTCTTTTTGAAACCAGGTTGTAGAAAGCTTCAACAATCAGTCTGACGGTGACTACCATAACAAAAATATGGTCACGGGTAAATGGGCAAGACTTAGCAGTGAATGTAAAAAATTCATTGATATTCACAAGCATTTGCAGCGTACTAGCCAGGATGACAATAATCGTCTCTAGAATGCAAAGAACGTTTTTTAAGCACGCTTTTGTAGGAAAAACTTCCAATATGTTCACGTGTGAATCATTTTGAGAAACCACCCAAAATGGGACGAATGAAATGTGTTGTTTCCGTATCGTGTTTATTTGTTTTTCCGTATCGTGTTTCGTATGTTTTTATTTTCTTGTATTGTATTTGATACTTAATGAATTGAATTTAGTTTATTTAATGAAATAAAAATAAATAAATTTGTAAGTGGTGAGCCTTAAATGAGTAAGTTGAAGTTAGTTGTTAGCGAAGGGAGTTTAGTTATAGATGTTTGTTAAAGTGATGTGGCAGGCCGTGGGCCCCAAATGACGAACCCAACCTGCTCACTGCACATTGTGGTCTTAGCTGATAATAATTACTGCACTAGTTGGAAGCTACGTGTTGGTTACATGGCACATGATTTGAATTGTTTTTAAAAATTAATTGATTTTTGGGTAAAATGCAAAAATGGTCCCTAAACTATCATGAAATCGCAAAAATAGGACCGAGACAAAAAGTCGGGCAAAAAAGCCACTAACGTTACACAAACTTGCAAAAAAGCCACTGAGAGGCATTTTCTGTTAGTTTTCCCGTTAAGTGCCACATCACCGAGGGCATTATCGTCATTTCATGGATCTTCTTATCTCCCGCCAACCTTTCGGTGTAATTGTGACATGACCTCAATGGCTAATTTGCAAAGTTATTTTCATGTTTTTGGTGCGTAGGGATTGCACCAGGCTTTACCTCTCGAGGGATCTCGAGAAGTTTACAACCCCCACCAGGCAGTGTACCTGATCGATGTAGTATAGTATAATGACAAGTACCGGGGGATTGATCGTTCAGCTAGGAATAGTGTCGCTAGGATTAGAAAACCAAAAGACTAGGTCTAGAGATGAGGGATGATTCTTTTTGTATTTTTTTATATTTTTTATGAAAGCAAATAAAAATCTCGGTTTTGAAGGAGTTGGGCGGAATTAGTTGCTAGTCAACTAACCCAATTACTAAGATGCAATCAAAATAAAATACTAAAATGAAAATAAAACTAAATTAACTATAGGTGTGAGCAATATATGGGAAGAATTGTGTTTACTTATATTTCACTACTCCCTAGATATCTTTTACAGGTTAATTACTTGTTACAGTTGCGTGGATGACGGGTTGTATTCCTTAATACCATTCATGGGGTGGCGTACTTACTTCCCCAATCCTATAAGCGCCTACTTCACTCCTATGTCGAGCCGGCTAAGAAGCTCCTAACATGGGATCACTAGAATTTGCTCATGCATTAAATACAACCAATAAAACCTAGTACACATCGGTTCATGTTTCTTAAGACGTTCAAGCATGTTACACAATGGAGATCTGCCAGTTTTCTTAAGCCTAACATTGAAATCATTCATCCAATACAACTATAAACAAGCAATCAACCTATAATTAACATCTAGGTACATTACATCTAAGCAAACACAAGATAGATCTAGCCTAGCATGTTGAAATCAAGACAAGTATAAGATATATTCAAACAACACATAGACATATTGAATGAATTGAAAGAGGACTTATCTCAATTGAACATGAAAGGATTCAAGGGGTGAAAAACCTTGAAAATACTGTAAAATACGACCTAGGGTTTACAAAGTTCGGCCCTAGTATTCTCCACACAAGTTCCTCTTCTAATGAATGAAAAATAGAAAACTATATATATATTCTGAAAGGTGACGGCGTCAAGAACAAATTACTGACGCCGTCATCTGGCCGCCAAATAATTTCTCGGACTGCCTAGATCTGGGTCTGACGCCGTCATGTGTACTCCTTATGCAGACCGTCACAACATTAACTCTTGACGCCCTTCTTGTGACGCCTTCAGGTTTTCACTGGGTCGTCACGGATTTTACTCTTGACGCCGCCAGGTACTGTTCTCAGCATGGAAAATTAAGTCTTTGCCGTTTTCTTCACTTTTATTCTCCAAAAACGTCCAAAATGCTTCCTTTTCCAGAATTCACTCCCAAAGTACCTAAAATCACAAAAGGAACGATTTAGGGCAATATTTGATCAAATAAATTCAATTCCGGACTTAAATGACCCCCTAAAAGTGGTTCATTTTTCGCCTCATCAGTTTTCATATTAAATTGTCAACGCCTTCACACACACATACACAAGCAGAAACACACACACACACACACCCGTAATCAAATAATTATCATTTCCTTTTCCAGTAACATGTCTCGCTGTCTTGATCGTGTGATTGCCTATAACTCGTTTGTCATATCGGAAATGATGTTAACCTATTACCAGCGAGAGGTTGAGGAGGACATTCATCATGCACAAGAGTTGATGAGTAGGTGCCAAAAGTTGTCTAATATGCTCCGTATTAGTGGGCCTGATTTTGGAGCTCCAAAACTTAAGGGGCTCGTGAACTGCAAGGGCCAATGTGAACAAGCTTATGAGGATTCAGTTAGCTGATATGAGAAAGATGAGGGGGTTGATGAGGATGCTTAGGCAAACAAACGACAGCATTGTTTCCAAGATTGAGTTTGCTGTGAGGCAAACGTACATGTGAAGGGGTTGGGTGCTGGAGGCTGGGATGGGTTCTTTTTTTGTGTTTGTTGTGTATGATGAATGTAGGTAGCAGGTGGTTGGGCACTTGTGGAGTTGTGGTTTCTTTTGTTCGTTTTGGTGCCACTGTCGTAGTGTCGTAAGCTAGGTAGATGTAGGTAGGGGTTGTGGTTTTCCCTAAGGTTGTAAATGTATCCTTATGGTTTATGAATGGAAGGGGTCGTTTGATCCCGTATGTCTTGATATACATTGTTCAATTTGTATCACAAACACATTCACAAACATGAAACTGACAGAATTGAAACCATAATACAATACACAAACACATATGTTTAAATGCTACTAATCGAAGCAAATAACAGAACCACAAAACAAACACAAACATATTCATAGTAAAATGCTATTAATCGAAGAAAATGACAGAAACACAAAACAAACACAAACATATTATGCATAGGAGTCAAGCTTGACTAAACATTTAACCCCATATGAAATACTTCAATTTACATAATATTGTTCGGCATGTACCAAAAAGATGAACCCATCACAATGCCTGCCCACACCCTTTGGTGTATTCGAAACAGAGGTAGAATACTTCAAGTTACATTAGTCAAATTACATTAGTAAATATAACCAAATTAAAGTGTTTTAGTTTCTACACATTACATATTCCCAATAGATGAACCCATATGTTAATCTTCAAACCTTCTACTGGATGAACCAACATGTGATCAACTACACATGCATAGTCAATATATTCAATGAAATGAGGTTACTATAATAGGCAATGCAATGTGTACAAAATATTTTCTAAATAGTTCATTAGACTCACCTAGTCAAAATAACACCACATTGTTACCCATTGATCTTGGTGCCCGTAGACCCAGTACGCAATTAGTGATTCTTGGTCTTAAAATACCACCACCCTTTGCTCCCACACTCACTGAACCAACACCTGTTGGGTTCTTCATAGAACCACCGTCTCTAATGACAATACCAGTCGGTTTGTTCCTGTTAACAACATCAGCCTCATCAACCTCATCAACCATCTTTCCCTTTCCTTTATCCACAGACCTTCTTCTTCTTGCCAGTCCCAGCAGGCCTTCCCCTCTTCCTTTTTTCTGTAACTGTACTCGGATTAGGACTCCCCTCCTTCTTCTTCTTGCCAGTCCCAACAGGCCTTCCTCTCTTCCTTTTTTCTGTGACTGTAGTCGGATTAGGACTCCCCTCCTTCTTCTTCTTGCCACTCCCAACCGGCCTTTCCCTCCTAATTTTTTTCTTTGCAACTACCTCATTGGAGCAACGGCTACCACTTCCAATGGTAGGAATAGATATGGCACCACTAGCACCCACATTTTGTTTGTTGAAGATTCTGTTCCACATCCATTGAAGAATTTCTTCAATCGTCTCCTTCCCTATGTTTGCATACGAACCTTACTTGGCAATAACTTTATCACCAAATTCATCCAAAACATCCTCAAAGACTTCATCATTTAATAAAACCTTGCCCCACGACTTTTTGGATGATCCCCCCCCCCCCCCCATCAACAAAGACTTTCCCTTATAATTCTTATCATTATTCGCCATAGCTGGGTTTTGTTGTTCCGATTTGATTTTTTTTTATGTTAGGGTTTGACGGTTGATTTCCTTTACAACGGATATGAATTTCTGGGTTGGTTTTGGGGAGTTAATGTACTCTAAAAAGCAAATCTAGTAATCTAGTTGCTTTAACTAAATAGTTTACGTTATTTGTAAAAATAGTCCTCGAAAGGTTGGCGGGAGATAAGAAGATCCACGAAATGACGATAATGCCCTCGGTGATGTGGCACTTAACGGGAAAACTGATTGAGCCTAAACAGTCAGATAATATTGACCAAGGAGATTGGTCAACAAAGTCAAACATTCTAAGTTCAATGCTCCGTGGATAGTATAGAGTTTCCCCGGGTCGTTATGTCCCGACGAGATTGAAATGGTGTTTGTAAACGTTTGTGGGAATGAGTGGCACTGAGGACAGTAACCAAATATGATTTGGAATTGATTATACTACTGATTACTTGGTATTTGAACAACTGAAACAGTATTAACAATAACAGAAACACAGATATGATTACATGTACACAAATTAGAAATCAGATTTGTTTACAGACAGAAGAAAAGGTGAGTTTTAAACAATTTACAACTACAGGGGGTTGATGAGGCGAAAAATGATCCGTTTTTAGGGGGTCATTTAAGCCGGAATTCGAATTTATTTGATCAAATATTGCCCTAAATCGTTCCTTTTGTGATTTTAGGTACTTTGGGAGTGAAATCTGGAAAAGGAAGCAATTCGGACGTTTTTGGAGCATAAAAGTGAAGAAAACGCCAAAGTCTTAATTTTCCATGCTGGGAACAGTAGGTGACGGCGTCAAGAGTAACTCCCTGACGGCGTCAAGAGCAAAATTCCATGACGATCCAGAAGAGATTTGACGGCGTCATGAAGGTAGGGCGTCAAGAGTAAAAGTCATGACGGCCTGGAAATGATTAAGTCTTGACGGCGTCAAATGTAGATCAAGGCAGTCCGAGATTAGTTTTGGCGGCGAGGTGACGGCGTCACAATGTTTGTCTTGACGCCGTTAGACCCCTTTTCCTATATATAGTTTTCTAATTTTTCACATTTAAGAAGAGAAGTTTTGGGAGAAACCCTAAGTACGATTTTGGTGTAACTTTACAGGTTTTTCAAGGGTTCCAACCCTTGATACCTTGCATGTGTAATCAAGATAAGTGTTCTTTTAATTCAATCAATATGTCTATGTGTTGGTTGTCTATATCTTGTTCTTATCTTAATTCCATCATGCTAGGCTAGATCTATCTTGTGTTTGCTTGGATCTAATGAAACCTAGATGTTGATTATGTGTTGATTACTTGTTTATTCTTGTCTTGGATGAATGATTTATATGTTAGGCTTAAGAAAACTGGCAGATCTCCAATTGGTAACATGCTTGAACGTCTTAAGAAACATGAACCGACGCGCACTAGGTCTTTATTGGTTGTATTTAATGCATGAGTCACTGTTTACAATCCCTATAGTTGTGCTGGGCATGGTGTAGGAGGAGATAAGAGCTCATAGAATTGGGGAATTATGTGTGCCACCCCATGAATGGTATTAAGGAATACGATCCGTCATCCATGCAATTATAACAAGTAATTAACGTGTAAAAGATGTCTAGGGAGTAGTGAAATCTAAGTAAACATATTTTCTCCAATTACTGCTCACAACCTTAGTATAAAGTAGTTTATTTTCATTTCTAGTATTTTATTTTGATTGCATCTTAGTATTGGGTTAGTTGAATAGCAACTAATTCCGCCTAAATCCTTCAAACCCGAGATTTTAAATTGCTTTCCATAAAATATAAAAACATAAAAAGAATCATCCTTCACCTTTAGACCTAGTTAGATTAATTTCAATCCTAACGACACTATTCCTAGCTGAACGATCAATCCCCCGGTACTTGTCACTATACTATACTACAACGATCAGGTACACTGCCTGGTGGGGGTTGTAAGCTTCTCGAGATCCCTCGAGAGGTAAAGCCTGGTGCGATTCCCACGTATCAAGTTTTTGGCGCCGCTGCCGGGGAATAGTTATTGTCTAGGTTAGAATTTCTTTTTATTAGGTCTACTTGCTAGATTCCTTTCTAGTAAGATTTTATTTTTATTTTTTAGGTTCTCTTTAGTCTATCTATTTCTTTGTGTCCTTTGTTCGTAAACTATTTCGATGGATCACAATAACATTGATCGGTTGATTCCTGTTATTCGTGTTTTTCGTCGTAGGATCTTCCAAATGCCCGCCCCACTTCCTTTAGCAGAAAATGAGAACCCACCTAACCTCTCACCCAACCACCACTTTGATAATAATTCTGAGTTAGAAGAGTCTGATCATGATGATGACCGTAGGGCTAGTCCTTTCTACTATTCAGACTCCGATGAGGATCTTGATGATGGTGATGTGATTAATGAGAATAGGATGGAAGAAGAAATAAACCCTCTTAGGTATATCGACCCTAGGACTAGGATTGAGTGTGATAGCTCATTCAACATGCAATTTCCTTGTAAGATCGGATTTAAGAGCTTTAACGCCTATCTTAACTCATCTCTCCCAATGAACATAATCTCGCGCAATGAATATAATAAAATCAAGGTAGATGAGTTAGAATACAAAGGGGAAAATATTGTGGCTAGGGCAATACCATTGCATGTGTTTGTAGGTAGTTTGGTTTATCCTGTTGAGTTCATGGTTATGGAGAATCTAGGAGAATTTATTGATGATAAATTGACCCAAGTTGTGTTTGGAAGACCTTTCAAACGGTTGACCAACCTCGATGAAAATCTCATAGAAGGGTTAATTACATTCTCGTATAGGGATGAAGATTTTGCCTATCAAATGGCCCGCACACACCCTAGGTTCAAGGATTTCTCCATGGAAAAGTGTAGTAAGTATCCGCCTATAGAGATGTTAAGTGAAAATGATAAGAGAAAAGGACTTAAGTATACTCATGAAAAGAATAAAAGATACTATCGCGGGTGCCTAGAGTTAGGGGATGATTATAAGAAAGATGAGGCGACTATTAGATGGCTCACACTTGGTTATGTGAGCATAAGCGATACACGTTAACCCATGACCTTGAGTCTAGCTACAAGACTCGTAAATAAAGAAAAGTGCTTCTTGGGAGGCAACCCATGTTTTGTGTGATTTTAATTGTTTGTTTGTTATTTGTTTCCGTATGCATGCTTAATCTTTATTGTTGGTAGATCATGTTTCTAAACTAAATAGTGGAAATACTTTACTTTGTTGTTTTGGCCTAGTCTTAACTCCACCTAAAAGTATTTTTGCAAAAGATAAGTGTAAGGGGAAACCCCAAATATGTTTTTAAGAAACAAACCGATCATGATTCTCCACAATATTAAATGAACATGTATATTCGTACTTGTTAGAGTCAAATGCTTGTATTGAGTCATAATGAAGTTTTGCAGGATTTTCCAGGAAGTAGGACCAAGTTTTTCCAGAAATTTTCCGGAAACTTAACATAAGAATTTCTGCAGGTCAATTCTGACGGCGTCAGGAGTTTACTCTTGACGGCGTCAGGTGTAAAAATCTGGAAATTTTACCGGTTTTGTTTTTCTAACGGAGTCTTATGGTTTTTGTGAATTATTAAGTTTTATAATCTCCAGGAGATCTGCAAACTTCATTCCACAAGCATTATATCTTATCTTGTTTTCTAGGATTTAGTAACTTATATAGGATGCCGCCGATTTTACGCGAGGTTGTCTTGTCTATTTTGTCAGGTTTTACAGGTTATGTATGACAAGAAGATGATTTATATTCTGGAAGGGAAGCTTTGATTGTTCATTTTCTTGGAGGAAGATTTAACCTGGCCACCTATTATCCATACCGAGCGAATCAGGGGAGTATTTGATTTCATTCTCTTTACTTTTTCACTTTTACATTCTTTACTTGAACATTGGGGACAATGTTCATCTTAAGTGTAAGGGGAGGGTAAAAAGATGATACCTTACATATGCACTTTCGCTTGAGTTTGTTTTGTTCAATGGTAGATGTGTAATAAAACTATGAGAAATACTTGTTAGTGTAATTTTAGCGCCAAATTTAAAATTTTTTACAACATTTAGGAGTGAAACTTTAGCCATAGCAAGTGTCTCATGGATAGGAGATTGTATGACTAGCACATAACCGTATATTCAGAAAAATTTTCCACCCAAATATGTGAGGTTCGCCTTTAGATTTGATAGGAAAAGCATTCACTATTAGTGCTTACGAGTGTACCGGTAGCATTTAGATTCTAGAACTTGCGTTAGTAATGCATCCCAAGACCGCTAGTGAGACTACATTCATGTATAAGGATTTACTACATGATAAGAGGCATTAGGATCACCCTTGTGTTAAACCCGTATCATAATTACTTGACCATTTAAGTCATATTACTTGGCTAGTTAAGTCAACTAATTTTTCCCAAACCCTTAGCGTTGTACTCATTTTTAGTACACGAAACCCCTAGTACACCCCTCCGAGCCTATCTTTTCGTTTCTAACTTTAAGCATTTTACTTAAAGGAAGAATTTGTTACACCCCACTTAAATGTACAACCAAATCGCCTTAGCCTTCCGTGTATGCGCTCATTTTTAGTGCATTATTGTTATTTGTTAAACCCTAAGTTAACTTTCTAATTGATTACATGGTTGCTAAGTCGAGTCATATCCTTGTACATATTGTTTTGGGACGATTGGGACTCATGGGTAAAGTACTTATTTTATGGAGTAATGGGGAAGAACATCATATATTACCCCCATATGTACGTTAATCTTAAAAGTGCTCCAAGTGTTTTGATTTTCTTAATTCGAGTCATTAGTTTAGTTAATTGTAAAGTATGTAAAGATTCAAGTGTAAGGGGAATTCTCATCCCTTATGATGTATTATTTTGGATGGTAGGGTAAGAGTGTATGCAAAAAAAAAAAAAAAAAAAAAAAAAAAAAAAAAAAAAAAAAGAGAAAAAAAGGAAAAAAGAGAAAAAACATACGGACTACCATCCCGTTTCATTCTATGTTTATTTTATGTTTTTGTTATTTTTCATTTATTAGCTTAAGTCGAGTCTAGTCTTGGCTTAGCAACGCCACATTGTACATGTAATTAACCAAGATTGTTAACTCGCCACCAGTAAAACTTCCTTTATCCAACAAAACCGTGTATTTCATATCCCTACACCTAACGTTACAACCCTTTAAAAGACCTCTTTGATAGTTTATCCTAGGTGCTTACGCCATGTGGTGGAGGTTTGATCCTTTCCCAAGCCTATGGTAATCTATTTTGCTATGACAGGTAGTGAGAGATATCTTCCGTTTCCATATTGTAATTTTTACTTTATTACACCCGAGAGATGTGAGTATCTAAACACTATTTGTGAGGTGCTTGTGTATGACCTCCGTGCTTGTCTATTGGTCTTTAGTGGAATGATTATTTGTTGTAATTACTTTTATATTAGTGTTAAATGACCCCTAACTTGTCTTTTGAGTAGAATAAAAGCGCATTTGCTTGAGGACAAGCAAATCTCAAGTGTAAGGGTATATGATGAGGCGAAAAATGATCCGTTTTTAGGGGGTCATTTAAGCCGGAATTCGAATTTATTTGATCAAATATTGCCCTAAATCGTCCCTTTTGTGATTTTAGGTACTTTGGGAGTGAAATCTGGAAAAGGAAGCAATTCGGACGTTTTTGGAGCATAAAGGTGAAGAAAACGCCAAAGTCTTAATTTTCCATGCTGGGAACAGTAGGTGACGGCATCAAGAGTAACTCCCTGACGGCGTCAAGAGCAAAATTCCATGACGATCCAGAAGAGATTTGACGGCGTCATGAAGGTAGGGCGTCAAGAGTAAAAGTTATGACGGCCTGGAAATGATTAAGTCTTGACGGCGTCAAATGTAGATCAAGGCAGTCCGAGATTAGTTTTGGCGGCGAGGTGACGGCGTCACAATGTTTGTCTTGACACCGTCAGACCCCTTTTCCTATATATAGTTTTCTAATTTTTCACATTTAAGAAGAGAAGTTTTGGGAGAAACCCTAAGTACGATTTTGGTGTAACTTTACAAGTTTTTCAAGGGTTCCAACCCCTTGATACCTTGCATGTGTAATCAAGATAAGTGTTCTTTTAATTCAATCAATATGTCTATGTGTTGGTTGTCTATATCTTGTTCTTATCTTAATTCCATCATGCTAGGCTAGATCTATCTTGTGTTTGCTTGGATCTAATGAAACCTAGATGTTGATTATGTGTTGATTACTTGTTTATTCTTGTCTTGGATGAATGATTTATATGTTAGGCTTAAGAAAACTGGCAGATCTCCAATTGGTAACATGCTTGAACGTCTTAAGAAACATGAACCGACGCGCACTAGGACTTTATTGGTTGTATTTAATGCATGAGCCACTGTTTACAATCCCTATAGTTGTGCTGGGCATGGTGTAGGAGGAGATAAGAGCTCATAGAATTGGGGAGTTATGTGTGCCACCCCATGAATGGTATTAAGGAATACGATCCGTCATCCATGCAATTATAACAAGTAATTAACGTGTAAAAGATGTCTAGGGAGTAGTGAAATCTAAGTAAACACATTTTCTCCAATTACTGCTCACAACCTTAGTATAAAGTAGTTTATTTTCATTTCTAGTATTTTATTTTGATTGCATCTTAGTATTGGGTTAGTTGAATAGCAACTAATTCCGCCCAAATCCTTCAAACCCGAGATTTTAAATTGCTTTCCATAAAATATAAAAACGTAAAAAGAATCATCCTTCACCTTTAGACCTAGTTAGATTAATTTCAATCCTAACGACACTATTCCTAGCTGAACGATCAATCCCCCGGTACTTGTCACTATACTATACTACAACGATCAGGTACACTGCCTGGTGGGGGTTGTAAGCTTCTCGAGATCCCTCGAGAGGTAAAGCCTGGTGCGATTCCCACGTATCAGGGGTGCAAATGAAAATTTTACAAACTTAATTATAAAAATAAAATTAAATTAAAAAGAAAATTATTTTTTTGATTATTTTATTATTTAAATATTTGTAGGATCGAAACATATGTTGATTCTTGTGTGATTCAGGTGGTCTTGGGTTATGGAAGATGAAGTTAGCCATGGAACAAGTTAGAGTGAGAAAGAGAGATAGGGGATGTTTCTAGTGAGAGAAAATACCTTGTGGGTGTGTGTATTGAATGAAACAATCAACCCTTCCCTTGTGTGGGAAGGGGTATATATACACTTACAATATACGCCCTCCTGCAGGCTGTGGATCAGGTGTACGGTGGGTAAAGACCCGTCCGTCCTTCACAGTATGACTATATCTAATCTAATACTATAATATCTAATCTCATAAATACAAAACTAAGAGCTATTATAAATATGCAAATACATGGGGTGACCGAACCTTTTTCTTAATCCTAACATTCTCCCCTTAAGGGAGGTCACCCCAGAAAAAATAAATTGAATCTTAGCATTCTATACATATATCTTAAGCTCTAGCTTGTATCCGTTGATTCTTCAAGTGTTGTCTTTGTACGGCAAGTAGTGATCTTTGAGCATAAGTTCCTTTGGCTTGTGTGATCTTTGAGCTTTCATTGAGATCATCAGCCACCGTAAATCTTCAAATCATCCTATGTGGAGTCGCCTCCATGTGATGTAGTGACCATCGGACCGTCATGCTCACACCTTTCTGGATCATGAAACTTTGCATCAGAGTTGCGGAAGCATTGTTGTTGATCTTTCACTTTTCATGATGTCTTTAATGGCGAGTGTCGAGTGTGAGCATGAGGTTATGAATTGACGTCTCATTTGCCATCAGCTGCAACCGTCGGGTGTTCCTGCAAACAACAGTTAGCAATAAACACACGAAAGTGTCTTTGTTCACCTTCGTTGAATAGGGTTGCAAGAACCACGGTTCCCCGTTAATTAGTATAAATACTGCCTGTGATCAGGTAGAATTCCGAAGAACTTCCTTGACAGGGTTTCGCAGCTGTACTAGCCGTTCTCAAACCGGAGCATCTCAAAGTAGACAACACGGAGTGAGTGAACCGATGAATTAATGATTCACCAATTAATGAGGAAATTGATTTTGAAAAACAATCGTGTATTGCTAGAGAAAGAGTTTTTGCAATACAATGAGAGTTTTATGATAAACATCAATTTTATGTCAAATACTTTTGTTTGAAAAATTACGCGCAGTCAATGTGCTCGAAAGAAAGTAGTTGAGCACATCGAAGGGTTTTCCAAAAGTATTCGTCAATCCATTTCCTGGAACAAGATTGATTCAATGTTGAATCGCTCCATCGTTGCTTTCCAGTTGTCACTTGATCATTGATCCAAGATGGATCTCACATGTCACCTACCAAGAGCTTGAATGATGTTCGCTCTAGAAGGATTTCCATCTTCATCGTGAATATTTTTCATATCACTCGGATGTTCTGGCAATACCACAAGGATAATGCGTAAGACTCTAAATATTTTATCTTACTTTCCACATTGTGTGAAACAATAAGCATATTGGAAGTGTGTCCTAGTGAGATTTATGGACGATCTCTTGGCTCTAGACTCAATAGTGCGTTTTGATCCGCTCCTGGAGACTGGAGAGGCGTCTCCTGTTTTAGTATCAACATGGCTCGCAATGAGCGGTCGATACGTTATGCAGGGTTCCCTGTGAGAATGAAACAAATCCTTTTAAGAGAACTTGAGTAGCTAGGAAGGTTAGTGCAGTGCGTCACTGGGTCTATGACGTATTGTCTTCAATACTAGTGTTACCTTGGTAACCACCAGTAGCATATGAGTTGAACCCGGTTTCTGCCCTAAGGTTGAATATATGGAGGGCTATTTCTTTTCACCCTTTCTCATTTACGTTTCTTTTTCATTCTTCAACCCCTTCAGTGCTTACCAAGACTTCATTACTAGAACCTTGTTGGGTTTGTTCCAGTACTAGCTCCATCTCAGTCGGCGCTCTTCCCTTATATCACTTTTCTCCTTTTTTAATCATCCCTAAGGACTTCTACTCTAACTAGAGGATTGTCCCTGGGAAGATCCCTCAGGTTCTGGTGGATCATGGGAACTAATACCTAACCTTATCATCCTTATAACTCCATTGCATAAAGTAAAATGGTCGGTCTTTGGTATTGTTCTCTCCGCCTTAAACCCAATTGAAAACAATCAAGGTACTCGTGATATTTGATATCAAAGCATTTGTACCTCAATTGTTTATGATCTTTCAGAAATGCTCCCCCTCAACATGTGCATCGGTAGTCGAAATTGTTTAGCACATGGAGGGAGGAGTGTCTGGTTGAGTCTTTAATGATCACTTTTTATCAGATTATATATTTAAATCACATTCCCTCCCCAGATCAAAAATTTCAAATCTTTTGAGATTTTGGATCCCAATTGATTTAAATATTGGAGAAAATTTTGAGAGAAAATGTGTCTGATTTATACAAGCCGATATTGGAACATATTAATGCTCCCCCTCAAATTATGAGGGACTCTGTTATTGTCAGTTATGATGAGTTTATAAAAGATTTGGAGTTTAACAAGAAACTCATGAAAATATTCATATTCTGACACATAACAACACATATTTATTCACTACTTGAGCTGAACAAAGAAAAACATTTGATGATCTAATATAAAATTTGAAATCACTCTCCCCCTCAATCTATGACCATTTTTACATTTAAGATTTTGTGAAAAATTAAACCTTTGTGTCATAGATTGAGTGGCAAATTATATGAGAAAGTTAAGTCCAATTGATTTTCAAATATTGTTTTAAACCACCATTTTATATACAAAATATTTTTCTGGAAAATCATAGATGGAAAAATATTTGTTTTGGTAAAAGAAGACTTCTCTTCTTAAAGAATAAATAATGCACTGAAACGTACATTAAATCGAAGAAACACGGATATAAAGTAATCCGTGCCCGGGTGAACATCACCCAGTGAGAGGAACAGCCGTCTTTTTGGCGACATGCTTTCCCCATTTTGAAGAGCGGGTTGCTATCTGAAGTAATAGCAAGCCATATTTTTGAAGTCCGGGGTTACAGCCTGAAATGACTGTAAGCCATATTTAAAGAAGATTTTGAGAAGCGACATGTTTTAGAAAAACATTATTTGGAAAAAATAGAAAAACTCTCGCTCAAGCATATGTATGTTTCCGTGTCATTATTGAATGACATTTATAGAAACGTACATAATATTGATTACACGAGAGACATGTCGCGAGAAGAATATTTTTGGAATTTTTATGTTTTCCGATTTTTATGGATTTTGTTGATTTTATAATTTTCTATTTTCTTTTTTGGTTTTTAAAATATGTACAAAGGATATTATGCAGTTTAAGAGAATGTTGAAAAGAGTACCGAAATAAGGATATTGTTCAGCACGTCGTAGAAGTTAGTAGTCAACATCTCTTAAACTTCCACCATCAAAGCTTTCGATGCTCCTGAATAATCTTTTGATGTTGAGCCTTCTCATTGTGAAGCTTTGATAGACCAGCAACGTATCATCTCATGCTTGAATAGCTCTTCTCATCTTTCTTCCTGCTGAAGGTTGAAGTAATGCATACCAAAAATTATCGAGAGACCACTTCCACCAAGTAGTTGAAATGATGTAATCAGTCTCATTAAATGAAGCTCAAAAACCCGAAGTACACATACAATCAATTGTGCACCTCTTTTATCATCAGAAACTGTTTCTTACATCACTCCCCCACGTAGTTGGAATAATACATCAAGAGAAACGAGTTAAAACACTGATATTCTCTGCGGTTATGACATTTGTCTTCCCGGAATAACTTCAATTGAGACGAAGTATAAAGCTCATCACGTGTACTCATTGTGCGTTCCGATGTATATCTCCTTCCCCCTTGCTGGTTTTGATACCTCAGAATTAGCAACACATCTTACGCCCATATACTTGAAATCTTGTGAGAAGAACACAATAAGCTCAAATGTATTATGTGAGAATGAACTTGCTGTAGAGCAATGTGAGCACATCTAATTAGGGATTAACTCAGACTTTTCACTCTCCCCTAATTAGTGCTCTCCCCCAAACTAACAACCTTTCCGATGAATGCCTTGAATATGAAGAAGTCTTTTGATAATTAAATGCATATCGTCTTTAGTCTTCTAGCACGTAGAAGAAAATGTAGAACAGACTGTAGACTCGACCTTCTTCAAGGTTGTCCATTTGGGGAATAGACTATCAACATCTTCATCTTGCCAAATGCATTCCAGTCATATTACATATAACAAATCAGCCCATAATGTACACATGTACCCAAAGACAAGAAGAAATGATAACGCCAAAGTAACAGGTTGAAGCACTGATCATCTCTGCGGATATCAACTCCGGAATAATTGAGTAAGCTCGATCATGTGAACCTGTTGTGCGTCCCTGATGTACACATTTCTCTCTCCCCTGATGGTTGCGATTAATCAGCCCGTGACGTGCACATGAAGTGATAGTACCAAAGTAACAAGTTGAACCACTGATCATCTTTAATTTGTTTCATAAGACACTAAGCCCGATCACGTGAACTCATTGTGCATCCTTGGTGTACACATTCCTCTCCCCTGATGGTTGCGATTAATCGGAATCATCATAATGATGTGTACATGAAGCATTAACTGGAAGCCCTTCATCACTAATAATATCAGCCTGTGAGAAGATGTCGATAACCCTCACGAGTCCTGAACTGAAGTATTCAGGAGTCATGAGATGATGACTAATTGAGATTGCTCCCCCTCAATTAGGCCATTGTATGTAAAGAGGCTCTTCAAAACTTGTGAAGTTTCTAAATCGGCTCCTCCTCAAACTGACCATTCCCTTTTATAGATTCAACACTTTAACATCATGATCACGTTTGAGGGTCTTGATATTAACCATCTTCTTCTTTGTCTGAATCAGTCAATCAACTGGAGTACTAAATGATAACACCAAGTTCAAATCCCAGAAGTAACTATAGAACTCGAACAAAGTAACAAACCACAGAATATGTCGGAGTGGAAGACACCAATCTCCCTGACACGAATAATGAAGCTCGATCCCTTCGTGACTTATAACCCCATCATACACATTTCTCCTCCCACGAAAGAATAGAAAGAACACACGCATATTCTCCCTCTCAAAAGTAGCATGCTAATGACATTTTTGCCATAGTCGAAAGGAAAAGGACATACGCTTGTTCTCCCCCTCAAAAATGGCATGCAATGACAGTTTTGCCATAGTTGAGATTCCGTAATGGTTGAAATTAATCAGATGCAACATAAATATGTGTCTAGCACCAAAAACTACTGCGAAGAAGATCATGATTAAAACACTCTTGAAGCAGCCCCTCTTTTGTTTCCTCATCAATGGTTTAGCAAATGAAGAGTTCCATGCAGCTTGTAATACACTTAAACCACTTGTTGAAATGTGTTAAACCTTAGAGGGAGAAAATATCTGCGTATAAGAGCCGAATGACCATTCTACAAACATCATCAACATTTAGTATCTTCATCCTTTCCCTTCTCCCCCTCAAAAATTGCATATGCCTGTTTGCAATTTTTGATTGAATAAGTGAAGCACAAAAATATAATCCAATGTATGTCGATCCACTTGATGATTGTACGAACATGGGAAAAGCATGAAGCTTGTTGATGAGAATGGTCATAAATAAGAAGATTTCTCTTCTTTCTAAGATAAGGCGCACTGAAACGTACACCTTTCTTTTCTTTGAGGAATGGGGCCTGAAGTGTTATCTACAGACGCCATTATGTTGAAGAGCGAGGCCTGAACTGATGTGAATAGACGTCATTATGTTGAAGAACAAGGCTTGAACTGATTTGTTCAAACGTCATTGCCGTTGAAGAACGAGGCTTGAACTGAAGTGTTCAAACATCATCTCTCTCTCTTTTCTGCTTCTCTCTGCTAACTTGTTACCAACCCCATTATCATTCTGTCGGCTATATGTCGTGACTACTGATGGAGAAAAAAACCCAATATGATGAACTTGAGACTGAAGTAAAATAACCCGAACTTGTGACTTAAGCTTGCACTAATGTGTGACTAAGAGCGGTGTAGAGAGTTTGTGAAACATCGAATCCCTAAGTACTCTATACTCTTCAACCAACCAACCATCAAGTATAAGACGTACATCACCTCTTGAATATCCACAACTTTGTATGACACTGAGCACTACAACGTAACTCCTTAAAATGATAGTTATTTTTTGGTAATAGAAAGGAAGAATCCCAAAAATAACTACATAACCAAGTCTTCGTCATTGTGAAGGTTAAAAGCTCGAACAAGGATCTCGAAGAATCTTCATCCAACCACCCCGATATCTTCAGATATTAAGTATACGCACCCGTGAAATTTCCCTTCAACCTCAAATAAATAATAATGAATTGACGCCGTAGTCACATCTTGTGGTTTAACTGCCCAAATCTAGCCTCTTTGATGTTTTGAATGAACTTTGATAATGGTTTTATCCCGATCTTGTCAAACACACATAACCCCATAAAAAACACATAACCCCGAAAAAAATCGTTATAACCAAAATGCCATGAAGTATGTCAAAACTCATCCAATACATGAAGTACATACATTATCCCTTCTTCAAAGTTGATGTCGTAGCACCAATGTCAATTAAGATCCGGAAATGCACTTTTCTATCTCCAGGATAGTTTCATCATCACGGGATTTTACAAATCTATGATTTAAACCGAGAAATAGGTTCTTTCGCGGGATTTTACAAAACCAAGAAGAAACCGTGAGACAATGATAAATTGAATGTGTTATGACAAATCTGGTTTTGGTGAATAACTGTTTAAGGGAACATGCAAGAGATCAGCAACAATTCTTCTCACAAATGTAGAATACTTCACAAACCATGCTAAGTAAAGTAGGATAAACTACTTCCCCCTGGAGGTTGACCTTATATCATCAAATTACACGTTTCTCCCCCATGATGGTTTCAAACTTTCGGAAGCAACATATACGTGTACGACCATATACCCGAGAAGCTCTTGTCTTAAGCAAACATCTTGAAAAATCATGAATGGTATTGAGGATCTTGAAAGATTTTGCTTAGACTGTGAAGTATATTTGACGCGAAGTAGCGTCGAATATCCCATGAGAATTGCTGATCACATCTTAACCATTAAACCCATTAGCTAACAAATCCACCTCTTATTCTGCCGGCTATTGTTGTGACCACTTAGTGAAGTAAACCTGATATACCCAATTTGAAAATGAAGTAGAATTTCCCAAATTTGTTACTTAAGCTTGCACTGTTGTTGGAAGAACGGTGTAGAGAATTTGTGCACCATGCAGATCTCTTAGTACTCAATACCATCCTGACAAAGTATGAGACTATTATCACCTCTTGCGATTATCCACAACGTCATATACGTGTGACACTGAGTACTATAATGTAACTCATTTAAGTGATAGTTAACCAGGTCTTCAACCATCCACCCCGACTTCTGGAAACTAGATAAACCAAGTCTTCAACTTAAATCTTAAGCACGAGCAAGTTATCAATGAAAGTCATGCATCCAACTAACCCCGACTTCAAGATAAAATAAGATCACGCCTTTGTGAAAGTCAACTTCAATATCAAATGAGTGATACCCGATTAACTCCGTAATCACTTTGACATTCAAAGTCCAAATTCTCACTTTAGACACCCCGTGTTTTGGTGAATTAAGGTTTGAAAACTAGGGTTTTATATGTTGAGATTTCCGTTCTTGTCAAAAAATGCATAACTTCAAAAGTTAGCCACTTTGTCGTTACGTACTTCAAGTAACCATTAAACCACAACTATATCAAAAATTTGCATAATCAAAACTTAGCTCAAACACTCGACATTTATACAAACTTTCGGATGATAGAATTTGCAGCTCAAAATATTATGATAAACATTAAGCTCATTTTAATCCAACTAAACAAACTATATCAATAGATTAGCCCATCCATCCTCGGCCCAACTCCAAAAACCCCAATCAAACACATTAAAACCCGGGCTCAATAAAATTGTTAAACCCGATCCACCTCCAACTCCCCTAAATATACGGGTATTTAATAACACAATAACCCTAGTACACACATTTTATCTTAACCTAATCTCTTACAGCTTTTAGTCCGCCCCCAACACCTTATCTCCTCTCACCTAACATATCCACATCACACAAATTGATTATCCGTGATGAGGCGAAAAATGAACCACTTTTAAGGAGTCATTTAAGCCCGGAATTGAATTTATTTGATCAAATATTGCCCTAAATCGTTCCTTTTGTGATTTTAGGTACTTTGGGAGTGAAATCTGGAAAAGGAAGCAATTCGGACGTTTTTGGAGCATAAAAGTGAAGAAAACGCCAAAGACTTAATTTTCCATGCTGAGAACAGTACCTGACGGCGTTAAGAGGAAAATCATGACGGCGTCAAGAGTAAAAGTGGTGACGATCCAGTACAAACCTGACGGCGTCACAAGAAGGGCGTCAAGAGTTAATTTTGTGACGGCCTGCATAAGGAGACCACATAACGGCGTCAGACCCAGATCTAGACAGTCCGAGAAACTATTTGGCGGCGAGATGACGGCGTCAGACATTTGTTCTTGACGTCGTCACCTTCTAAACTCTATATATAGTTTTCTATTTTTCATTCATTAAAGAGGAACTTGTGTGGAGAAACCCTAGGGCCGAACTTTGTGAACCCTAGCTCGTATTTTACAGTATATTCAAGGGTTTTCACCCCTTGAATCCTTTCATGTGCTATTGAGATAAGTCTTCTCTTAATTCAATCAATATGTCTATGTGTTGGTTGTCTATATCTTGTGCTTGTCTTGATTTCACCATGTTAGGCTAGATCTATCTTGTGTTTGCTTAGATATAATGAAACCTAGATGTTAATTATGTGTTGATTACTTGTTTATGGTTGTATTAGATGAATGATTTCAATGTTAGGCTTAAGAAAACTGGCAGATCTCCATTGTGTAACATGCTTGAACGTCTTAGGAAACATGAACCGATGTGTACTAGGTTTTATTGGTTGTATTTAATGAATGAGTAAATTCTAATGATCCCATGTTAGGAGCTTCTTAGCCGGCTCGACATAGGAGTGAAGTAGGCACTCATAGGATTGGGGAAGTAAGTACGCCACCCCATGAATGGTATTAAGGAATACAATCCGTCATCCACGCAACTATAACAAGTAATTAACGTGTAAAAGATATCTAGGGAGTAGTGAAATCTAAGTAAACACATTTCTCCCATATATTGTTCACAACTTTAGTATAATTTAGTTTATTTTCATTTCTAGTATTTTATTTTGATTGCATCTTAGTATTGGGTTAGTTGACTAGCAACTAATTCCGCCCAAATCCTTCAAACCTGAGATTTTTACTTGCTTTCTTAAAAATATAAAAATACAAAAAGAATCATCCCTCATCTCTAGACCTAGTCTTTAGGTTTTCTAATCCTAGCGACACTATTCCTAGCTGAACGATCAATCCCCCGGTACTTGTCATTATACTATACTACATCGATCAGGTACACTGCCTGGTGGGGGTTGTAAGCTTCTCGAGATCCCTTGAGAGGTAAAGCCTGGTGCAATCCCCACGCATCAAGTTTTTGGCGCCGCAGCCCGGGGAATAGTTATTGTCTAGGTTAGAATCTCTTTTTATTAGGTCTACTTACTAGATTCCTTTCTAGTAAGATTTTATTTTTATTTTTAGGTTCTCTTTAGTCTATCTTAATTCTTCGTGTTTTTGTTCGTAACTCTTCACCACCCGACATCATGGACGATGGGAACATCTTTGAACCCGTCATCCCACCACAACAAAACCCACCACTAGAACCTCTTAGGCCCTGAACCTTAGGAGAATACTCCCGACCTAGCCACCAAGGCTATCGAAACACTATTGAGCTCACCGGAGCCAATGTGACCCCCTTGCGATCCGACACCATCCGGTTGGTGCAAAGCGGATGTGCATTCCATGGACTTCGTTCCGAAGATCCTAATCAACATCTCAAGGACTTCCTCAAAATCGTAGATTCCATAGACCTAGATGTTGCAACTAGAGAGACAACCCGCAACTAGAGAGACAACCCGATTACGCCTATTCCAATTCTCTCTACGTGATCAAGCTAGTCAATGGCTTGAACGTTTACCCGCGGGATCCATCACCACATGGGATGATCTCACCACTCGTTTCATTGCTCAATTTTTCCCACCGGGGAGAACTACCAAGCTTAGAAATGACATCTTGATGTTCCAACAACGTCAAGGTGAAACTCTTTATGAAGCATGGACTCGTTTCAAGGACTTACTCCAAAAAGTCCCTCATCATGGCATAGATCTTTGGCTCCAAGTCCAAATCTTTTATGACCATATCGATCTCTCCACAAGGAGAGCTATTGACCAATCGGCCGGTGGTAAGCTACGTGATCTAAGTGCGGAACAATCATGGGAACTCATAGAAGATCTTGCTCTCTATGACAACGAAAGTTAGAATGATCCCCGTGATTTGAACAAAACGGTCATGGCAATGTCTTTGCCTTCGAACAACTCTAGCACTCCCGACCGTAGGATCATGGAACTTGAGGACCAAGTCAAGTTTCTCATGAAATCTTACGAAGCTCCTAAGCCTTCAAGCCAAGTGAACAAAATCACTTCTTCATGCGAATTATGTAGTGGTCCCCATGACACTCGTGATTGTGTGAAACTCCCCGGAACAGCTTTTGCGGACTATGAATCCTCGCGTACCGATGAAACGGGAGATAAGTGGTACACTTTCAAACCCGAGCCAAACCCTTACGGTGATTCATACAACCCCTCTTGGAAAAATCACCCAAACCTTAGGTGGAAACAAAATCAAGCCAATTCTTCCAATCCGCCTAATCGTTACCAACCAAACGATCCACCCTCCAACCGTACTTTCAACAACAATCCTTCTAACAACTATGGTAGTACCAACAATCTTGAAGGATTGATGTCTAAGTTCATGGCATCTCAAGAAGCTCGCATAGCTAAGTTTGAAACCGAATTCAACCAACAACAAACGGAGATGACTAACAAGATAGAAAACTTATTGAAAGCCCTCAACAACCAAGCGTTAACCACACCTAGGAAGGACACTAGGGACACCAATAACGGAATCCAAATTAAGGACCCCTCATCATCCAAACATGTCCACTTTGTCAATGTTGTCACCATTAAGCCAATAGATAAGAATATGGAAGAAAGTGACAAAGATGAAGTTGAAATAGAGACCGAGACTAGGAATGAAATTAGGGAAGTTGAGGTTAATAAGGAAGAGGAGTTAGAGGAAGTAGAGACTATAGAGAAGCACTTTGATAAGTTGCCCACCAAGGAAGAATGGGAATACCATTAGGATTTATTTGATAGTCCCGAGACACCATATATCCTTGGCACACCCCTTATCAAAATGGGAGACCCCTCTAACATCAACATACCATGCAACATCGGGCATATGCATATATGGAAAGCTTACATCGATCCTAGATCTCCTGTAAACATCATGACTAGGACCTATTACAATTGGGTGATGAAGAAACAACTTGATTATATGATGATGCCCAATAAGAATTTGATAAGTAATTTTGTAGGAAGAGTGAAGGGATTGCATGTGATTATAGGTAATTTCACTTATGAGATCGATTTTATGATAGTAGAAGACACTCGTCTGGTGATAGATGATTGCCTAAGCCAAGTAATATTCGGAAAACCATTTGTTGAGGCCACTAGGATGAGTTATGATCCGACTTTAGGGATAGTTAGATTCAAGGAAGAGAATGATGAGATTGCCTACCAAATGCCCTACAAGATTGAGCAATACCGCCTCCTTTCTAATATAGAAAAAGAACACAAACAAGCAGCTTACTATAGGAATGATGAGGATAGACGTTGAGGAGTAGAGTATGTGAAGAATAGGATGCTTGGTTTCTATAAAGAATGCTTGAAATTAGGTTCGGAATACAAAACTGGCTTAGAAGATGACCTAGAGAGTGAAACCAACGATGAGGTCACGTAGTAACCCATGACCTTGAGTCTAGCTACAAGACTCGTAAATAAAGAAAAGCGCTTCTTGGGAGGCAACCCATGTTTTGTGTGATTTTTATTTTGTTTGTTTGTTATTTGCTTCCGTATGCATGCTTTATTTTTATTGTTGGTAGATCATGTTTCAAAACTAAATAGTGGAAATACTTTATTTTGTTGTTTGGCCTAGTCTTAACTTCACTCAAAGGTATTTTTGCAAAAGATAAGTGTAAGGGGAAACCCCAAATATGTTTTTAAGAAACAAACCGATCATGATTCTCCACAATATTAAGTGAACATGTATATTCGTATTTGTTAGAGTCAAATGCTTGTATCGAGTCATAATGAAGTTTTGCAGGATTTTCCAGGAAGTAGAACCAAGTTTTTCCAGAAATTTTCCGGAAACTTAACATAAGAATTTCTGCAGGTCACTTCTGACGGCGTCACGATTTTACTCTTGACGGCGTCACGTGTAAAAATCTGGAAATTTTACCGGTTTTGTTTTTCTAACGGAGTCTTAAAGTTTTTGTTGAATTACTAGTTTCATAATCTCCAGGAAATCTGCAAACATCATTCCACAAGCATTATATCTTATTTTGTTTTCTAGGATTTATTAGTATATGTAGATTTCCGCCGATTTTATGCGAGGTTGCCTTGTCTGTTTTCTCAGGATTTACAGGTTATGTATGACAAGAAGATGATTATTATTCTGGAAGGGAAGCTTTGATTGTTCATTTTCTTGGAGGAAGATCTAACCTGGCCAACTTATTATCCATACCGAGCGAATCAGGGGAGTATTTGATTTCATTCTTTTTACTTATTTCACTTTTACATTCTTTACTTGAACATTGGGGACAATGTTCATCCTAAGTGTAAGGGGAGGGTAAAATGATGATACCTTACAGATACACTTTCGCTTGAGTTTGTTTGTTTGATGGTAGATGTGTAATAAAACTATGAGAAATACTTGTTAGTGTAATTTTAGCGCCAAATTTAAATTTTTTTACAACATTTAGGAGTGAAACTTTAGCCATAGCAAGCGTCTCATGGATAGGAGATTGTATGACTAGCACATAACCGTATCATTCAGAAAAATTTTCCACCCAAATATGTGAGGTTCGCCTTTAGATTTGATAGGAAAAGCATTTACTATTAGTGCTTATGAGTGTGCCGGTAGCATTTAGATTCTAGAACTTGCGTTAGTGATGCATCTCGAGACCGGTAGTGAGACTACATTCGTGTAGTAGGATTTACTACATGATAAGAGGCATTAGGATCACCCTTGTGTTAAACCCGTGTTATAATTACTTGACCATTTAAGTCATATTACTTGGCTAGTTAAGTCAACTAATTTTTCCCACACCTTAGCGTTGTACTCATTTTTAGTACACGAAACCCCTAGTACACCCCTCCGAGACTATCTTTTCGTTTCTAACTTTAAGCATTTTACTTAAAGGAAGAATTTGTTACACCCCACTTAAATGTACACCCAAATCGCCTTAGCCTTCCGTGTATGCACTCATCTTTAGTGCATTATTGTTATTTGTAAAACCTTAAGTTAATTATCTAATTGATTACATGGTTGCTAAGTCGAGTCATATCCTTGTACATATTGTTTTGGGACGATTGGGACTCATGGGTAAAGTACTAATTTTATGGAGTAATGGGGACGAACATCAATTATTACCCCCGTATGTGCGTTAATCTTAAATGTACTCCAAGTGTTTTGATTTTCTTAATTCGATTAATTAGATTAGTTTATTGTAAAGTATGTAAAAATTCAAGTGTAAGGGGAATTTTCATTCCCTATGATGTATTATTTTGGATGGTAGGGTAAGAGTGTATAAAAAAAATAGAAAAAGAAAAAAAGAGAAAAAAACATACGGACTACCATCCCTTTTCATTCTATGTTCATTTTATGTTTTTGTTATTTTTCATTTATTAGCTTAAGTCGAAGTCTAGTCTTGGCTTAGCAACGCCATTTTGTACATGTAATTAACCAAGATTGTTAACTCGCCACCAGTAAAGACTGCCTATATCCAACAAAACCGTGTATTTCATATCCCTACACCTAACGTTACAACCCTTTAAAAGACCTCTTTGATAGTTTATCCTAGGTACTTACGCCATGTGGTGGACGTTTGATCCTTTCCCAAGCCTATGGTAATCTATTTTGCTATGACAGGTAGTGAGAGATGTTTTCCATTTCCATATTGTAATTTATACTTTATTACACCCGAGAGATGTGAGTATCTAAACACTATTTGTGAGGTGCTAGTGTATGACCTCCATGCTTGTATTTGGTCTTTAGTGGAACGATTATTTGTTGTAATTACTTTTATATTAGTGTTAAATGACCCCTAACTTGTATTTTGATTAGAATAAAAGCGCATTTGCTTGAGGACAAGCAAATCTCAAGTGTAAGGGTATATGATGAGGCGAAAAATGAACCACTTTTAAGGGGTCATTTAAGCCCGGAATTGAATTTATTTGATCAAATATTGCCCTAAATCGTTTCTTTTGTGATTTTAGGTACTTTGGGAGTGAAATCTGGAAAAGAAAGCAATTCGGACGTTTTGGAGCATAAAAGGGAAGAAAATGCCAAAGACTTAATTTTCCATGCTGAGAACAGTACCTGACGGCGTCAAGAGGAAAATCATGACTGCGTCAAGAGTAAAAGTGGTGACGATCCAGTACAAACCTGACGGCGTCACAAGAAGGGCGTCAAGAGTTTATTTTGTGACGGCCTGCATAAGGAGACCACATGACGGCGTCAGACCCAGATCTAGGCAGTCCGAGGAACTATTTGGCGGCGAGATGACGGCGTCAGACATTTGTTCTTGACGCCGTCACCTTCTAAACTCTATATATAGTTTTCTATTTTTCATTCATTAAAGAGGAACTTGTGTGGAGAAACCCTAGGGCCGAACTTTGTGAACCCTAGCTCGTATTTTACAGTATATTCAAGGGTTTTCACCCCTTGAATCCTTTCATGTGCTATTGAGATAAGTCTTCTCTTAATTCAATCAATATGTCTATGTGTTGGTTGTCTATATCTTGTGCTTGTCTTGATTTCACCATGTTAGGCTAGATCTATCTTGTGTTTCCTTAGATCTAATGAAACCTAGATGTTAATTATGTGTTGATTACTTGTTTATGGTTGTATTGGATGAATGATTTCAATGTTAGGCTTAAGAAAACTGGCAGATCTCCATTGTGTAACATGCTTGAACGTCTTAGGAAACATGAACCGATGTATACTAGGTTTTATTGGTTGTATTTAATGCATGAGTAAATTCTAATGATCCCATGTTAGGAGCTTCTTAGCCGGCTCGACATAGGAGTGAAGTAGGCACTCATAGGATTGGGGAAGTAAGTACGCCACCCCATGAATGGTATTAAGGAATACAATCCGTCATCCACGCAACTATAACAAGTAATTAACGTGTAAAAGATATCTAGGGAGTAGTGAAATCTAAGTAAACACATTTCTCCCATATATTGCTCACAACTTTAGTATAATTTAGTTTATTTTCATTTCTAGTATTTTATTTTGATTGCATCTTAGTATTGGGTTAGTTGACTTGCAACTAATTCCGCCCAAATCCTTCAAACCCGAGATTTTTACTTGCTTTCTTATAAATATAAAAATACAAAAAGAATCATCCCTCATCTCTAGACCTAGTCTTTAGGTTTTCTAATCCTAGCAACACTATTCCTAGCTGAACGATCAATCCCCCGGTACTTGTCATTATACTATACTACATCGATCAGGTACACTGCCTGGTGGGGGTTGTAAGCTTCTCGAGATCCCTCTAGAGGTAAAGCCTGGTGCAATCCCCACGCATTAATCCGCCTTTGATAATCAAAACCCAAACAATCACAACTCATACTTTTTTTTAAACAATTTCGCACGATACGCAGCCACCCAAACACTCTTTCTTGTGCAATCTTCTACTCGAAGAACACACAAACTGAACCCCTTGGTATCTTACTGCCACGAGAAGAGAGTTACAACAACTCCATTTAACCTTGACGAGGGTTTGTGGTTTTGTACCAGGTAGGTTTATCAACTTTAATTGTTTTGGTGATTCTTTGATCGAATGAAAGAAAGAACATAACATGTTTGTTATGATTCTTACTTTATATTCGTATATAAACAAGAAGTTGTCTTTCTTACAGATCGATGATGATTTGTTTATTTTCATGTTTTGATCTATAACGGTCATGGGAATAATTGTTCCACACAAAAGAAAACGACTGAGATCACTTTGTCTGTGAAGTTTACATCTTGAACAAACTAAAGATAAAGAATAACAGATTTGTTATTTACTTTATCCTTTTGTGTCGGATATGAATAGAAGCTATGCTTCAAAAGTGATCTATGAAGAGTTGGTTATATCGTTATGAAAGGTTCATTAAATCTCATAAGAGATGCATGCGATAAAAACCAAACTGAGATCTTCTTTTTATTTCATTTCTTTTTATTCTTATTTTCGAATCTGAGATGTTGTATAGAAATGAAAGGATCTGACTTTGTAGAAGTGTTCTGAAGTTGTGTTTGTTCTTGAAGATGGATGAGATGAGATAGTTGTAGTTTGTTGTTGTGTTGGTGACGGGGCTTAGGATTGGTTATGATTGTATCGAATTACAGGATATTTGAATCATCCTTTTCATTTTGCTTTTTGTTTTTGTGTTTGGATTTAGAGGTTGGACTGATGATGATACAATCTGAAGTCACAATGATTCACTCTTCTTCATCTTCATTTCTTTCTTTTTGTTTGACAAATCACATGACTTGATGAAATTTGGGCAGCAATTCGTTTTGATTTTGCAAATAAAAATGATTTTTAAAAGCAAATCGCTATGGAAAAACGCTGAGCAAATCGCTAACATTTTGAACCAAATCGCTGTTGACTGAAAGTAGACCCAGATCTGTCACTATTGTATTATTCTGTCTTTATGCCACAAAAGGTAATTCAAACAAAATAGCAGAAGTTGTATGCACTAATCGCTACCAGAAACAGCTAATCACCACTTTTTGACCAGATTGCTACCAATAGACATACCAAAAGACCAGATTCCGACAAGTATTCCGACCATCTATTCTTGACCACATTATTTGGACACACAAGTTTCACGTTAAAAGAACAAAAGTCACTATGGAACATAAAGTTCACAAACAATATGTAAACTGTGTAAATTAAAGCATTGTACTTTTAGACCATTTGAATACATAAAAGGTGAATAAAACTGTTACCAATAAAGTGGCAAAAAACATTGTCGGATTAAAAAAAATGATGTAAACACAGCTTGCAACATGATACGAACGACACCAAAATCATCCAAATATCAACCTTGGCTCTGGTACCAATTGTAGGATCGAAACATATGTTGATTCTTGTGAGATTCAGGTGGTCTTGGGTTATGGAAGATGAAGTTAGCCATGGAACAAGTTAGAGTGAGAAAGAGAGAGAGGGGATGTTTCTAGTGAGAGAAAACACCTTGTGGGTGTGTGTATTGAATGAAACAACCAACCCTTCCCTTGTGTGAGAAGGGGTATATATACACTTACAATATACGCCCTTCTGCGTGCTGTGGATCAGGTGTACGGTGGGTAAAGACCCGTCCGTCCTCCACGGTGTGACTATATCTAATCTAATACTATAATATCTAATCTAATAAATACAAAACTAAGAGCTATGATAAATATGCAAATACATGGGGTGACCGAACCTTTTTCTTAATCCTAACAATATTAATTATTTAAATAAAAAATATTTAACTATTTAATTAAAACTAATTAACTAAAAGGCTTTATACGACAAATTTTAACTATAAAATTGCAAAATTAATTCTTAAAATTATAAAATGACTTAAAATAAATTGAGAAACTAAAAATACCTATTTTTGTCTTTTTGTGGAATTTATATTAATTAAATACTAATTATATTAATTAAACTAATTAAACTAATTTAAATTACTAATAATACTACAAATGACTTAGAAAATTATAGAAAAATTTATAAATCTAATTAACCATCACAGGAATCCTAAAAAATTATAAAAAGTTTATAAAAATTATTTTTAGACTATTTTACTAATTATTTACTTATTTATTAATTAATATCTAATTTAACTAAATTAATTAAGAAAAATGGAAAATGAATAGTGGTAATTAAGAAAATATTTTCTAAAATTACTTTATGATTTACAAGTCCTAGGAAAAATATAAAAAGGTACTGTTGTTAATTAAAAATTAATAAAACTTTTTAATTACTAATATTACTTAATTATTAATTAAACTAATATTAATTCTAATAATTACTAAATTAAAAGAGAAAAATCTAGGAAAATTACTGAAAATACTTTATGATGAAATAAAATTAAGAAAAATATAAAAATGATGAAGTGCTTAATAATAAGCTGAAAAGAAAAATTAAAAAGATAAATCCTATTAAATAGAAGCTATCACTAATTTTAAAGTTGGTTTTTGTTGGTTTTTCTTTTTGACAACTGATTATAAGCTAAAAATAAACAACTTTTGTGAAAAGACTTGTTTTGTAGCTTAATAATAAGCTGTGTGCACCCCCTTTGTGCTTTAACAGTTGAGTTTATAACTTTTTAGGACTTGTGGATTTTTGAAAAAGCTATCAAATGAACAAATAGGCCTAGACAGATGGATAACAACTTGAAATAAGAAAATGGAATCAAAATAAGCACATGAATAACCTGATGAAGCCAAATAAGCACTTATCTAACTACAAGGCCAAAACAGGCCTTACACAGGGACTTTTGGACCTCTGTGGGGTCCACAGAAGTAAAGGGGGTCCAAAGTAAGCTTTGACCCTTGAAGTTGACCTGGTCAACTCTGGAATAAGCCAATAAGCTAGGCTTATGGCTTATTATAGAGGCTAGGGTGAGACTTGGAACTTGGGGTCAAACACTGAGTGAGTAAGTGTAGGCTTATGAGAATCAGGTCAAAAGGATGGTCAAATAAGCTATCCTACAATAAGCTGAAGTCCAAATTAAGCCTGGTTATGGAAACTAGAGCTGATAAGCTCTTCAAAAAGCCAATGGCAAGGTGTGGGGTCCACTGGGTCAGTCACAAAGAAACTTGGAAATTTGGCCAATGTCCTGTGCACAGGGCATGTACTTGCCCTGCAATGCTAAATAAGCACTTACACAAGCTACAATTAACATCACAAAAATAAGCTGAACATAGATTTTGAAAGATGAGTTGATGGACTTTGATTTGTGAAAAGCTCAGGGTCCCAATCTAAGTACAAAAATCAAAACAAATCTCCCAATTTTTGGATTTTCTAATACAAGTGTATTTTTGACTTTTTGAAATTATGATCCAAGTTGACTTTTGTGAAACTCTACCTTAATTTAAGCACTGATTAAGTTGAAATAAGCTAGAATAAGATGAAATTGAGCTTTATTACCTACTTGTGAGTGTAAATGGGGCTTATGCCACTTTAAATTCCACACATAGAGATGATTAGACCTAATCTAAGTGATTTTGACTTTTTATCAAATGAGGGCAAGTTTTTAAGGTTTACTTGTCCTAATATGAACTAGATGAGCATGTGTAAAGCAAAAGTGATCAACAAATCACCTCCAATCACAGTGAAACAGTAAGATCCAAACACCCCTATATTAATAAGTTTTACTAACTTTTTGAGTTTCAGACCTAGTTTCTCCAAACTAATGATCCATCTACACTACTTAACTATATTAAAGATTAAATGAACAAGAAAAATCAAGCCAGGAACATTAGAACGCTAAAATGAGTTGGAATCAAAAAGGAATGATCTTACAGTTGCCTTCCAAGCTTTTTAGCCAAGAAACAAGAACCAAGAACCTTTCCTATAGAACCTCCACAGGTTCACTAACCCAGGGCCATCCAGAACTCACCCTGCTCCAGCTTTCTTCATCATTAAACCTGTAATTCCCTTTTGTTGACTTTCTTTGACTTTTTTGTATTTTTGATTTTTTTATAACTAAACTATTTTTTAGGGTTACTAATAGCTTTTATAAGCTATATAGGAGCTTATGTAAGCTTATGAGTCTCTAAACAGCTACTAAGAACCAACAGAAACTTAAATTGAAAATTTAAATTGCAAACTTGAAATTTGAAAAAGAAACTTAGGATTGATTGATTGATTCTGAATTCACATACACTAGAAAGGAGATTACAAGCTTTGAAAACAAAGATTACAACTAATTTTGCCAGTTACAATTACAATGACACTAAGTTTAACTAATTTAACTACCCTTTCTTACTTGTTGCTTCTTTCCAATTATAGCTGAGGATTAAGGTTCCTGGAGGCCTTCTGAGCATATCCCATCAATAAAATGGACCATTGGGTGAGTGAGATTCAATCTCAGCCGTTTGCTTGTTTTGGCGGGAAAATTGGATAAACCAATTGGGGTCTGTTTTGCGTGTGGGATTGGGGTAGCATTAATTGTGGGTGGCTTGTAGTGTTTAGAGGTGGTGGGTTGGGCGGTGGAAGCAAGTGGAGGAGGGGGTGGAAGTGATTGATGTGCAGGGCAAGTTGGGAGGGAAAGGGGGTGGTGGTTTGACTTGTTTGACCTAGGGATTATTTAGAACGATTTTAAGTGGGATTGGGCTTAGGGGTGGGCTTTGGGTGTTGTGGATCAGGAAGTTGGGTTTGGATGGGTGTTGGGTTGGATTTGGATTTTATTAATACAAAGGGTCCGTTTGATTTGGTATTAATAACAAGGACCAATTTTGTAATTTGCAGATTTTTGAGGGACCTGATTTGCCAAGTTTCCTAAGTACTCACAAGGGTGTTTTCTGCCAAGTATGAATAGTACAGGGTCCCATGTTGATTTTTCCACTTTTAAAATTCCCAGGGACTAAATCTGCCATCTTTTGAAACTTGAGGGACCAATCATGTAACTTTGCCAAACTTTCCACTTCAAGGACCATTCCGGCCAAAGATTAGTAGCACAAGGACCAAAATTTATTTTTCTCAAAGTTTTTACATCCCAGGGACCATTTTTGTCAATTTTGCAAAATGCAGGGACTAAACTTGTAATTTTGTGAAACTTCACACCAAAAGACTATATGTGTTTATTTGTGATTCAAAAGGACCTTTGGTGACTTTTTCATGTTTTTGAATAACCAGGGACTAGATTTGACAAGTTTTGAATGTTGAGGGACTGAAACTGCCAATTATGCAAACTTTGTTCATATTTCATCTATTTTTGATCATTTTGCATTTGAAACATATAAAACACAATTCTGGAATATTTTCAATATTTTGATGCATATTTGAGTGTTTTTAGATGTTTTGGCCGTTCATATGAGACAAAATTGATGAGTATTTACACACTCATAAAAAACTAACGGAAAATGCCTCTTGGTGGCTTTTTTGCAAATTTGCGTAACGTTAATGGATTTTTTACGTGACTTTTTTTCTCGGTCTCATTTTTGCGATTTCGTGATAGTTTAGGGACCATTTTTGCATTTTACCCTTGATTTTTATTAGGTACTCGAGTACTCAAATGTTCTAATACGCTTTTATATATAATCATAAAAATAATGCATTGACTCAAATGCAGTGTTTTGAAACCTGGGTCGAACCGGCCGGGTTAACCGATTCCACGCAAACAAGCAGGTTAAAAAAACCCAGGTTTTTAAAACATGGTTAACCGGTTAGTCCCGCCGGGTTTTGAGTGACCCAGGTCAACAAGGTTCTCGAAACCCGGCCAGGTTTTGTTTTTTCAAAAAAATTTAAAAAACACCCGGGTCAACCCGGGTTGACCCGGTGGTCGAACCAGTTGACCCGGCCGTCGAACTGGTCGAAAAAATAAAAAAAGAATAGATTGAAAATCGAGTTGACCTGGCGGTCGAACCGGTTGACCCGACCCGGTGGTCGAACCGGTTGACCCGGCGGTCGAACCGGTCAAAAAAAATAATAAATTGAAAACCGAGTTGACCTAGCGGTCGAACCGGTTGACCCGGTGCCCGGTGATTCGACCAGGTCGATTTCGAACCCAATTTTCAAAACATTGCTGATGAGTGCTCAAACACTCATCATTTTTGGTTAAATCTGAGCTGTAAAACATACAAAAACACTCAATAATGCATCAAAATACTAAAAATATTCCAAAATTGTGTTTTATATGTTTCAGATGCAAAAAGAGTAAAAAACAGATGAAAAACGAATAAAGTTTGCATAATTGGCAGTTTCAGTCCCCCGACTTTCAAAGTTTGGCAAAAATAGTCCCTAGAATTCAAAAATGTGGAATTTTATCAAAATAGGTCCTTGTACTATTTAGGATTGGCAAATTAAAACCTTTTTGATAATTATGGGAAAATGGCAATTTTAGTCCCTAGGGTTTGGAAATTTACAAAAATGGTCCTTGGGTGTTTATTTGTGAAAAATTACATTTTGGGTCCTTGGGTTATTGAAGTTTGGCAAAATAAACCCTTTTGAATAACTTTGGAAAGTTGTCAACCTCAATACCCTTAACTTCATAATTTTAAATATTTGGTCCTTGTGTTATTTACAAACCAAACCGGGCCCTTTGTTAATAAAAAACCAAAACTTAACAATACCCCATTTCAATTAACCAAGCCCACCTTATAATATCCTTGGCCCAACCACCAAACCAGGCCCAACTCTAAATAATACTACTCCCCCGTTTTAATACTCCCTGGTCAAACACCACCTCATCCCCTCCACTTGACCTGCTTCTCCTCTGCCACACTCCACAAACCCCCTCCTCCACATCAGATATCCCATCACTTGTTCCCTTAGCCTCCAATACCCTCCAAACTCCATTTAATGCTCACAAGAGTCTCACAAGCAACCACAACTGCCAAAACCAACTTTTCCCGCCAAAATGGATTTGACGGCCAAGATCAAATTTCAAGCATCCAATGGCTAGGAAATGAAGTGGGAAAGAGCAAGAAAGCTTCTGGGATCCTTATAAGTGAAGAAAAAGTGGAGAAAGAGGGAGTAGTTCACTGTAGTAGTTATAGTATAATGTAGGATGTCGTTTTAGCTTAAAATTCCTTTCTCAGTTGTAATTTTTAGTTTTAAAGGATTGTAATCTTCAATTTCAGTGTAATTTTAACTTTGTTTAACTTTAATTTCAAATTTCCTTTTGTGAATTCGTATTTAGCATTTCTTAGTGAAATTGACAACTTCATTGATTAGTGTTAAATATTGTTGTTCTATGTTCCTTTAAGCTCAGTCAAGTTTATTTATAAGTTCTTAAAAGCTTTTAAAGTATTTTAACTAGTTTAGTTCAAGTTTGGCCAATAATCCATAAAAATACCTTAAAAATAGCTCTTAATTCAAAAATCAGTGTGGAAGAAGATTGCAGCAAGTGACATGGTGGAATCTGACTTTCTATGGTTTTAGAAGCCTCAAGGGAGGTATAGGTAGTGTTCATGGTTCTTGGTTTCTCAGTTCTCAGCTTGGATCAATTGTAAGCCCATTTCTCATATTTGGCAAAGTACTAGAGATTATTTTAAAAGCTGCTTATCTGAGTTCCTTTAAGTGCATTTGGTCTGGTGATGCTAGATTAATGCTTAGTTTGCATCATCTGCTCATTAAACTTATGATTGCTCATTATTGTATTTCCACTGATTAAATAGCTTGTTCTTGTTTTATAAAGTTTTAGATGTTAATGTTTGTATTTCAGTGCTTCAAATGACTTATTACATCATTATATGTCCTTAGGAAGCAATTCCATGGGCTACATCTGCCTTTTGATTTGTAAATCTCATTTTCACAATTTTAAGGTAGTGTTTGGATCAGATTGATTTGCTGAGTTTCACGGTGTCTTTGCTGTTTATCTTGGTTCATACATGTTACTTTGGGTTATCTTAGGTCAATAAATACATAAAATCCAGGTCTCCTTAGTTAAATAGTCAAAATCACCATCAAAATCCCTTAACAGTTAACTGTTGAAGGAATTGAGACTCATGAACCACCATATTAGTGCATAAGCTTGTGTTTTAGTGTAATTCAGCTCTATTTTAGCTTTTCATAGCTTCTTCATTCATTTATGATCAACACAACTTCACAAAAGTCAAAAGTTCAAGTTTTACATGAAAAGTCAAAGTTGCACATAGGCAGAAAAGGCAAAAATGTCAAGAATATTTGTGATTTTTGAGTAAGGATCTAGGGCTTGAAACTTTCAGGATTGATAGTCCCCCACTTTGTCTTTGATTTCCTAGTGTCATTCTATTTTTGTGATTTTTTATGTGGGCCCCACCTTTGCCCAAACATACCTGCAGGGGGAGTCACCTCCCCTGCACCACAGTTTTCATCCAACTTTCCAAGCTTGTACATAGCTTATTAGTGAACCTCAAGGGCTGATTCCTGGCCTTTTAGAGAGCCCATCAGCTCAGCTTTTAGGATTAAACTTTGCCTTGGATCCTTGTTCACCCTTGTGGGCTCCACAGCAGCTTGCAATCCATTCCTTGTGGACTGTTTGTACTCAGGATGGATTAGGATTTGCTTAATTGGCTTCTTAGCTTATTCTCTGCTGCTTTTCTCTCTTCTTTAGCTTCATGTGAGCATATCAAACTAGTGTGTAGCTTATTGTACCTTTGTTCAGCTTTATAGCTTTTATATTAGCTTATTCAAGCCTATTAAACCCATTTGAGCTTATTTAGTGTACTGTCAAACTAATAAGCTTGCATTTGGTTTATTTTTGAGTTTGAAAAATGTTGTCTTCATAAAAGTTAGTTGTTTTCAGTAGTTTAATAGTTTTGTGAAAGAAAAATAACAAAAATCAAAATTTAATTTCAAGTGATAGTTTCTATTTAATATTATTTATCTATTTAATTTTCCTTTTTAGATTTTTATTAAGTAACTTGAATTTTTATATTTTTATTAATTTCCTTTTAACTTAAAGTATTTTCAGAAATTTTTCCAGATTTTTATATTGTAATTTAGTATTAATTAGATTTAATATTAGTTTTATTAATAATTAATTAATATTTAAGTATTAAATTGCATAATTAGTTTTTATAAAGTAATACCTAGTTTTTATATTTTTCCTAGCTTTTATATGTTATAAAATAATTTTAGGAATTTTTCTAGAATTTCTACTGTTCATTTTCTAATTTTCTTAATTAATTTAGTTAAATTAGATATTAATTAATAAATAAGTAAATAATTAGTAAAATAGTCTAAATATAATTTTTAGAAACTTTTTATAATTTTTTAGGATTCCTGTGATGGTGAATTTGATTTATAATTTTTTTTATAGTTTTCTAAGTCATTTTAAGTATTATTAGTAATTTAAAAATAGTTTAAATAGTTTAATTAATATAATTAGTAATTAATTAATATAAAAATCACAAAAAGACAAAAAGACATATTTTTAATTTTAAAATTTGTTTTTAGTTATTTTATAATTTTAGAAATTTAATTTTCATTTTTCTAGTATTAAATTAATATTATATTGTATTTAAGTTGTTGAAATATTAATAATTAGTATTAAATAGTATTTACTTAATATGAAATAAGTAATTAGTGTAAAAATTTATTTTGTTTTTCTAAAAATTTTCTTTCATCCTTAGGTTTGTAAAAAAGACATTTTCACCCCCTGAGGGTTTTCAGATTTCAGTTTTCACTTTTTATTTTGCACGTTTACGTTAATTTAAATGTAAACGTACGCGTTTTTAGATTTTAAACGTTTTTTAGTATCTAGTTTTCACGTAATCATTCATATAGCTTATTTAAGCTATTTCTTCTTATATTCCTTAGTTTAATCAATCACAAACCCCTTTCTGTCCAAATTCACCCGATCACAAACCCGTTTGATTACCATCCACACCTCGTCGGGACATAACGACCCGGGGAAACCCTATATTCCACGGAGATTGACTCTAGGCTGTTTGACCTAGTTAACCATCCTTTGGTCAATTTAGGTTGACTGCTTTTGCCTCAATCAATTGCTCAAATGAACAAAACACAATATACGTTGATCTAGTTAACAGATTGTGATAATATTGTATATTTGTTAGCGTGTTTTAATAGTACGGTAACTAAAAATATCCACAATATAATGTAGTGACTTAATTGAACACAAACATAAAACACCATCACTTTTATATGCATTAACCCTTTTAGAATTAAGAGCGGGTATAATTTAAAAAGGTACCCAACCCGACGGGATCGAGTATATTGTTGTTGTTGTATAAGGTTATCTTTTTATACCAAATTTTGTGTAGCTTTTAATGAACATATTGGAGATGTTCTTTGCATCATCTCATATTTATCATTGCATTTGTTAATGAAAAAAAACAGCATGTTCGTTATAGGGGTGTTAATCCGTTTGGTTTTTGGGTTTCGGTTTATTCGGTTTGGGTTGAAAATTATTCAACCAAAACCGAATCAAACTAAATTCAAAGTGGATTACTGAAACCAAAATCAGGGTCGGTTTTCTTGTCTGACCCAAGATCCACTTGGCAAAAGCAATACATGAGGTGATGATGATGACAAACCGTTACCTAAAGAGGTTGCTAAGGCTTGAGGCTGGAAAGCCAGGAAATTCTGAAATTGCTCAATCAAAGATGGATCTAAAAAAGGTGCAATAACACCATTATTAGGCTTAGATGGTCGTTGTTGTGGTTGTCAATTCTTTGAAAGCTGAGGTGTCTGCGGTGTCAATAGTTTCTCCTTGGGAACGTTAGAACACTGAGATTTCCAGTGACCTTTCTGTTTGCAATAAGCATACTCATCAATAGTAACCTTAGAGTGAGGCCTATTTTGAGTGTCAGTAGATGTTATGGTACAATGTATATAAGCAAAAACAGAAGGCCCAACAATCTTCTTATCATCATGAGATTTTAAACGAATCTCCTCTATAAGTAGTTCATTAACAACATAATCAATAGATAGTAAGGGATCACGATGCAGAATTGAACCTCCCAATCCCTTAAAGTCATGATGTAGTGCCATAAGAAACTGAACCAAATGCTACGAGTCTCTCTTTATAACATAAGTATCAAAACTACTCAATTTTGGTGGTTCGGTCAGTGCTAACTGATCCCACAAGGCTGACATACTGAATAAAAATCTTGAATGCTCATATCATTTGGCTAAAGTGAATGAATATATGTCTCAAGCTAATACTATTTGGCAAAATTAGACTGTGTGTATATTCTAGCAGTACGATCCCACACAGCCTTAGTAGAGTCATATTTTTCAAACTGAGCCCCTAAATATGGCGTAATAGAATCATTTATCTAAGTTATAACCTTGTAATTATCAACGTCCCATGTATCTTATACTGCCACATAATTCTCAACTAACAGTTCATCAGCAGGTTTTGTTTTGGTACTCGAAACAAAACCACACATCGATTTCCCCTGTATTTTTCTTCATAACATAGCTCCAATATGAATAATTTTTACCATCTAACTAAACACTAACAGATTGCAACGAATCATCTTTACGAGTAGCCATGATTACAAAATAAACAAGTCAATCAAATACCAAACCTTAATATAAACAACCAAATAATCAGAAACAAATAAACCCTAATAACGAATCGCGAAAACAAATGACCGGCAACAAAGGATAAAACCTTATAAATTAACTAACAATGAGCTAGTGGGCCATCTATTGGCTAATACAGGCTAATACCATTAAGCTAAGTAGCTAACATACTTAATCAAGATATCGAAGCATGGATATTGACATTACACCTTCTAGACCCTACGACAACAACATGTGTTATCTACAATGTGGAAATGGAGTTAAGACAGGTGGACAAAGAGGCATTACATAATGGTGATCTTTCTGAAACATGAAAGAGCAAATACACGAAAGGGGTAAGTACGAGAATATGAATATTGTAAGTGCGATATGCCTCGAGGAGTTTAAGGACAAGGAGATGATCCGGGTTGTGGTGCCATATGGACACTCGTTTCATACATATTGTATAATGGAGTGGTTATCTATTAGTCCAAGTTGCCCTATTTATCGAAATTTCATCTCTTCTTGATAGCGATATAATATTTAGCTCGCTAGTTCCTAAATTTTCTAATATACTTAGACTTCGTTTATATGCGTTGAGATTTTTGTACGCATTTGAAATTTCATCTCTTTTATTGAAAGATGGGTGTTTATTAAAACAAATTCATACTTAGGTGGTATACACAAAATATAGCGACATATCTTTAATGAAAAAAAAATAAAATAAAAATACATGCAAGTTTTTTCCACCTATAAAAGAAAAAAACTGAACTTTGGTAAGTAAGGAACACATACATATAGAATTTAACCAGGTATAATTATTAATTATTCCGTTATTATCTGTATATGTATCTGTTTATGTTTATCTCGTGTTCATATATGGTTTAAAACTTTGAGAAATAGTGTTGAAAAACTTTTCAAATTTGTAAGAGTAAAGGAAACCTATTTTACTCACTTTCGCCGGCCTATAAAACTTGAGAGATGATATGCAATTACAATTAGTGAGTGATGTACGAAGTGCGCTTCACAAACATGGATATGTGATGTTGCATAATGTACGCCACTAATGTGATTTTGTGGTGTGCTAATATTTTTCTAGTATCAAATTGACTATTTTATTAAAATTCATAAAAAAATACGTTAATTAATAATGTTGTAAGTGCTATTTATCTTTTATCCTTATGGTCAACCGGATTTTATTTTCTTGTATTGATTTGAACCTCCTAGCTTCTTGGAACGACCTCTATCCATTAATCTTGATGAATATGATGTTACTGTATATATTCATGTTCATATATGTTACTCGTTCATCTTAAACATATCATCGAAAAAACATAACAGCTAGAAGCAAATTGATCATCCACTACTAAAGACGAGGCAATAGAGCTATTCGCTAAAATATGTGTAATAGTGGGTTTTCTCATACTTTTCACTACTTATTGCATGAAAATATTTACTGAAGATCAAGCTGCACTAAGAGCCATACCTACGGTAAAGGAGTTAAGGGGCCGTTTGATTTGTTGCTAGGAATCACAATAGGTATTAGATTCGGTATGATGTAAATGACAATGGATATGAAAAAGTGTATGATTACAATTGTTTATGTTTGGATGACAAAATATTGTATGAAAAAGATATTTGAATTTTGTAGTGGAAAAGAGAGGGACCTACGGAATGGAATTCATAGACACCAAATTGGTAGGTAATGAGTCTATAGCTATAATATCGCATTTTATTTTCGGGCCCACTAAACAAACACCTTTAATCACTATGAAACCATAACCTCATTCCTATATACCCATACCAAAAGCACTTACAGGTAAACCCCGAAGAGGTGGGTGATGGAGCACTGGAGGATAATGTTGTTCTAATTGAAAAGGTGAAGGAGCATGATTGCGTGATATGTTTTGACGAGTTCAAAGAGAATGAGATTATTCGAGTTGTGGAACCATGCAACCATTTGTATCATACCGAATGTATTAGAAAGTGGTTTTCAACAAATCGAGTTGCCCTATTTGTCGACAACCCATCCCTTCCGTCTCATACAGCTTGATAGAATATACGATATCCAAACTTTCACTTGCATTGTCTATTGTATCTCTTTTGTTTACTTGAGCTTATTGCTTGAGTTATAGTCCTTCTTTTAAAGTATTTTTTTTAACTTTGACTTTAAATTATTTTAGTTATGTTATGTAATACGTGATGCAAAATATATGAATAGATTCGGTTTTAAATGTATTTTCAATAGTATAATTTTCATCAAATATTATATAACACAAATGAAATAATTTAAGGTTAAAGTTGAAAAAATTGACTTTAAAAATCAACCGTGTACGCATAATAATCTTTCATGGTAAAAATAGAAGTACAAATGTATACTTTTGTACTTGTGTTTATATGCATCAAGAACCATACCTCAGAAGGAAGCCGGCGCAAACGCCGCAAAAGAGATTACTCCTCCTCCAACGACTCCTCGGACAACGAGGACAAGGAAACAGGACACTGGAAGTATAGAGGAAGACGTCGCGAAGAAGAATACGAAGACATGTCTCTTCCGTGGCGTCGCCAGAAAGTTGATGCATTTACACGACGCATCAGCGATTACTCCGATCACAAAAGGAGGCGCATGCCCACTAATGTAAAAACATATGATGGAACAGGTGATCCGGATGACCACCTAAAAATTTTCGAATCGGCCGCTACCATCGAAAATTGGCCACAACCTGTGTGGTGCCATATGTTTAATTCCACCTTAGTAGGGAATGCGCGCACGTGGTTTAGCAAGCTCCCACGACGGAGCATTGACGGGTTTGAAGAACTACGGAAAGCATTCCGTTTAAACTTCACCCAAAGAAATAAGTGCACTAAAAACCCTGTTGAACTAGCCAGAGTAAAACAGCGCCAAGGGGAATCAACCAGTGCTTATGTGGAACGCTTTAAAGATGAGTGCATACATGTCAAAGCGTGTCCCGAAGTCCTAAAAATTTCAGGGTTCATGAATGGGATTAATAACCCCGAACTCATTCGGAAGCTAAACGACAAGGTTCCCCAAACCTTCGATGAGCTAATGAAGCGCACAAGATCCTTCATACAAGGAGAAGCAGCCGCTGCAGACAGCAAAGAAGGCTATTCAAATTATAGGCAACAATAACAGCCTAGGAGACAATCCAACGATCAGAATAGCAACCGCAGCAGGAATTACCGCAGTGGAAGAGAAAATGACAAATATACCCCTCTCACAAAGACTCCGAGGGAAATATTTGTAACAGAAGGTGCAAGCTTCCCAAAACCTCCGCCAATGCGTACTGCAGAGGACAAGCGCATAGGGAATGGATACTGCGAATACCATGGCCAAAAGGGCCATACAACCAACGAGTGTGTCCAGCTACGAAAACTGATTGAAAAATTAGTAAGAGAGGGCGGAATGGACCACCTCGTAAAAACATCAAAGAAGGGAAGGACAAGCAAAGGAATAGAGGCAAGAAAGGACCTCCCAAAGACAAAGCTGACATCATCTACATGATACAGTCATGGCAACGCAAGATAAAACAAAAAGTCAGTCAAAAATTCTCTCTAGAAAAAGAAATATCCTTCCCTACTCTAGCTGCGGACAACGCAGTAGTAGAGCCACTAACCATTGAAATACATACGGGGGGACATGATATCCACCGCATGTATATCGATGGGGGGGGGGCATCCGCAGACATCCTATATGATCATTGTTTCAAAAGGCAACGACCTGAGATACAAAGTCAATTGATACCGGCTACAACTTCATTGACTGGATTCACAGGAGAGAAAAGATTTGGCCTATGGGGCAATTGCGCTTGCTAGTAGTTGTGGGCGATGAACAACACTCAACAGCAACATGGATAAATTTCATGGTGATCAAGTCTCCCTCACCATACAATGGCATCATTGGGAGACCTGGAATATTATCCATGCGCGCTATACCATCCACAGCACATGGGATGCTCAAATTTCTAGTGGAAGGAGGAGTTGTCACCCTCTACAACACCACGGTACCACCAAAAGAATGCAACGCAGTAACCAGTGAGGTGGAGAGTATTCCAGAACAGTGCACAGAAAAAACACCAAACTTAAAGGTCGCTATTCACCCCGATTACCCAGATCAACAAATTTCGATTGAAGGATCTTTATCTGACAAAGGTAAAGCAGTTGTGTGCGCACTCTTGCAAAAGAACCTAGATATCTTTGCATGGGAACCAAAGCACATGATCGGAGTGCCACGCTCTATCACAGAGCACAAGCTACAAATCCGACAAGGATATCCCCCAATACGACAGAAGAAGCGCGGCCAGGCCCCAGATCGTGCAAAGGCTATTCTGGAAGAAGTACACAAACTTGTAGACGCAGGCATCATGCGCGAAGTATACTATCACGACTGGCTTTCTAATCCAGTGATGGTAAAGAAGAGTGATGGCAGTTGGAGGATGTGCGTGGACTTCACAGACCTCAACAAAGCATGCCCACAGGACTGCTATCCGCTGTCGGAGATAGACTGGAAAGTAGAATCCCTGTGCGGATATCCTTTCAAGTGCTTCCTAGACGCATATAAAGGATATCATCAAATCCAGATGGCAGTAGAGGACAAAGAAAAAACAGCTTTCCACACAAGTCAAGGGGTCTATTGCTATACTAAAATGCCCTTTGGCCTAAAAAAACGCAGGCGCAACATACCAGCGATTGGTGGACACAACTTTATAAAAACAAGTAGGTCGAAACTTGGAAGTCTACGTTGACGACCTTGTCATCAAGAGCCACACAGAGGATGAATTGGTGCGCGACATCGAGGAAACGTTCAAAACATTGGGAAAATAAACATGAAGTTAAATCCCAAGAAGTGCACCTTTGGCGCAACAGAAGGCATGTTCCTCGGATACTTAATAGAACCCGATGGAATCAAACCTTGCCCAGAAAAAACAAGAGCTGTTATCGACCTTCCCTCACCGCGCACACTCAAAGAAGTCCAGTCATTAAACGGAAAGCTAGTTGGGCTAAACCGTTTCTTATCTAAGTCAGCAGACAAATCACTCCCTCTCTTTAAAACACTCACGAAGTGCACCAAAAAGGGAGACTTTCGTTGGGCCAAGGAAGCAGAAGAAGCTTTCCAAAAGCTAAAACAACATCTGGCATCACTCCCCAAACTTGTCGCACCGCGACCAGGGGAAGAGCTGATCATGTACTTATCTGCAACCCACGGAGTAGTTAGCGCGGTACTATTGACAGATAGAAACTCCGTCCAGACACCTATATACTTTGTAAGCAAAGCATTGAAGAAGACAGAGACTGACTACAGCGCCATGGAAAAACTAGTCTTAGCTCTAGTATTCGCAGCTAAAAGACTGCGCCGATACTTTCAGGCACACCCAATAGCTGTAATCACAGACCAGCCAATCAAACAAGTTATCTCTAAACCTGATGCATCAGGGCGGCTACAAAAGAGAAGTGTCTTGTTAAGTGAATATAACATCTCGTATAGACCACGCACTGCAATCAAGGGGCAGATATTAGCCGATTTCATTGTTGAAAAGCCAGATACCGATAGTCCAACCTCAACAACCAAAACAGATCTACAGGAACCCTGGATTCTGTTCACAGATGGATCCTCATGCATGGATGGATCAGGCGCAGGCCTTATCCTTACTAATCCATAAGGAATGGAATTCACCTTTGCGCTGCGCTTCGAATTCACAGCCACAAAGAATGAGGCAGAATACGAAGCCCTACTCGCTGGACTGCGCATTGCAATCCAAATGGGTGTACGAAATCTGGAGACAAATGTGGATTCCAGGCTAGTCGCTAACCATGTGCTAGGTGAGTATGAAGCCAAGGATGAACACATGATCCAATACCTGGAAAAGACCAAGTCCTTAATTCAGAACTTTGATAGGTTCACAATAAAACAAGTACCTAGAGGGGACAACAGGAAAGCTGATGCGCTTAGCAAGATTGCATCTACAAGCTTTGCGCACTTATCAAAACAGGTACTGGTAGAAACCCTACAAAACAAGTCAATCTTGGAGATGGAAGTATCCACAGTGATAGAAGAACAAGATCCTATGTGGATGACACCTATGATTGAATTCATTAGCAAAGGAGTCTTACCACAAGATCATAAGGACGCTCGAAGAGTACGGCGCACAGCGTAACGATTTGAACTACGAGACAACATCCTCTATTGACGTTCTTTCTTGCAACCTTGGCTCCGATGTGTTGGACCTCTTCAAGCAGACTATGTACTATGAGAAATCCACGCCGGATCATGTAGCATGCACTCAGGACCACGGTCTGTTGTAGCGCGCGCTCTACGGTCGGGGTATTATTGGCCCACTATGCACCGCGACGCGCGAGATATGATAAAAAAATGCAGCAATTGCCAAGTACACAGGCCAATTCCGCGCCAACCACAACAAGAGCTAACTCCCATCACCTCACCATGGCCATTCTACAAATGGGGCATTGACATCGCAGGCCCTTTTCCAGTTGCAGCAGGAGGGCTAAAATTCCTCATCGTAGCCATAGACTACTTTACAAAGTGGATTGAGGCAAAGGCAGTGGTGAGTATCACGGGCAACCAGGTAAAACGCTTTGTATGGGATAATATTGTATGTCGCTTCGGACTACCTGGAGAAATCATATCAGATAATGGGAAACAATTCTGCGATAACCCATTCAAAGATTGGTGCGCACAATTGAACATCACACAACACTTTGCTTCAGTAAAACACCCACAAACCAATGGTTTAGTTGAGCGCGCGAATCGCAGTCTAGGTGAAGGAATAAAAGCGCGCCTTGACAGACACAAAGGAAAGTGGGTGGAAAAGCTATCACATGTCTTATGGGCGCATCGCACCACAATTAAAACCAGTACTGGAGACACACCATTCTCCCTTGTCTACGGAACAGAAGCCGTCATACCAGCTGAGATAGGAATGCCAACTATACGAACAGCAGAGGTCAACGTCACAACAAATGACGAGGAGCGGCGCATAGACTTGGACTTACTGGAAGAAAGACGTGAACGCGCAGCTATACGCGAGGCAAAGGCTAAGGTAAAAATGAAGAAGTATTATGATGCAAAAGTCAAACATACTTCCTTCAAGCCAGGAGACTTCGTATACCGCACTAACGACGCGAGCCACGCAGAAGACACAGGCAAGCTTGGACCCAAATGGGAAGGACCTTACGAGGTCACTGATGCACTAGGCAATGGTGCATACAGGTTGCGCGATATGGAAGGTCACGACCTGGCGCGCACTTGGAATATCTGCAATCTCAAAAGATGCTATCTTTAGGAAAGGCTACGGCCCACAAACAGACATCTTTGCACTCTAGTATGTGCCTAATAATTGTTTGTTTTTTCTTTTCTTTGTTAGGAATTGTTTTTTACTTCCTCAAAAACTTGCAAGTATTAATAAAACGTTATGGTTTCTAGCTAACTCCATAACACATTTTACTTTATTGCGTACATTCTTATATGTGTCAACATTGTTATACTACATTTTTGCCTACATGGCATGCATGCACTAATTAAGACCCACGATGGCATAAAGGATGAGTAAACCTAATAATTAACTCGTTGAGTAAGAGGGTTGCAAACCCATCAACATTGGATCACGCATCCTTGCTAGGCGCCTTACCTTCAAGACATTGAAGTAAGTCTTCCTTGCGCATCCCACGAAGGATGCACAAATGTCACGTACAAGCTTAGCAAACAACGAGCCAAGACTCTTGGTCACACAATAGAACTTTGCAAACATAATTTATCTTAAGTCACGCACTTAATTTAAACATAATTCCAAAAGAGTATCTTATTCAATCTTTTTACTTAAAAAGACAACAATCTACAAACAGATACCATAACACGCAAAAGATATACTTTGTTATTTATACAATAAATATACAAGTCACAAAAAAGCCTATATGCTATGACGATGCTCAGGACTATCTTCTGGAGCAACGGAGCTTCCTGCCTCTTGAAGCTTTCTCAAGAGCAACGCATCCTTAGGCGATACGGTCGCTACACTAACAGGAATCCCATCTGACCTGGGAATATGCGCAGTGCCCACACCGCATAAGACGGCCTTGCCCTTAATCCCCTTTTTCTTGGCAGCTCTCTCTGCGTGCAGCTCCAGCACCTCCTTAAGAGGAATCTCATTTTCAAGAGCAAACGGATTCAACATATGGCGTGGCTGTGAAAAAACAGGAACCTGCAGCTGCGACTCGTCAGGCTTGAGGAAGTAGTCTGGCTGCGCTTCTGCATCCTCCAAGATATGGCGCCCCAGGGTCAACCCCTCCATAATTACCTTTATGGGGCTATCCTGGTCGCGCTCCAACCGCGCAATGTGAGGAAGCTCAAGCAGCTTCATTCCCTCCATCGCCTTCATCAGCTCGTCATACGCATTGGCATTGTAAGCAGGCACCTCAGCAAGCTCCACCTTCAACAGCTTAGCCTCATGAAGCTCCTCCATGGCTTGCGCCCTACCACGCTCCACAGCGCACTGAACCACCTTTCCAAAGGTCTCCATTACTTTCGGAGACTCCAAGGTGCCCATTGCAGCCAGGCGTAAGCCATGACTGATCAACCACCTACATAAACAGGAACAAATTGCATTAGAAGAGACAAACCAACAAATATAATAAGGCAACATTGCAGGAAAATATGCAAGGACGTACCTGCGCTCAGCTATGGTAGACATCAGATGAGGGTATAATTCCTCATCATAGTCTATGCTCAGACCACGCAGCTTCTCCTCCTGCACCTGAATAATCTTCTCCATCCGCAAGCGAAACTCATTAATGTTCGCAAAATGTTCATCCTTCTTCTCCTCAAGATACCTTACCGCCCAGGTAAGGTTGGCCCTAAACTGATGAAGTTCCCCGCGCGCTTGCTGCAGCTCAGCCATCGCGGTCAACTTTTCGTTAGTGACCTTATCTGCGTGCGCCCTAGAGGACCCCACCTCCGCTTGCGCCTCAGCCAGCTGCGCACGAAGAAGAGCTATCTCCTCATCTTTCTGGGCAAGAGTACTACTCTCCCCGACGTATCGTGTCTTCAACTGAGCAACTAGCTTAGTTTGACGCTCAGCAGTAGCAGCCAACTCCACCAACAATTGCTGCGCAGATACGTCCTCAGCCACCTTCACTCCCTCCTCCTTGTTTTCATTCTGAGGAGGGACCACACTCTCCACAAAGGCCGCATCATCCTTCGCAGCATGGTCACTACAACGAATAAAGAAGCAAGTCAGCGCATATTATGACAAGTAATAATAAATATATAAAGCGTGAGGAATATCACTTACAGAAGCGGAGAAGCCTTTGCAGCCTCCTTATCCATGCCAGAAGCGGATGTGTCATCCTCTGCGGATGACTCTACATCCGCGATCAGATGGCGCCTCCCCTTGGAAGTACCACTGCCACCAGCCTCTCCTTTGCGCTTTAGATTATGCGCTACCACTTCAGGCTTCAGTACCTCTACGCTGTCACAAGATTCAGCTTCCAACTCCTCCACATGTGCAGGCTCCATAGTGGGAGCCACGCTCTGCACTGGAGTCACAAGAAGAGGGGGCGAATCTTCATGACCAACTGGCGCCAACACAGTCAGATGCCCAGCAGTCGCATCCAAGAGCGGTTGCTCGTTCTCCCTCAGAGGGCGCACGCCAACAGTCACCTGTTTCGGCTTCTCAAGCTTCACAACCGCAAACAAATCCATCTCTGCGCAACACATAAACAAATAACAAAACACAGGTTAGTTATTACAAGTGCGCATACAGAAAAACTTACATTATTTGAAGCGAACGATTAAAAGGGATGAACACCCACCCCGGCCTTCCTCATCAATGAACGTTGGCACCTCGTCAGCACCAAGGAAATAGTTGCGACTCAACCCCATGTGCACCAAAAACTCCTCAGGATAAGGGTTAATGGGGATGCGGTTGGCATCAATAGTCTGCGCATCAGCCAAGCTATACGAACCGGGTGCGGGGCGCCCATCCCTCGGCAGCGTCTCTTGAGTATAAAACTCAAATGGTGAAGGAAACACCACATCATCCACCCAGAAAAAATATTCCCTCCAATGCATCAGGGAATCTACCTTATCGGTATAACACTGAAGGCTCCCCGCGCGCTTCGCAAAGGATACCCATCCATGCGACCACGTTGTGTTGTAAAACGCGCGGAATAGGTCGACAGTTGGGTTTATTGCAAGTAAACGACAGTTTACTTCAAAGTTTGATATCTTCGCAGCACCTATACAGTGCAGCTGAGAGATATGAAGGTGATAGAAATTGAGCACGTTGCTCAGAAATACAGATATTGGTACGCGATAGTTAGCGTACTCAAAGAAGCACGTGTATAGCCCTATCTTCCCTTCGGGGAAATCGGCAATACACGCATCGACATCCGGGGCTTCTGGATGCACATCCATAGGGATAAAGTAATCAGACGAGAACTGACGAACGTCATCCTCATTCATCGCAGAGCGAAACTCATCCAACTGAGCAACCATTCTTACAGTATAAAGATCTACTAAGAGGCACACACACGGAATTACCTAATGAAACAGTTGATTTCTTTAAAAAACGCTTTGAAGAAATGAGAAATGGTGAATGTGTGTTTTTACTGTGTGTTTTTGGTAAAAGGGAGGCGGTGACTCTTATATAGGTCATCCAAAAACCCTAGATGACGGCCACATGGATCCCACTCATAAAACGTGTGGCTGGAATACAAAACGGTACATGCACTTTTTCCCGTTTTCCAAGGAACACGTGGACGCATCCCCCGTTTTCCGAGGCACTCTTTTGAAATATCTCGGATTGGATACATATTTCTTCATATTGGGCGGCAAATTTCTAAATTTGTCCCGCCACGCTTACCGCTGTTCTCACTAGTCTAGCATCCGTGGCTACGAGCCGCGCACGCTAGACTGGGGGGACATGATGACGTATAGTCTATATTTGGGCCACGAGCCCAAATGATAAACATCACTAAGGCCCAGAACCACCATGAGTGGGCTATTATAACTTGGGCCGCATTGATAATGGGATTGGGCTCACGTAGACCCAAGCCCAACCAAACTACCCGGGCATAGATAAGGATCTCCTAATTACGGAATAGATATCCTTAACCCGGATAAGCACCACGCGTGCGAAGAGTAAGGAGCAAGAAACCTATGAGGATTCTGCACCTATATAAGGAATGACATAATTCTCATTAAAGGTACGATCCACAAATCCTAAACTCTTTACGAGAACCCTAAAACCGATTACTTACTCTCACGCCGGAGGATAATCGTGGGAGACAATCCCACGATAAGCCTAACGGTGTTTGTTTGTTTTCTTAGTGCGCAGGTTTCAAGCATTAAGAGCGAATTGGTACAAGAGCAAGAGCCCAAACTAGGAACGCCCAACTTTTGTATCAACAGAATTGAATATAATTTTTGGCATGCATTTTGTTGGCTCTCATAACTTTTAAACTACTAATTAACTGCCAACATATTGTACGCGCGTTTAGTACATCTACATCGATATTATCTTTTCTACTTCATGAGAAAAATCGAGTCAATATGTGTTTACATGGCCCAAACTAAATTAACTTAATACTAACGGGGAGAAAATCAATCTTTTTGTTGCCACATAGGTTTATTTGTGTCGACTTTCAGACTATCTAAAAGGGTAGTTGCTTTGTAATTAGCCGGCTCGCAATGTCGAGTCGAAAATCCAAGTAAAAAAAAACTAAATTAACCTGGCGATAGACATGTTTGAAAAATTTACTGTTTGACATATATATTATTAGAGCGAGAAGTGATTGGGAGACCTAAAACTTATAACTAATTCTATAACTAATATAACTAAAATAGTACCGTATCACGTAATAATTATTTTTTTTACCCAATGAAAGGATTAATCAAGAATAATCATAAAAGGATTATGAAGAAAATAAAAGAAGTTTATTAAATCAATATGTGTATGCGTTATTTTTTATCAGAAAATTAATAATTAATATTTAGGCTGGACATTATAACGAAATGGAATAATAAAAAATTCAAACGAATATATAATTCTTATCATCAAACTCATAATTATAATCAAATATGATTTTCTTTGCATGTACTTATCTTCTTAAAAGTCTTGGTTTTTTGAACTTCAAACACGTACATACTATATTATATCCATATATTAATCTTGATCAATTTTTAATTTTAGTGTTAGTATATAAATATATATTAATATATGACCACAAACATTGATCTTAATTCTTAAACACACAATCGGAAAGAAAAAAGAAAAGCATAACATCAAGAATCAAATTGATCGATCAGCTAGCTATGACGTTTGAGGAGATGTTGGGATGGATAATGATAGGTATAGTGGTGTACATGGTGGTTTTATGTGGGTGCACGGGGGAGCCAAGGAATGCAACTCGACCTAGACAACGCATGCAGGATATTGAAACCGGAAGAATACCGCAAACTCGAGCAGCAGCAACAACAAGTGTTATCCACAATGTGGTAACGGAGTTAAGACATGTCAACCTTGATGAGGTGGACAAGAAGGCGTTACATAGTGATGTTCTTCCTAAAACCGTGAAAGAACTAATTTACGAGACAAATAAATTTGAGAATCACGATTGTGCAATATGCCTGGAGGAGTTCCAAGAGAAGGAAACGATTCGGATTGTGCAACCATGCAACCACTTGTTTCATACCGATTGCATTAAGCTTTGGTTAAGCTTGAGCCGAAGTTGCCCTAGTTGTCGACATCCCATCCCTATGTAAACTCTTTACTTATCGGTTTGTATAGATATTCTATCAATTCTTGGATTGTTAGTTGCATTGCAGTTAGTAGATTAAGAGAGCTAATTTTTTTACATTAATTGTTCTTTTGAATCGATAATTCACTGATTTGCAATTTTGCATGCGACTATTTATGATCATGTTAACAGTTAAGAGTTGAGCATCAATTGTAAGTTTCAGCGAAATAAACTCAAAGGACAGAAGTTGACACTTTTTTTTTTTTTTTTTTTTTTTTAACACAATCTTTTCAAATTTTGTTTATTTCGTATATTTTGTAACCATTTTATCCTTACATTTTTTAAATTTGAAAGGGTAAATAGTCATTTTACATGGCTGAATAGTCACAAAATACAAACAATAGACGAAATTTTAAAAAAAATTGTATTCTAATTTAAAAAAAAAAAAAAAAAAAAAAAAAAAAAAACAGCTACATAAAACAACAAAAAGTGTCAACTTGAATACATTTACAAGTTATTAGCCCTAAACACAATAGACACTTTAGGGTGTTTTCATTTTCTGAATTTACATGGAAGCCAAACGGGTAACAATTTTATTTTCATATATATTGCAACACTTTTATTTTAATTTAAAGTGAACACCTTTACATTAAAATGCTTTTGTTGTTATAGAGTTTTGTATGTATATCATCTTAGCTGTCTTGGTTTATTGGGCTTGCAAGCATTATCCATTAATCTTGATAAATGTTAGTGTTAATACATCTATTATCTATATAAAGCAAGGTTTTTCTAAATAATCTCCTCTCAAAAGACCTCAGATAATTACATGTGGATATTCATTTTGATCTAACGGCATTTCCCTCTTTCAACATATTTGGTCAACAAAAACAATAAAACACATTCATTCCCACATTCCATTAGATCAAAACCCTATCCTCAAATCATTTCATTAAAAAACAATCGTTAATCTAATCAATTAACACCAAAACAAGATGACTATATGCTATGCTGAATTGTTGTTTACAACAATCGTTATTTCTGGGTATCATCATGGACGAACAACCAAAACAAATTTAGGGCTTATTGATTATCTCCAAGAATGTGTAATGAATACTGTATCAATTGGCAAATAGGTTCATTTGCTTTAATCAATTTCCAACGTTATCGTTTGCTATAATTTCCAACATTATCGTTTACATCAAAACACATGTAATTCGGTGCAGTGAATCGATTTGTGCAGCTTGAGATTTTTCGAGTATGATATCCAAGGTACGATCTTTTTTTTTTATTCTTTTTTTTTCAAGTATGATATGGAATCATGTCTTTGATATGCATATAATCTGTTTGATAAAATGCCTCAACAAAACTTTGTTCTGCTTGGATTAATAAATGCGTTATAAAGATTGTTAATGTTTATCAGCATATCAAAAACCCTGTTTCAATTAAATATCTTGGTTCTGCTTTGATTAATAAACGCGTTTTATTTCTAAAAAGAAGACAAAAAGCTTCCTATGAACGCACGGAAGTGGCAGTACAAAAATACATCTTTTCAAAGCTGATTTTGAGCAACAGGTTTATGTTTTTATACAGAAAACAAATCATGGATTATGTTGAATGGTGATGCAGAACAAATCAAGGCTTTTGCTGGAAGCTGGGATGGGGTAAGCCGAGATAGATATTTAGGCGGTATTTTGGTTGTTGATTGTTTCTGTATTAATTTGAAAGCTTTTATTATATATGTGCTAAATACTTTAATAGAGTTATTTAAAAGGAAAAGAGGAATGGTATGCTTTTGAGCTGTGATAGCAACAATTTTTAGAAGTTCAACATAATTGTAATTTAATCATAATACTAAAACCGACTTTTACGAGCAAGATATGTAGAGTTTGTGTGGGAATTAAGTTAGACGGGGATGTATATCTCCACATTATCACAGACACCAAGAATCAGAAATGTGTAACTTCGTGCTTATTAGTCTATAAATTGTTTTATATGTATCTATTTTAACTTATTTTATGCTCAAAATGGTCAACTTTTTGATGATCACAGGAACTGGATAACCCTATTATTTTTTATTATTTTTTTTTAACTATATTGCTCTAATCTACGAGTAGAAGATTTCAAACATTAATTATGTGATCAAAGTGTTAAAGTTGGTACTGAAGGTAGAGTCCTTAATGAGCTCAGGTTAATTATTCCATTTCCAGATTTAATTATGCGACCATTTTGGATGTGTGGTGAATGTATATTACTGACTGTTTTTTATTCCAATTCAGAAACAAAGGCCTCCATTTTCCGTTACTGAAGATGTGAAAAGTGAAGCTTTGGCTACCTTAATTCTTAACAAGCTCTGTACTGGCATCAAGGTTCTAATTGTTTCTAGAAATGAAAATACTTCTCTTCGTAACAGCCGTTATCTTAGTTTATGAAACTGTTTGTTTTTTGATAGGTTTGTGCCATAATAGGTCTGACCCATGGACCGTGTGACACAATCCATGTCAAGGCATAAAGGTAAACATTTAAATTTTGCTACCGTCTCCAAAGTTAATAATAAAACACAATCATATTTCAAATTGTTTGCAACTTGAAGCTTTCTTATATATGTGAATAATATCCGGACACACTTCTGAATATTGGGTACTTTCGTACTTGCATAAATTCAAGTTTCAGTTTGTTAGGATTTGATGTGCGTTTTTATTAGTACAAGTTTTAAAATTTATAAACACGAATTATCCGATTATTATCTAGCACATACGAGCAAGTATACTCGTCCAGTGTAATAAAGGTGGGTAAGTCGAGATCGTCCCAAGGGATTTGGTTGTTTTAGTAATAAGAAAAGCGTTTGTTAAATAAGGGTTGTCAATCCAAATTTATGTAAAATAAAGCTTTAAAAGAAAATCAATAAAAACTAAACATATACTTGTGTATAATTCCTTGATTGGTAATTAGGAGTATTGTAACAATTTGAGTACAAAGTTTGGTGTAAAACTTGTTATGATGCGCAACTAAAAATGAGTAGTTATACAATCTATGATGTATGTCATGTTTTCACTACCACTAAGAATTCTATCACCTAAATGACTCCTTTCGGACATATCAAATTAGTATGACAATTCTATAAACACATGGTTGTTTAGAAAATCAATTCTTTTCTTATGAGTTCCTACGAATCCTTTCGGTCCTTTTTCGTGATGAAATCGTCTCAAATCTATTTTAACAAGTAAATAAGATGGTTGTCAAGCATCCTATTCCATACTAATTTGGTGTATTAATATTTTGGAATAAAAACAAGTTGAAATTCCTTTCGGACCTATTTTTCAAGAGATTGTTTTTACCGACAAATTAAGCAAGAAAAGATGTTATTTCAACAAACTCATAAAATAGATATGTTTTCATGCATCACCTTTTTCATAAAAGAATACTCCATTAACCAATTACATTATATACACAAGTATATCACAAATTACTCCATAGCAATCATATTAAAACACAAGTAAATAAGAAAACTTTCATAAAACTCAAAGTAACAATTGTTCATTATAAGTATCAAGGTGTACCTAGTCTTGAGAATTACAATGAATAAACTTGTGGAACTTTAGCAACCACACTCCTCCAATTGCTCACTAACGTAAGTAAACAACTCCACACTCGAACCAATGCTTGAGACTCTAACTCAACACGTTCTGGACGTTTTTACAACACTTAGTAAACTTTCAGGCAATATAAGATAAACTAACAAGATTTGGTGTAATAGTAAGTTAGATATTGGTGGTACAAATAACTCTAGACCCTAAGTAGTCATTATATAGCATAATGACACTTATCCTTCAAGTAAAAACGTCCATCCTTAGTTAATAAGCTGAAATGATCAGCCACACATGATTATGGGGAGTAAATTCGCCAATAAATGCAAAACTTGTAACTTCAGTCAACCCCATCCGATCGGTTTCTCACCATCCGATCGGATGGTCAATCTTTTGGCACGTTTCCAGCCGAATCGGTTGCGAGTTGCAACTGATCGGTTGGAATCTGTCTGAACTATATTTTTATGTCTTTTCCTTGTCGTTTTACGTTGCGTGCATTATTTTTCTTCGTGGCATGACTTTGTCCATTAGAACTTGATATTTCCTTGATAATTTCGTGTAGAAAACTTGTCTTCATCAAATCCTTTTGTCCATGCAACGTTTCTTTCTTCCTTGATCTTCTTGAAACTCTCCAAAAATGCATGTCTACTTCATTTCTTCATCTTTTAATCATTTTTACCTGCTTTTGGCTATATTTGCATGCATAAACACTTTTCCACGATTAAGTAACAAATATATACAAATATGACCAATTTCCACTCATAAAACAAACAATAACGCGACTAAAAACATGTTAATTTTTAGCGTTATCAAATTCCCCACACTTGAGCTTTGCTCGCCCTCGAGCAAGTCTTAATCAAAAAGAAAATTGAATTCAATGGCAATAGTGCAAATATCTTATTTGAACTCAATCAAGTAAATAAAGAGCTTGATAACAATTCTAAGCACCTCACGAAGATAATTTGAAATTCACTCATCACTCAATATGTGTAATGATTAATAGATCACTCATTGCACAGTCATGATTTATGTTTCTTACCATAGGCTTGTACAAGTATCAAAACAATAGAATAATTCATCAAAGATGTCTTTTATTCGGGTTGTAATGTTTAGGCTAAGGGTTTTATAAACTTTCGTGCAAAATAATTACACTAAGTCAAAAAGGTAAGGATAAGGCATGGAAATTTTTATGAAATTGGTTTTAAAGAAAAATAAAATCAAAGTCTAAGTCTCATAGTTGCTAATCTCAAACAAACCATAAACCTAAAAATGACAATAGTTACAATCTTTCTCCTCTTCGAACTTTCACATGTTGATACATCGATTCACCATAAAAATATCCTTCAAACTTAGCACATTGGCTAACAACATATCTCATGACTTTCTTTATTCATAATAATATAGCACATTGGCTATATTTGTCACCTTATAGTTGCGATGACTTATTCATTTTTTTTTTTTTTTATAACATCTCCCCCACACTTCGCATAAGCATACACCACAAAAAATATAAATAAGAATGTGCACTCTTCTTCTTTGTTGAAATGGCACACACATGAATTGTGAAGTGTGGCTAACTAATAATCATAAAAAACAATCTAACAACCGAGCAACTAGCAAGTAGCAACCCACCATTTAGACTTTGACAAAGGGTTAGGCTAAGGTTTAAAGTGTAAAATATTTTTGTATTTTTTTTTTCTGGATGTAACAAAAGAAAAAGGAATGGCTCAGAGGGTGTAACTAGGGGTATCAAGCGTTAAAGATGAACGCTAACAAATGGGTTCCAAATATGAGGGTAACTAACCAATGTGGTTAGCAAAAATTATTTTGTAAATGGATGGCCATTTGGTTTTATTCCTAAGTTTGCCTCTTATCATATGAATATATCCTTATCATTCGAAAATGATTTTAACCGTAATGCATAACAAGTACAAGTTCTAGAATTAATACAACCACCGGAACACTCATCATGAAATATGTAAATAGTATAAGAAATACTATTCTCATAAAAAAACTAATCCTCACAATTTAAATAAGGGTATAAAATTGTGCTAGCAAATGTTATCAATTCCGAGACGAATTGCTCTTTAAAACTTGAATTTATTCTCCAAAAATATCATTATTATTTACCATGAAATCAACCTTATTTTAACTAAAATATGAAGGGCGAACTACTACTAGTTACTAAAGTTCACGACTCTAAAAACGAAAATTTTAAAATTTTGAAAATTATGCAATTTTTCTATTTTCTTCCTTCCCCCACACTTAAGTTTTGCATTGTCCTCAATGTAATAAAAATAACTTCAAAGTAAAGGAAATGGAAAAATTTAGAAAATACCGGAGTTAAATACGCAACATGCATATTTGATCATAATAAGCAAATGAGTATATCGATTCCAAACGTTGATCAACTATATGCTTCCGTAACAAAACTCCTGCAAGAAAACTGCAAAATATATGAAACAACCAAACAAACACAAACAAAAAATATCTAAACCAAATAAATAGAAAATTAAGTTACGTTATAAATCCTACGAGAAATAGTTAAAGATAATAGAAATAGAAATTGTTCGACACATAATTGTTTTTAAAACCAACCATAATCCATATGATCAAATGTCACCATCAATAACTCACATCGGAACGAATGAACTCGTCCTCGCTTTCCTCTTCATCCTCATCTTCCTCTTCAACATCTTCTTCATCGTCCTCATCCACCACTCGTCTCTTCTTCTTTCCAGCTCTTGACGACGAACCTCCAACATCATAACTCGATCCTCGAGGATTAAAACTTGGTCCACCCACATTAACACCTGAACTACCATACTCGGGAAGTCTACCGTATGGAGGATATGGCTCGGGAAATGGTGAATAACCAGGATAAGGGTAGGGGTATGGTCCAGGATATGGAGAATATGGTAAAGGGTATGGTGAAACATTTGGTGGGTTGTAGGGAGGTACCTCATAATTGGCATCTTGTGCCAAATGTTGGATCATAGGCATGGAATAATAATAGTTGTAATTATTCCTCATTTGCATTGAATCTCTCCAAACTTCCCTACACTCAATAGCATTTAACTCTCGGTTCCAATCACCCCATCCTGAATCAAAACCACTTTGGGTATTACCCGGAAAACTTCCCATTTGAGGTTGTGATGCCGCTTCCGTATAGTCTCCGGATTGTGCCCCCACACTTGGTTCGGTCCAAGGTCCCAAAGTCTTGTTATTACTATCCAATGCTTTTCCAAAACTAAAAGCATCCCATATCTCACTCTACACTTCCTCAACTCATGATCATTAAAATACCCAAGATTTTTAGCCAACGCGGTCACATAATGACCTCCACAAACATCACTTTGTTTTTTAATCCCCGGTGCTCTCTTAGAAAGATACTCGGCAATAATCCATGCCACATTCCCATTCTTATCTTTCTCCAACAACTTCATTACCCATAGGTCCGGTTGACTACATTTGTCTTGACCACCACTCCTATGTATCAATCCCCAAGAAATCAACTTTTGTAAAACCTTCAACAACGGATTCCTAATCCTAGAAGAATTTCTCCTAAGACAAGTTGGATCACCAATTCTATTCCAATAAGCATCAATACCCGTGTATTGATCATTAGCTCTAGCTAAACTCACAAAATGTGGTCCAAACAACCTATGATTAACCTCACTCTCCTCATACAAACCCAAGGGCAACTGCAAAATTTGGCAAAGATAAAGCATGTTCACGACCACACAATCTAAACCAAACTCAAACATCCCCAAGAACATCATTTACCTTTCTATCAAAGTAGAACGTAGAAAAGAACTTTAAACACCATTCCTTGTAAACATTCTCACGAATACTAAAAGCTCTTTCCTAAGAATAATCTTCAAACCTATCTCCATCTCCAGGATACACATAAATCATAGTCATTATGCTCCTCAATTGATCCTCACATTCATACTCCGCAAGCAATTCCCAATCAATCAACCTAGGCTTAGCAATCTTTCTCTCTTGAAGTTTTGAAAGACGTTCCCTATATGCATTCTTCTCATCTTTGTTTTGCACATTAGAAAACTTGACATTATCATTAGACTCCGGTTTCAAACTGAAAGTGATTCTCTTCCTCTCGTTCCTTTTCAAATACTTGTTAACAATCGGATTTCTTTGATTTCGTCCCAATCTTGCAACATTTCCCTGAAAGAAATCTCAAATTATGTTATTATAAAAGTATAAGAACTAATACCAATCAATTTAGAAACTAGAAAACACAATTTCAAAAATGTCAAAAAAATTTCCGAGGCGTCCATCCGATCGGTTTGAGGTCCATCCGATCGGATGCAACTTTTGCACATTCCAAACCAATCGGTTGCAACTCGCAACCGATTCGGTTGGAATTTCTGTATACTACATACATCCTCAATCCATCCTAAACGTTTCCCAATCAATCCAAACTTCTTTCTAACTTGTAATCTCCCATTCTTGAGTACTTCTAACATTCAAACTCTCCTATCAATGATTCTTAAAATTTCCAATCATCAACCTAATGATTCTATAAAAACCAAGAACATCATCTACTAAAATCTTCCAATTAGTGCTCTAATCAACAATGCAATAACCTAACATCACTAATTATCAATCATGTAACTTCTGGGATTCATCAATTGCAAATAAACTAGCTCCAAAGATTATACCCAATTCAATCAATGAATTCTTACTCAAAACTTAACCAATTGATCTAATTCTTTTTGCAATACCTTCTCCTATCATCTAATCACTTATCCCCAAAATATTACATCTCAATTTGAACTAATTCAAAAATATCCAATTCGTGACCTAATTTCAATCATCCGAATTAAAACCTAATTGAACAAAATTAATGATATAACTTACTTGACTTGATGCCATTGATGATTAATTATTACTCCTGCAATCTTCTAACAACTTCTTATGGTCGAATTTTTAACCCCGATTTTTGGTGGATTGTGTGTATGTGTTTTTCTTAAGTTTTTGAAAATTTTGGTTTATATATTCAACTCCATCCGATCAGTTGTGAATACATCCGTTCGGTTTGGTATGAAATTGATTTTTCAAAGTTTTTTTTTTCTCTACTACTAAACTTGACACAAGTGCTAGTAGTTCTTTCTTTTCTCAAAACTTATTATCATGTATGTATTCCAAACACACTTTGTCTACCAAAAATTTTGGTCATCTACTTCTACTTCTAATCTTAAAACTAAAATATAACTTAACCTCTAAAAACTAAAAAGTTAAAACTAAATAAATCAAAAGATAAATAGATAAATATAGATAAATAAATAGATAGATAGATAGATAGTCTCATTCAAACATGAAATGCATAAAACCTAAAAACATAAAATAAAATGCATGAAAAATAAAAATACGAAACAAACAAACTAGCATAAGATGTGCTTTATTCTTGTGATCATTCTTCTTCATCCATAGAAATATTCATTACTAAGAATGTCTTCTCCACGATACTTGTTTGCCAACTTCCTAGTAGTCTTTTGAGTTTTGAAAGTTCGTGCAAAGTTCCTTCCACTAGGACATGTGATATCAAATTTGCAATGCCAATCACCATCTCCTTCTTCTCTTTTGTAAATGCTATGACCATCGGAACCCCATTCCAAGTTCTTCAATTGGAACGGTAAAGATCCAAGAAAATCTGTCAACTTGTTAAACACAAACATATTTTTAAATGGATTAAAGAAAGCCTCCATTGCTAGAGCTCTTTCCATTTCATCTTCAATATAAAAAAAAAAACTAGGTGTGCATGGGCCAAACTTAGGCCTACCATCTTCATCCCTTCCTACTTCAAAGCAACCAAGGTAATCCTCCTCTTGGTCCACATCATTATCATCTCCATTACTACCCCCTCTAGGCTTTGGATAGTAAGTATTCTTAAGAACTCCATCATCAATTGTCATGGTACCTTTTCCCATATCTATTATAGCTCCACAAGTTCTTAAAAATGGTCTACCTAACAACAAAGGTAGTTCCTTATCAACCGCAACATCCAACACAAGAAAATCTGCCAAGAATGCTTGACAACCAATTTGAACTCTCACATTTCTTACTTCCCCCATTGCTTTTGCCTTAGAATTATCCGCCATAGTGAGTTTAGAATTGTTAGGTGTAGGGTCTCTTAATCCTAACTTATGATGCAATGGATAAGGCATAATACTCACACTAGAACCCGTATCGGCTAATGCATATAAAGGAGTTGTCCCATTAATTTTAACCGGTAAAACAAAATTTCCGGGATCATTCATTTTCTTTGGGATTCCATTCTCAATTATCCTTCTCTCCTCTACTTCATCAAAACTATTATCCTCCAACTTAGACTTTGCCAACATAACTCCATCTAATTTCTTCCTATACTCCATATAATTTCTCAACACCTCAATGACCGGTTTGTTTTCCATCAATTCACTAATTTTTGCTTCAAGATTCTCCAAGATAGCTTGTTTTTGCTCTTTGGTTAAAGGTTTGGTACTTTTTGGTGAATTTGGTGGTGTTTTGGATGATGATGATGATGATTTGTTTTCTTTTTGGGTGGAGGGTTGGGTTAATTTGTTCAATGGTGTTTTGTTTCGATTAGCTTTCCCCATCTTACAAACTTCATCCATTCCTTCCTTCATCATTTCCATTCCTTCACAAACATCAACAAGCATTTCATTCACACTCTTTCCTTCTTCCAAATCACTTATGTTAATTCTTAACTCCCCAAGTGCAAAATCCAATGTACACTTGGTATTCACTAAAAAATCTCTACCAAAGATAACTTCTGGTTCATCTTCATTAGTATATTCCAAAACCACAAAATTAACTTTAAAGATGTGACCATGAATATTCACTCTAACTCCTTTCACTTCCTTCTTACCAAAACTTCCATAATCAAGCCTAACAAAACCAAGCTTGTCAAGCATTTCTTCCGAAATGTAATTGTCTCCATATTCCATATTCAATTCCGCATCCCACGCTTTAACTCCTTCCACCGCACAAGGTGTAGAATACCTCATGTGTGGAGCATCATATTCCTTAGGTGGTGCTCTAGTGAAAACAACAACTTTTCTCTTATTCTCCTTCTTTGGGTAACACATTTCATGTGGCAAATAAGAAACATTGTCACCAACAACCTCTTCTCCTTCTAAATCCAACTTAGCTTTTTCCAACATGCTCTCCAACATTTCCAAGGAGTCACCGGAATCCTTGAACATATCTTCCACGTCTTTCAAATACGCAAAAATCTAACTCAAACTCTCCATTTCAACTTAAGCACTTACTAACTATAACATAACCATCACAAAAAACATCCAAATCATTAGCATGAGGGTTAGTTGTAATCAAATAACTCTTAATATGAAATAAGAACAAGTAAATTAACTAAATAAAATACTAAGAATTGAAAATAAACTAAAACTTAAAAATGTTTAAAAATTTACCGAGACCTCCATCCGATCGGTTTAACCTCCATCCGATCGGATGGCACAATTTTACCTCCTCCAACCGATCGGTTGGAACCCGCAACCGGATCGGTTGGAGTTTTCTGCACTAAAATATATATATTATAAAACTAATATTTAATAAAACAGTAATTATAAAATTAAAATCATTGACTAAGGTGTCTTTAAAACTACTAAATCATTAATTAAAATAAAAACTACTAAAAACATTAAAATGACTTATAATTACAACTTATAACTATTAATAACTAACATTAATTATATAATCATTAAAACTAATTAACTAAAAACAGAAAAATAAACATTAATTACTAAAAACAGAATCCTAGAAAATTTACCGAGACCACCAACCGATTGGATGGACATCCATCCGATTCGGTTGGTCAAAAACCAATTTTTTTTTTTTTTTTTTACTTTAAAAGCTTTAAAATTTCACAAATTACAAACAATTTTATTACTGAAAACTAAACAAATTAATCAAATCCCCGGCAGCGGCGCCAAAAACTTGATGTGCGTTTTTATTAGTACAAGTTTTAAAATTTATAAACACGAATTATCCGATTATTATCTAGCACATATGAGGAAGTATACTCGTCTGGTGTAATAAAGGTGGGTAAGTCGAGATCGTCCCAAGGGATTTGGTTGTTTTAGTAATAAGAAAAACGTTTGTTAAATAAGGGTTGTCAATCCAAATTTATGTAAAATAAAGCTTTAAAAGAAAATCAATAAAAACTAAACATATACTTGTGTATAATTCCTTGATTGGTAATTAGGAGTATTGTAACAATTTGAGTACAAAGTTTGGTGTAAAACTTGTTATGATGCGCAACTAAAAATGAGTAGTTATACAATCTATAATGTATGTCATATTTTCACTACCACTAAGAATTCTATCACCTAAATGACTCCTTTCGGACATATCAAATTAGTATGACAATTCTATAAACACATGGTTGTTTAGAAAATCAATTCTTTTCTTATGAGTTCCTACGAATCCTTTCGGTCCTTTTTCGTGATGAAATCGTCTCAAATCTATTTTAACAAGTAAATAAGATGGTTGTCAAGCATCCTATTCCATACTAATTTGGTGTATTAATATTTTGGAATAAAAAAAGTTGAAATTCCTTTCGGACCTATTTTTCAAGAGATTGTTTTTACCGACAAATTAAGCAAGAAAAGATGTTATTTCAACAAACTCATAAAATAGATATGTTTTCATGCATCACCTTTTTCATAAAAGAATACTCCATTAACCAATCACATCATATACACAAGTATATCACAAATTACTCCATATCAATCATATTAAAACACAAGTAAATAAGAAAACTTTCATAAAACTCAAAGTAACAATTGTTCATTATAAGTATCAAGGTGTACCTAGTCTTGAGAATTACAATGAATAAACTTGTGGAACTTTAGCAACCACACTCCTCCAATTGCTCACTAACGTAAGTAAACAACTCCACACTCGAACCAATGCTTGAGACTCTAACTCAACACGTTCTGGACGTTTTTACAACACTTAGTAAACTTTCAGGCAATATAAGATAAACTAACAAGATTTGGTGTAATGCTAAGTTAGATATTGGTGGTACAAATAACTCTAGACCCTAAGTAGTCATTATATAGCATAATGGCACTTATCCTTCAAGTAAAAACGTCCATCCTTAGTTAATAAGCAGAAATGATCAGTCACACATGATTATGGGGAGTAAATTCGCCAATAAATGCAAAACTTGTAACTTTAGTCAACCCCATCCGATCGGTTTCTCACCATCCGATCGGATGGTCAATCTTTAGGCACGTTTCCAGCCGAATCGGTTGCGAGTTGCAACCGATCGGTTGGAATCTGTCTGAACTATATTTTTATGTCTTTTCCTTGTCGTTTTACGTTGCATGCATTATTTTTCTTCGTGGCATGACTTTGTCCATTAGAACTTGATATTTCCTTGATAATTTCGTGTAGAAAACTTGTCTTTATCAAATCATTTTGTCCATGCAACGTTTCTTTCTTCCTTGATCTTCTTGAAACTCTCCAAAAATGCATGTCCACTTCATTTCTTCATCTTTTAATCATTTTTACCTGCTTTTGGCTATATTTGCATGCATAAACACTTTTTCACGATTAAGTAACAAATATATACAAATATGACCAATTTCCACTCATAAAACAAACAATAACGCGACTAAAAACATGTTAATTTTGAGCGTTATCAGGATTATAATGCAAATGCTGATCTTGTCAAAGATGTTCTCGCAAACCAAATTGCTATCCTGAACACAGAAAGAAACAAGATCGGTTGGTTTCACCTTCACCAATATATTATACTCCTTATCTTGAAGTTGCAATTTATAATGCTTATACAATTTTTTATTTGTTGCAGGGAAATGATTAGTGAGTACCATTCAAAGTAATATGAAGTAAAAAATGTGAGCAGGTAATCTAAGAGATAGAAGGCACAGTTTGTTTGTATAAAAACTTTTATATATCCAGCTTAAACTTTTAATTGCATATATATCATTCTAATGGCTGAAAAATTGCATATATATTCAATCTAAACTTAGAATTGCATATATATCCTTCGTAAACTTTAAATATGTGACATATATCCAAATAACTATTTGATTTAATTTACAACTCTAGAATACATAACAATTATAATTATATAAAAAAAATCTTGAATATAGTTTTTCTTTGTTTATAAACTTGTTGGCAGTAGTATATACGCTTTCCTTGCAAAAATATTTTATCTGTGATATATAATATATAACAACCATTATATATTTGACAATTTATTTCATGTATTCATATTAGATATGAGATAAGATGAACTTTTTCGTGAGGTTAAACATTTTTCTTGATATATTGTTTTGGTCATTCATTTGAACCCCCGGACATCGTACCCTTAAAACAAATATGTTTGTCGTAATTTTAAAATTATAATTATCATAATTTAAAGTTTAAAGTTAAATTAAATAATTTTTTTGATACATATGATTTATTAGAGATTTAGAAGGATATATATGCAATTACGAAGGTTTTGAAAAGATATATATGCAATTATTAAGTTATGTTGGATATATACGCAATTTTTCAGCCTTTGAAAGGATATATATGCAATTAAAAGTTTAAGTTGGATATATATATATACAATTTTGAGCTTTTGCAGGGATATATATGTAATTCCCCCTTAGAAAAACAATATTAGTCACTTGGTGTATCCAAAGCAATGTAAATGTTTTCAAATACCCAACATCTCAAAAGGATATTGTTTAATGATGCTCAAAGTGTAAACTTTTTATGCATAAAACTTCGTAAATAAGGTTATTTAAAAATTTGCATAATTAATTATTTTATATTTGATCAATGATTCATGAAATTTCTATAATGGAATTTACTTCTGTAATCAAGTCTAATTGTTTCAAGTAAATAAGTAATTTGGGTGAGTGTGAAAATTACAATCTGAAATCAAATTACTACATTTGATTTTTATCCTATATATTATTTTGAAGTAACTCCAATTCTAAACTTGATTTGATGCCTTAGAAATCAAATTGGACCAGTTTGTCTACTAAACGAGCTTTGGATCTTTATTGTGCTCATGATTTCTAATTCCTACATCCATTAAATGGATTTTTTTCTTTCAGATTGATTACTTCCCTTCGAGGTATTAATGTGTTCAACATGCTCAGCGATCCTGTTAGGGTGACTGGAACCGTTAAATGGTTAGTTTTTTATGTTCCTTTTGAAATATTTGATGGTTAAATGGAGTAACTATGAGAATGTAAATGTCATATCATTACACACTTGACACACTACACAAAATGCTCATTCTTGCAACATATTGTGCTAATTTGATATGTTTGCAATAACTATTGTTTGTTTGCAACGATGATGAAATAAAATGATTTGAAAAGTTAGAAACTTTTTTTGAATCAGTTTGCAAAAAGATATACGATATGTGGTTCTTTTTTACACTGAAAATCGTTAGATCATTCGGTGAAGACTTGTTAAAAAATACATCATCAAAAGCGATCCATTTTAGTGATAGATTTTGAACCGAGTAAAATATGTTACATACTAATGATCTAATTATAAGTGGTATCCAATGCACCTGATCATTTGATTAATGAAACTTGTGTTAAGCATGGAATATGAGTTCAGGGAGCCAACTGTCAGCATGCTTCACATCTGATGTAACACACATAATCTTAGCTGCTGATGTCTCCAACATATATGTATGGAATCACATTAACCTGGATAAGCTTATCACCAAACCCAAATGCGAAGCATCATATGAAAACTTTTTCTCAAATAATGCAACAATGGCCATACCTTGGTTTGGTATCAAAAGCATATCAGCAAAACTTACATCTCCAAGATTTTCAATAATGTATTACATGGTAATAAACTTTATAGTTTATAAGTGTGTTTTTCTTTGCTATTTCTTTTGCAATCGATTCAATGTAACTTTCTTACCTGTGATAAACATCTATCAGTTTTAATGTCTTTCTAACATGTTCGTATGAATTTTTCACATATTATCTTAAACAAATTCTTAGAGCTAGCCGCCCATCAGGCGGGCCTTGAAGCTAGTATCATATATTACCACAGTCGTTGATCTTAAACACACAATCCAAAAACAGCATAGAAGGAAGAAGTTGATGATGTGCAAAATTTAGCATATTTTGGGATGGAGCAACGGGATAAACGGGCGGAATGGCTCACCTTAGGACTGTAACTTTGGATTCGCTTGGTGTTTCGAGGCCCATGATATATCGTCGGGAAGCGCTGTAACGGTCCAGACAACGGTCGTAGATGGTTTTTCTTATAGATTTCGATAATTTCAATATTTGGACCCTCAATTTCAAATCTCCTAAGTTATTTTCCGTTTTTAGTTTAAGTTGATAAATGTATATTGCCTGATTTAAGGGATTTACCCCGAAAGTCTAGTCACTTTGTTCTCTTAATCTTAAATTTGATATTTTTGGCACCTGCCAAAAATAGCACCACCCGTTATAATGGGATATGGTGTAAGGAAAAAAAGATTCGATGATTTACATTTTCCTCTTAATGTTGTTTTACTTATTATTTTCATACTTTCGTTCTGCATGAGAAGTAAATTACAATTGATCATTGATATCACTTACGAGGAGTTATTTTTGCTAATATTTGGTATAATAGTGGTGATCTTCATGGTTATTTGTGAATCCGCGATGAAGGATGAAGATCGAGTTAGAGCATAACTATTGGGTTATACTTTAATTCGCTATAAACTAAAATTACTTTTTTCTATTAGACTTCTCAATACTAACCGATGATTGTGTTTGAGAAGACATAACTATTGGGTTATACTAAAAATAACAAAACAATTGTTGTTGTGAAACAAAGCCCAAAGTGTTAAAACCCAATAACTAATCGATAAAAAAATAAAAATAAAAATAGATAATCTATACACAAACCGATCGATTCAACACACAAATTCTAACTATCCCTAATCCCGGTCAACAAACACCTTCAACTTATCAAACGAGCAGAAGCTAAAATCGATTGAACAAAGGGAAAAACTGCCAAATCACAAAACGGATTCTATTGATGTCAAGAAATTGATTATTGAAATCAACCAGAAACTGAAGTCGATTCACAAACCACGAATTGATATTTGATCAGGTAACCCAAAAAGAATCCATAACCTCAAACAATTTCAACTTGCTTCAAAACAATCGATTGGCTCTTGATACCAATTTGTTAGGATTAGGGATACATAATCAAAAGCAAAAGAGCAGGAGCAAAAGTTCAGAACACGTGCAGGTGCAAAAGCAGGAACAAGATCATAATTAGGAAGCAAAAAGGGAGGCTGGAATTTCTATATTATATAAAGTCAAAGTTACACATACTACTCTTTTATAAGAGTGAAATAACCGACTAAAAAGACATTTTTTGATACTTAAGTAACTAGTGCACTAAAATTACCAAACTGCCCTTACAAAACAAACTAAACTATATACTACTGAAATTACTAAACTACCATTAGGAAGTGAAGTCAAAAAATCTAACAGAAGTGCCCCTCTGTAGAAAGATGATTTAGTTCTCGTTGTTATTATATGATTCTTTCGCGTAACGGTTTGTGAGATATTTATTTTTTCTTTTGTTTAAACAAGATAAAAATAGTATTTTTTTTTTTTTTTTTTTTTTTTTGATAAAAATAAAAATTGACAAACTTGGTTTATTGATTATTTAGAGAATATGCAATATTATTAATTTTACAACTGGGTTGAGCTGTTTAATAATGCGTGCATATCTTAAAATTTTAAATATCGGTAAAATCGTTATAAATATAGAACTAAAACTTTAAATTAAATTCGATTTGTATTTTAAATCCGTGCGAGTGCGCAATTTACAACTATTCTTTCCATATATTTTGTCTTTCCTTTTAAAACTCCAAACCTGAACCCTTAACGAACACGGTCGAGCGAGTACGATTTATTTTTACTAATATATATATTCAAATATGACCACAATCCTAGAAACACAACACAAGCAAATCAAATCAGAGCGACATGACTGATCAGCTATTAGATCCATGCAAAAACATAACACAAGCGAATCTGCTGCCTGAATGCAGCTCTCGGGATCCGACTAGTACTGATGTGTGGGTTTTTTTTATTGTTATTTTCTCTGCAATGTTGCTGATCCCGATCCTAGAAGGCGTTTGTTCTTCTTGTCGTGGGTCACAGAACGAAGCTGCAATAAGAAGATCATACTTTGAAGATCCACCAACTAGAGGTGCTATCCACAATGTGGTACCAGAGGTAAGACTAGAGATTAACGATGAACTTGATGTAGTGGACGAGAAGTTACATAATTTTGTTCTTCCTGAGAATGTAAAGGAGCAGTGACGGAGCCAGAATTGTTCGGCCGGGTAGGCCAAAACAAAAAACTTGAAAAAAGTTACCGACAAAAAATAAATAAATAATATTTACCGGGTCGTTTGACCTTTTACAAAAAAAAAATATATAAATAAATAATAAAAATAAAAATTAAAGAGTCGTACAATAAGAGTTTTTCATTTCATCCGCGCACGATGCTTTTTAACATCATTAAAATCATCTAGAACACTATCTAAACTAAAGATATCTGCAATTTTCTTTTCAATATAAAGTACTAAATTATCTAAAAGAAAGTCATGACTCAATTTATTACGCAATCTGATCTTCACGATTTTCATAAAATGGTAATTGTTAAGTGTGGTGAATGGTTGTATGACTTCACCAAAAGTATCATTTATCAATATAGAATTTGACTTTGACGATATAGCTTTGGGTGGGCCAATATATATTTTGTGTATAAAATACATTGCAACACATCTACATTACTACTATGTATGTAAAAAAGTTGGGGTTGGCCTTGGCCTACCCAAATGATAGTGTGGCTCCGTCATTGTAAAGGAGCAAATATACGAGAGAGGTAAGTGCAAGAACGAGAATGGCCATGATTGTGTGATATGTTTGGAGGAGTTTAAAGAGAAGGAGACGATTCGAGTTGTGGAACCATGCAACCACTCGTACCATACCTATTGTATCAAGAAGTGGCTTATCAACAATAACCGAAGCTGCCCTATTTGTCGAAATCACATCCCTGATCGATCAAGATACCATTGAGATGATCCTAAGTTTTCTCATGCATTCAGTTACTTCGAGTTCAGTTAATTTTGCGCATCATGACCAATTGACCATCCGGTTGTTGTAATATAATCGATATATTATCATCAAGTTAGGAATAAATAGTAATATGTCTCCAGTTTTAGTCTGTTGCTAATCTAGTAAAGCTTTGTAATCATGGTTCTAGGCTAGTATCTCATGAAAGAATCATACACTGTATCAAATTTTAAGGATCGAATTCCTTGCATATTGTCTTTGTCTTTTTGGTTTTGTTTAATTAATTGGAAACCTTTATTTTTTATGTCGGTTAATTACTTGCATTATTTTTTATGTCGGTTTACTTGCATAGTTGCATGGATGATTTACTACATGTTCATACCCTATAACATTGATTCCAACTATAGCAGAAAGTGTGTACGTTAACAAATTCTTCTATAACATCGATTTGAACTAGCTATAGTAGGCTCTCTTTTTAAGTTTTTTCCCTTGAGCAATACGCCTTCAAAAGAACATTGGATACAAACAATATATACTCTGTATAATTTAACTAAAAGAAAGCATTACAAACCAAATTAATTATATATTTTTGTAAGATCACTAGCTTATTAAAGAAAACTGATACATTAGATTGTGTTTGTTTTTTAAAAAATGTCTCTTAAGTCTTAACAACATCTTAATCTGATTCATCAAGACGCGACATTTAGGTTATTAAGATTGTTTTTTTTTCCCTGTAATTAAGAGGCGGTAACAGGCAATCTTTGCTAAGAGCGTTTTTTTTTTTTTTTTTTTTTTTTCGACCATTAAGAGACGGTAAGAGACATAAACCTCTTATTTAACTAGATGTGGAGTGGTGTATTAACACCTCTTAATGTCCTTTTTTTTTTTCTTATTATTATATTTTTATCCTACATATGTTTTCTTAGAATGAATAAGACAATATGTGACAATATATATATTTTTTCAAGTTCAAGGGTTTGGTCTCGGACTCATGTATCTCAACTCTAACATGATTCATATAGTTAATCGTTTTAAAAAGTTCAATTTAAATTCTAACACATTTATCTTTGTCAAATAAACATGAATTGCATGTTTTGTTTAAAATAGACAAAAATACACCGTTGGTCCATAAACTTTCCACGAAACATCACAGGGCACCTTAACTTTTTTTTTTAGTCGCCAGACGTCCAAAACTTGAGATTTGAGTCTAAATGCGTCCCTCCACCACTATTTGCTGTTTTGTTTTGTTTTTAGTGAATGGCATAACCGTCATTTCATATATTTGGGTTATTATTCATGCAAATCTCCTCCTCTACTCTTCTTTCATACATGGAAACCTTCACCCTATACTGTAAATTGCATTTTTAACGTCAAACTTAAGAATAATGTGGTTCTGGAACAAATTACAGAATAATCATAATGAGCAATCCCAAACAGTGAGAATCACTAATAAGCAGAAACAAGCAAATCCAAATGAGCAATCCCAAACAGTCCCTAAAAGCTCATTTTACGGCACCTCATAAGCCAACCAAAAAAAAATCTAAAAAATAAAATAAAAATATCACTAATTAAACAAGCTTCCAAATCAGTGAATTCCAGAATTTTATGAGATTTGGTTGAAAATTGAGGAAATGAAAATTAAAAAACTAAATTGATGTTACGGACTAAGTTTTTATAGCCTTAAAAAGTGGTTTAAGACCTGTAAAAAAATCTAAAAATTAAAATAAAAATATCACTAAGTAAACAAGCTATTAGAGTACATTATCCCAAAATTTTGTGAGATTTGGTTGAAAATTGAGGAAATGAAAAATAAAAAACTAAATCTGCTGTTTGGGACTTTTTGATTTTTTTCAAGTTTTTGAATATGTTGACTTACATGAAATTTAATCTATCCTAGCTGCTCTAATATGTAGTTATAAGCTATGATGAGTCTAATTCAAGCTATGAAAACAATTTATGCAAGTGAATCCATGATTATGCAATCCTAAAATGCTAACAGTGAAGCTAAAATGAAAATTAAAGTGGATTTTGACTTTTATATGAATGAGACATGTATTTTATGGTTTGATTGTTCTATTAGGACCTAATATGACATGATTGAATCAAAAGTTATCACTGAAACACAAGGGAACTCATTGAACACCCTTTTACCAAACACCCCTTTAAAACTATCTGATTTGTGATTTTCAAATGATTAGACTGATTTAGGCCATGATACCGATTCATAAGTACTTAATATGATGTTATAAGCCAAGTGAATATCTATTAAACCTTTCATAGTTAGATTCTCATAGTAATATCTATTAAACCTTTCAATTCGATTAAGTGCGATGTATATTTATCTTGCAGACCTAAAGCATATGCAGAAAACATATTTTTATGCAGAAAATGACAAGTAAAAAACGCATGATCCAGTCGCATAGAGATCGAAGACATCGGAAAACTCATGTGGTGTGTATATAACACTAAACAATCATCGATAGTTCATAGTTCAAACGTTGGTACATGTCAAACTGAAGTCAACATAGACTGATTCCAGATGATAAGTTATTGTATTACATATTTACATTGTTACTGATTTAACGTGACAACCATTTAAAAAACTATGATCAATAGACTTCTTACAATTATGACGTTAAAAATGCAATTTACAGCATAGGCTGAAGGTTTTCATATATGGAAGAAGAGTAAAGGAGGAGATTTGCATGAATAATAACCCAAATATATGAAATGACCATTATGTCCTTCACTAAAAACAAAATAAAACAGCAAATAGTGCTAGAGGGACGCATTCAGACTCAAAATCTCAAGTTTTGGACGACTGACTACTGAAAAAAAAATGTTAAAGTGCCCTGTGATGTTTCGTGAAAATTTTAGGGACCAACGGTGTATTTTTGTCTTTAAAATACTTTTAACTTTAAATTGATTATATTATAAAATCTGGTTTCTTATATTTAATAAAATTTATTTATTGTGTGAATACAATGGTTTTATATTTAAATTGTAAAAACTAATAGTTTAACACATCATTTTTAGAAAAACAAACAGTCTTATTTAAGTCAGATTCAGATTCAACCACTTATTCAGGTTAAGATGGGAATCTGATTCACTTTTCTACCGCATATTCAGATTTAGATGTACGAATCAGATTTAGATTCAGAGCCTCTTAATAAACAAACAGCACCTAAGAGCCCGTTTGGTTGCCGTGTTTAGCGGGATTTGAATTAAAGAAAATGAAAATCTTTTGTTTGTTTAGTTATGGTGGGCCCACAATTGGGAATCAAGAATTAAAAAATTATTTCACGTTATTTTGGTGTCTTTATTTATTTGATTTTCTTTGTTTTTTTGTCATAAGTTATCTAAACTTTTTGACTCTTTGACTACTATTGGTTTAAAATAAATATATAAATTAAATAATTATTAATTTTCTTTTTTCTTTTCTTTTTTTCCAAACCAATCCTAAATTCAAATCCAATTCTAAACTCACTTACAAACCAAACGGGCACTACGTAGCCATTTGGTTTAAGTATATAGGAATCAATCAATCACATTCATTCCCCATTTAAAATGTTTGGTTGGAGACTTGATACCAAAGAATGATAGAAACAATGATAAATCTATAGTAGTATGAATTGGTGACTTTTCTCTACCATTCAGTAGGGTCCATGTACTTTTGTTATTTATTACTCCCCCCGTCTCTAAATGAATGTCCACTGTTGACTTTTGGTGTGTATTAATTTGCACACCTTTTATTCGACTAAAACCGGACCTAAATGACCAAAAACCCGATCATAAATGCCAAATAAATCTTGTTTTTGTGTTTTTGATTGTGCATGTATGGATATTGTAGAAAAGGACAAATAGTATGAGAAATCGACAAACCGAGCACGAGATTGGAAGAGTGTTCAAAAGCTGGAGCCGGGAAAGCAATTTTCAGATATTCGTCATAGATATGCTATATTGGTCAAAGTCAACTTTGGAAAATCATCATTTGACAAATTCAGTCCTTGGATTAAACTTACAGAAGAGGTCCCTTGAGTTTGCTATTTGGCAAAAATTACCCCTAAACCTTAAATTATATTTAACTTTAATCCTAAACCTATTAGATAATAAACCCAAAACCAAAACACATTATAAACCAAAAGCCCAATCCACTATCTTAAACCCGAGCCCAGTCTTTACACCACCCAAACCCGACCCACCCACCATTTGAATATACCCAGTCAACTCACACCAGTCAAACACAAATAAAAAATAACACACCGCCCTTTTCCCCCAAATTACCCGACTTCCCTATGAACCCTAAATACCCTTCTCTAAAATTACCCACTCCCACCACAATGAACCTCGTATTAAGGGCATGATTGTCAAATTACTGAAGCCTGACAACGTGTCAGAGGGTGACAGCAAAGGAATTCCACGTGGATTGCTTTGATTGGCTGGAACACGTCATTGGGAGGATTTGAAGCCTCTGATTGGCCATCGTGTGTCACAAGGGATCAAATGGGGATATTCTTGGAAGATGCTTACCTCTGGAACCTTCTGAAGACGCTCCTCCTCAGGCTATATAAAGATCCTCTCGTCCACATTTTGAAGCTGTTAGTTAGATGGTTAGCTTAGGGTAGGAATAGGTTAGACTAGCTTAATAGTATAAATTTTAGCTTGTTTAATCGTTTTCATAGTTCTGTTTATCAGCTTTGTACTCATTTAAAGGTTTAATAAAATTTCAATTTTCACTCCTTGCAATTTAATGTTCAAATTTGCTAAAAGCTTTTCAGTTACAGTTTATATAAGTTCATTTAAATTTCAAAATAGCTTGTAGTGATCTCTTTAACTCTTCTACTGATCTGAGTTGGTAATGAAGTACAAGTCAAAGGATGTTAATGAAGATGATTCTGGGTTAATATGGTGTTAGATGATAGTAGCAGTTGGTTAATGGAGCCTATCTAGAGATAGGCTATGATCAAATGTCACATCTGTTCAGCTGAGGTTTCCATTGTAAGATTTCAATTTCCATTTTCATTTTAGAATGCATTTTATGATTTGAATAGTGTCGATCTTTGATTCATGTTGATGTACTGTTACATTCAGTTCTAATTGATCAAGATTTAGTAGTTAGATGATATGGAACTTGTTTGATTCACTATTGTACTTGTTTGATGAAACTGTTAAGTGCCACTGCAGTTGTTAAATGTGATAAGTGATTCTTAGATTTAGTGTGTTTATGCTGATGTTATTGATTGATTTGATCTTAATTGATGTAAATTGATATGGATTGAGCATAATTGTAATAAAGTTATGCCTAGATAGCATATCTGTAGTGTTAATCAACTAGTTCTAGGGGTGTTTGGATCTGTGATTTCTTGTCGCTTTAGTTGTTGCTTAGTTGATATATCTGCATATTTAGTATCATATATATTAGTATAGGTCAGGTGGTGTAGAATTTTGGTAGTTAGTTGCAAAATAGTCTACTATAGCTCATTACTCAATTCTACTTGCATATAAGTAGGCTGTTCTTCTTTTCATTACTTGAATTGCTGCCTTTCATGTTGGTGATTGTGTTTTTCACGATTAATCTTGTTAGTTATACATGTGGTAATCAGAATAGGGCATTGAAATTGATCTTAGTCAAATATTAGGTATATTATAAAAAGTCAGTATAAGCTTTGTTACCTGCAGTCAATAATGAATTTGTTTGCTGAACTTTGATCATATTGGAGTTCAATTGGTAGGTTATTCATAGAGATTTTGTAGTTTTTAGAATCTCAGCTGGGTAGACTAGCTTTTGCCCCCTTAATATTTTAGATTTGAGCTTTTTAGAACTGCTTATCTGATCTGCAAATAAGGTGTTAGGACCTAGGTCTGCTGATATGAGTTTTTGATTGCATTAGTGATTTTTGCTTTGTTAACTGAGCTTTATTATTGTATCTGAGCTCCTTTAAGTGTGATTTCATGTATTTCATGCTCTCTAAGCCTCTGGCTTATTCTGTAGTGCTTATTGCTAATTCATTGCTTATTACATACTGCTTATTGCTCATTTCTAATGTTTCTGTGTTTCATTTGATATTATTTGAGTGTTTTAGAGTTTACTTAAGTATAGTGCTTCTGAGTTTTCAGTATCACATCAGTCTTGATACAAGTGCTTATTAATAAGCACTTGTATTAAGCTGTTTTGCTTACATTAAGTACTTCTGCTTATTATTTTCTTTTCAAAATTTTTCTGCAAACTTTTCATGTTATTTTAGATTTTCTGTAAATTTTTCATATTTTTCTGAGTTGATTTAATATTTTTCTCAAATTTTCTTAGTTAAAAATCATTTTTTAATACTTTTTAATAAACAAAAATCTATAAAAATTCAGAAAAAGTCATAAAAAATACAAAAATATTTTAGAAAATTCTTTTATAATATTTTAGATTTTTCAAAAAAATTAAATTTCATTTTTCCTTTTATTTTTCTATATACTTTTATTTTTAATTCATTTAAAAATACAAAAAATCAAAATAAATTCATAGAAAATAAAATAAAATTCAAAAAAATGTTTTTCTTTTTCTCAAAATTATTTTAAGTAGTTTAAGATTTTTAGAAAATTGTTTCAAGTTTGTAGGATCATTTTTCAATAAAAGTCACGTTTTATTTCGTACGTTACGTTTATTTTCGCGTTTGCATTTCCGTTTTTACGATTTTAACATTTGTGCATATATAGCTTGTACATCCTGCTTAGTTCATTATTAATTTTCATTATTTGAATTCCAAAATCATATTCTTCACTTTACCACTTTTCAAGACTCGATTTCGCGATTCGATAATTCACGACTCCATTCTACCTTCGTTGGGAAAACGACTCGGGAAATACTTTCACGAGTATTTCTTCGGAATAATTATATACTATAAAAAGACTTTATCAACTTTTAAAGTATTTTCTTTTTAACTTTGACCTTAAATTATTTTATTTATGTTGTGTAATACTCCGTACTTGATGAAATTTATACTAATGAAAAATATATTTAAAACTCAATTCATTCATATATTTTACATCAAAGTTAAAAAAAGAAAGACTTTAAAAGTCAATAATGGACACTTATTTAAAGACGGAGGGAGTACTAACTTTATAACACTTTAAAAGTTATATTTTGTATTTTAATGATATATTATATTGTTTTTGGCTATTGAATGAGTCATTTTAAAAGTGATACCTATAACTTCAACTATATCAAACTGTTGGCATTAATATTACGATATTTAATTTAAACATCCTCTTCATGTTTTGATGATGACAAAGATGTAAGTTACAACATATAACGTAAAGTGCTTAAGTTACTTGTGATCACAATTCATCTATGCATTCATACGTCAACAAGCCTCGACATCTCAACATCTCGACTATGCTTCAACAATCACCTAAGGTATGTACAAACAAATGTCTAATACATTTTATGATCAAAGGGGGTTTTATTTAAACACAACAAATTATATAAAATGATATAAATATTTATATACTTAGAAAAACACTTTTGGTAATTAAATGAAAATGTTTAATTCATAATGAATATATGAATTTAAATTTTTAACCAAAAACAGTTAAAATTTCACTAGATAAACCTTTCCCAGAAAAAGACAAGAAAACTGTTGTTTTCGTCTGGGCGGCCCCCTTAATTATAAGGGCGGCCTCCTTAATTTTAAGGGGGTCGGCACACAATTAAAGGGCCGACACACGCTCATGTGTCAGAATCTTTTGCCTATAAATACTGGTTCAAATATGTAATTTTTCCTCACCTTTTGCACTAAAACTTTCTGTCCAAATCCTCTCAAATCACCTTCCTAAAACCTTTGATCATAAACTTATTAGTTTTTGTTTCAAGTGATCCAATCCCTCATCATTCAAAGTGCAAGAGAAGAATCCTCCCTATCATAAAGCCAAAGATGTATTAGAGTCTAGTTAGTGTTGATGTGAAGTTGTGAGTTATGTATGTATATGTAATACGTAGATCAAGATGATCTTACTTAGTAGTGAGTCAATGAGTGAGTAAGAAGTAGTGAGAAGAAGTAGTAGTGTGGATAAGTCATGTAGTTGTGAAGATGTAGGTGTGTGAATAAGTAGTGGAGTATAGAAGAAGTTGTGAAGTAGTGAAGAAGTCGTGAAGTCGTATAGAAGTTGTGTAGTGATCAAAGTCGTTTCGTGAGATTGGTCCTAGCTACTATTAGAACTCGACATTTAGCTTAGTGTCGTAAATTGGTATAAGCAAAAGTTGTATACGGTTTTCTTCGCCAAAAGGGAGCTTGTTGAGTAGTGAAGAAAACTCTCGAGTAGGTGACTCGGGGAGTGGAGTAGGGCAAGGAAGGTGTCCTTGTAGCCGAACCACTATAAATCATCGTGTCCGGTTTGCATTTCCTTTCTCTTATCTCTTTTCATTTATTCTTGCATTTATCGCTTTACATCTATGCTTGCCTATATGTCTTAGTTGTTGCTTATATAGTTGTGATGATTGATTGTGTTGTACATAGAAGTTAATATTGTGATTGTGTGATATGGTCAAATATATTATTATTCACACTTCTCATATTAAGTTTAACTTGATAGATAATTTGATACAAAACGTTTTAAAATTTAAAAGGAAAACATATTCACATAAAGATCGACCAAAGCTCCATTCATAAAACTAAGTTTTGAAAACTAATTCAAAAGCTCACATATATAATTGATCATATTGATTATATGTTGTTTTCATACTAAATTCTAATTGAAGGTTTTTCAAACAAACAATTGAATACATTCTAATCAACATTTTGAAAAAAACTTTATATAAACAAAAAAAAGGGGAAAACTATTCAACCCCCCATTCTAGTTTTCCACACAAACAGTAACAATGATAATGATACTTTTGATATGATATATCCTTGTAATCAATGTGGAAAACTATAAGGGGGGTTGAATAGTTTTACATCTTTTTAACTTTATTTTAAAAATCTTTTATAGATTTTAAAAACTTTGATTCGATCTTACGTGAATTCAAGTGTCAACAAATATAAGCAAGTCTAATATAATAATCTAAGTATTGAAATGAAGTGAAGTAAAGATAGAGTTAGAAAGATCAAACCACAACACACGAATTTATAGTGGTTCGGCTACAAGGACACCTTCCTTGCCCTACTCCACTCCCCGAGTACCACACTCGAGAGTTTTCTTCACTATGTCAACAAACTCCTTATGGCGGAGAAACCTTACACACCTTGGCTTACACCTATTTACGACACTAAGCTAAATGTCGAGTTCTAATCGTAGCTAGAACCAATCTCACACCTTCTTCACAACTTCACACCTTCTTCACACCTTCACAACTTCTTGAAGATAGCTCCACAACCTCTTCTTCTAGTCTACTTCACACCTTCTTCTATGCACAACTAATTCACAACTTCTACACTACTTTACAACACACCTACTATCTACAATCAACTAATTCACACAACACTTTACAAATATCTAACACTAATACAAGATGATACTAACCAATCACAACACTACTACAATTTTATGGATGTTGAGGAGTGTTCTTCTTTTTGCACTTGAATGGATGAGGCTTTGGATCACTTGGAAACAAAGACTTATGAATGATATGATCAAAGGATTTTGGAATAGAAATGGAGATGAGATCAGAAAGTTATGAGTGCAAAAAGGTGAGAAAAATCTGTGGAATGAACCAGTTTTTATAGGGGAAAATTTTACTGTTTTGGAGCGTGGCCGGTCCCCTTAATTAGGGGTCGGTCCCCTTAATGATTAAGGGGGCCGCCTTATGAATTAAGGGGGCCGCCCCTCCAGAACTTTGGAATTTTTTGTCCTTTTGTGGGGAAGGTTTTTCTGGATAAAATTTGCCCTTTTTGGTTGGAAATTTGAAATCATATCTTTGTAGTTTAATAAAACAATACAAAAAATGATTTACTAATATATATAAAATGTTAATGTCATTTTATAAAATGTTTTGTGTTAAGAAAAAGCTTCCTTTGATCATGTAATGCATAAGATGCTTAGTTTATGCATACCTTAAGTGATATTAGTTGTAGAAGTAAATATTTGTTACTAAATACTTGTTTACGTCATAATCTTGACTTAATTTAGTTTACATTTTGTGATTATCAAAACGTAGAGTTATTGAGAAATATTAATAACGTTTTTAAGCATTATTTATATCAACAATCAAAATCATACCTATTGTGATTTCGGGTTGCATACCAAACGCACCCTGAAAATGTAGTGAGTTAGAGAATCATTGAGTTTATCGTTTTGTTTATATAAACCTCCAAAGTGACATAGTTTTCAAAATCTTCAAAGAGATATGATTTCAAACTCCTTAGACAAAAATATCTTAAAACTAGAAAGAAAATTTCAAAGATAGTCTCACGATTAATGTCTAGGCACATACATCTTTACTCCTTATAATAGAGAAATGGTCAATGTGGAATGTTGAGTTTTCAACATGGTCAATGTTCATTGAAACCTGTTATTAAAAGCTGCTATTGATGGAAACTAAATTAATGTAATACTGCTACTGATGGAAACTACAATCTATCTATGGGAATACAACTGGACATTCATTAGAAAGTTATGAAACACAACTGGCCATGACTCACTTTGAAACCTAAAACACAAAACACGCATATATATCTTGTCTCTCTAAAAATATTTCTCACACTCCCTCTTAACCTAAAACAAACACCACCACCCCTCTCTCTTAATTGCTGCCGCCACCACCTAGATCTTTTGAAACCTCCATCGCCGCCACTACCTCTCTCTTTCAAACAGTTCCTCCATCAACACCACCACCACAACCCCATCCCCAACACCACCGAGACAACCACCATAAAAAACCACGCCATTATCGAGCCCTATCACCACCGGTAACCAAACCACTGAGACCCGCCACCACCCTGAATCTCGAAAAGTTTTTCAAGTTATGAGGTTTTTATGTAAAGATTTATGTATTTTAAAGTTTTGAATGTTTGTTTATAGATCTATATATTTCAGAGGTGGCAATTGTTGCCCATTATGAAAAAAACATGCTCATTTTAGGCGTTTTTGTAGAACTTACGAGTTAGGCTGGGCGACTGCTTATTTAGAAATGGTCGGAACGGTGGAGTTTCAGTCTCTCGGATCTTGAATGGGCGATTTGGGCGGACTTCTCAGATATTGAATGGGCGATGTGGGCGGATGATGTGTACAAAAAAAATAATGGAAGCAAAAGATTTAAAGCAATATGTAAGAAGGTGAATGAAGTTTTACAGTCGATGGAAAAAGATATAGTCAAAAGAAGAGTTGTGTAAATATAAGAGTTTTCCAAAGTTGCATGTCTGCCACAAAATTAAATACTGTTGATTTTTTTTTTAAGTTGATTTTACCAATTGGCACTTGACTTAGCATTTTTTTTTTACAGTATTTGTTTGTGAGGTGTTTGTGTTATTCATATGATTTTATACCTCTTTTCCATCCACGATCTATAGAAAAAAATAATATCATACAGATAACACCATTATAGTATTAGTACTTTTAATGTTGGATGTTAAAGACCTACGAATTTCTATATATTAAGAATAAATGCAAATTTAAAAAAAATGAGGCTCGTTGTGTGTAACCAATATGGATTAAAAGAATTAATTTATGTAAACGTTATAAAATGTTCGGGGAAAGTTTTTTACTTGTAAAAAGTTTTAGTCATTTGATGTCTCTTTTAGTTGACGGCCGGTTTGACCCATGCCTGTTTGAGCCTGTACCTGTTTAGCCCATGCCCGTATGATCCGAATTTTGAATTTGCCTGTTTGATCCAAATTTTGAATTTTGAATAAAATTTATGTTTTTGATTTTTGTTAAAACATCTTGTTGTACAATAAAAACAATTTATTGGTTTCCTTAGTTTCTTTTTCTATCATGCAAACATATATGCGAATTGGTATGTTTATGGATTCTTATTATTACATATATCTTTCTTTCATTCTTTTAGTTTGTTATATTTCATGCAAACAGTGTTTGTTATATTCAGTGTTTGTGAATTGTGAAGTCACGTTTCATTAGTACAATGGCTGTCACGTTTCATTGTTATATTCATGTGAGGTTTTTACTTTGGTGATGGACAACAAAAGAACTGATTAGGTTGCTAACTTTATTTTGGTGCAGAGATTCAATGAAAATTTATTAATACATGAATGTATATGGATAACAAAAAAACAAATGATCTATTTATGGAACATATTTTTGGTTCGTAAAAGCCCTAATGACGATAGATGAATAATACTTTCATTATAAATAGTAAACATTAGTACAATCGTTGTGAATAATTCATTAGACAAGGTTACATTCTACTTTGGGTTGATAATTTGTCATTAGGCTTTCATCATGAGTTCCAGCAACACACTTGCACATGAAGTAACTGTTTCGGAAAAATCAATTTTCATTAAATGTTTTTATATGTTATTTGATAGATGTTAGGATTTTTTTTTATGGACTTCAGTTATCGTATAGTACAACCGTTTGCAATTACATTCTAATCGGTTCACGTTCTATTTTGAACACTACACAAAACACTTACCACAATATCACAAATCGTTAATTATCTGCCGCTAGAAACTCCGATGCTATGCACGGGTACTTGCCTAGTCAAAGAAAAAAGATTTTGATATTCTCACGTAACTCAAAAAAAGTTCTTTATTTACCATTTTTTCACCACATATTCATTAGGTTTACCTACAACCAAGCACAAACTACATCCTTTACACCCGATGTTGGTTAATTTGCTTGTGTGTCTAACTTTTTTAGTTATCGAGTAGAGTATGTTTTCTTTGTTATTTAAAAGATTTATATATTTATATAATAAGCATGTACACGCGTCCTGAACCACTATGACTCGGATCTTTCACGCATAGAACAAAGACTTAGCAAGTGGTTTGGTCATAAACTTGACCAAATCAAATTTCATTGTTTTTTGTGTGCATGTATGTATAGTGTTTTGTAACGTTTTATGTGTGCCAAAGCAACAATATCAACAGTTAACAATAGCGACAAACAATATATGTTTGCTTGTTAAATATGTTTTCTAACAATATAGGAAAAACACATTAAACACTCCTCGCCAAACAACTTTTAATTACAACATAAAATAATAACCCATAATCAATGTTATAAATAGCGCGAGGCGTGATGGCATGATCAAGCCTCGTCACGTAGAAGCATGTCCATAGTCAAACTCTTTCAAAATTTGGTAATGAAAAAAAAAAAAAAATTGACATATAAACAACCACAAATAAAATAAACAAAACATATATAACTCTTCATTTACACACACAAACACAAACACACTGATTAGTCACTCATGAGCGGTGAACCCAACTGTACTAGTTTGGATCGGATCAGTTTCATGTCGACCAAATCAGCTATTCTACACTCCGCCGCCGTTGCGACGGCGTTAGCGGCGGGTTACTATTACTACCGGCGATCCGCCACTGTTTTCCGGAGCCGGGTCGTGGGTATAATTCCGGCCCGGTTTGCTTCTTCCCGGTTTGAGGGTAAACCCCTTGTTGAAATACTTGGAAAACCCATGATTCAGGTAAATTCAAATTTTTTTTTTTTTTTGGGTATATGATAATATTAAACTAAGTTGTTTTTATTAATTTGTTTGTAACAGAGAACATGGGAGAGAGCAAAATTGGCAACAACATTGGATCGTGTTGGTATGTATGGGAGTGTTTGGCATTGTGTTTTGTATGTGATACTACATGATAATCAGAGTTAAATAATTATATTGACAGTAGGAGACAGTATTTGGCATTTTTTTTTTTTTTATTATAAATGATTCATATGTAAAACGACCTTTAGTTGATCAGATCCGTTTTTATTTGCGTCTATTGGTGTTTGGGATTGCTTCTTTAAGACCAGAAACGCAGTTATGAGTTTTTTTAATTTCAGGGAAATAAACTATTTACAGTAGTAAGAAATTGGTTTATTTGGCTGTGGTATGTTATAGATCCGTTTTATTTGAAGCTATTGGTGTATGGGATTGCTTATTTGAGACCGAACCGCAGTTCTGAGTGTTTACGAATAACTGTTTATCTGATTTAGTTTCAGGGAAATAAACTATTTATGGCAGTAAGAAATCCCAAACACCCCATAAAATCTGATTATTTGACTTTTAATAATCAGAATTGGTTTCACTATACCCGAACACTATAAATTGACTATACACGACATGAAAATGAAGAATTATATGATTACTTTCAAAAGGAAATGTCAAACAACCCCTATTAGAGATTGTTTTGATGATCGTAGGTTTAGCTGGATTTAAGATAGATCTTCATTTACCAAGGAATATTATGTTAGTAAATGTCAAACGTCTCTATTAGAGATTGTTTTGATAGATCTCAGGTTTAGTTGTAGAGGTCATTTGTAACTTCTGAGTAATATTGACTTTACTTTTGTAGCTAAATTTAACAATTTTTGTATTGTAGTTGTGGCAACGGATGATGATAGGATTGCAGAATGTTGTCGAGGATTTGGTGCTGATGTGATAATGACTGCAGAATCGTGCAGAAATGGTATAAACTATGCTTGTCTAGTGATTTTTAATCATATATATATTGTCTAGTGATTTTTAATCATATATATATATGGTCTATTAACTGATACTATTATCTGATGTGTAAGGCGCTGAAAGGTGTAGTGAAGCACTTCAAAAGCTCGAGAAAAAATATGATATTGTTGTCAATATTCAAGGAGATGAGCCTCTTATTGAACCTGAAATCATTGATGGGATTGTCAAAGCTCTTCAGGTGCACTGATCTCATAAAATGAATGATGAATTTCTAAAATTAACAACATAAGAATCAAGGCTATATCGTTAATTTTACTGTCTTTAAATTTATTATTTACGCTATTTGCAGACCACCCCAGATGCAGTTTTCAGCACTTGTGTTACATCTTTGAAACCAGAAGATGCTTTTGATCCTAATCGTGTGAAATGTGTGGTTGATAACCGTGGTTATGCAATTTATTTCTCTCGAGGACTCATCCCTTTTAACAAGTGTGTATATTTATTGTCGTGAAGATATGCTCAGCTTCGCCTTTATTCATACGTTTATATCGATCTTTAATGGATTCATTTGTTCTTTCTTTGTGCAGGTCAGGGAAAGTCAATCCTGAATTCCCATACAATCTTCATCTCGGTATTCAGGTATCCATACAAAATATAAAACAACAACAAAGTTTGATTCTATTTCCATTGTTACATGTTTATAAATAATAATGAAGTAACATTGTTTTGTTTGAATTGTTTTCATAGAGCTATGATTCAGAATTTTTAAAGATTTATCCTGACTTGACACCAACTCCATTGCAACTAGAAGAAGATTTGGAACAACTTAAAGTTCTTGAAAATGGTTACAAGATGAAGGTACTAAAATGTGGTTTCTTGACATGTAGATATGAAAATGAAATATGATCAGATTGTTCATATACGGAGTATTTATTTTTTGCTTGGTTGCAGGTAATAAAAGTAGATCATGATGCTCATGGTGTTGATACTCCAGAAGATGTCGCCAAGATCGAAAATTTTATGCGCGAAAGGAACTTGTCATAGTTCACTGGTGTCCATTTTGAAAATCTCATGACACTAGCGTTTGTTTTCATTTGTTCTTTTTCCGGTATTCTTTTTGTTCCGGGAGTGTAATATGTAGTTTAAAGCTTGAATGGTGTCACATTCATGTATATTTATTGTGCATTGTTTTAGAGTCTGAGCCAAAATTTAGACATTCCATTTTTTATAAGTTTTAAATTTATGTAATAAGTTAGCAGTATTAATTTTTGGTTTGTAACTTTTTTTTTTTTTTTTCACCTGTGTAACAAATAAAATTAGGGGAGTTTATTCATACTCCCTCTAAAAGGATTATGATACCCTATCTTTATTGAAAAATAAAAGTTACAGAATATTTGTTGTTTGAACTTTGAACTATATTATTACTGTAGTAGGTAAAGTTATAAAGTTTGACAAAACAAAATTAATAAAAGACAAAAAGTTCAAAATAAATACTGGTACTTGGTATTTTAACTTTTCTTTAGAATTCACAAATCTATAATACAGTAAAGGTAACTTTTAAAGTTCATAACATGCCCAGTAAAACTGTTACGCACATTAACTGCATATTGTTATTGTATGATAGCTTGTACCACTTCATGTATTGCATTCAGGAGTTTGTTTTATAGAACATCACTTATGTATCATGATTGGCATGTAGATGTGTTATACAAAAGCTAGCAAGAAATTAGATCAACGAGTGGTCCTTTATTCACTCAGTGCTTAAAAAGTTCGGTTTTCCAACACATTTTACTAAGCTGATTATGGCTTGTGTATCTTCGGTTACCTTCTCTTTTAATATTAATGGGCAAGTTGGTCACGTGACACCGACTAGAGGTCTTCGTCAAGGAGATCATATTTTGCCCTATCTTTTTATCAAGCGTGCAAAAGTTTTATCATCAATGATTAGGAAATCAGCTACACAAGGTCATATTCATGGAGTTAAAGCGTATGAGCAAAGCATACGCTTAAGGTATGAGCAAAGCGTATGATAGAGTCGAATGGCCCTTTATTCACTCAATGCTTAAAAAGTTCGGTTTTCCAACACATTTTACTAACTGATTATGGCTTGTGTATCTTCGGTTACCTTCTCTTTTAATATTAATGGGCAAGTGTCAGGTCATGTGACATCGACTAGAGGTCTTCGTCAGAGAGATCCTATTTTGCCCTATCTTTTTATCATGCGTGCAAAAGTTTTATCATCAATGATTAGGAAATCAGTTACACAAGGTCATATTCACGGAGTTAAAGCGTATGATAGAGTCGAGTGGCCCTTTATTCACTCAATGATTAAAAAGTTCGGTTTTACAACACATTTTACTAAACTGATTATGGCTTGTGTATCTTCGGTTACCTTCTCTTTTAATATTAATGGGCAAGTTTCAGGTCATGTGACACCGACTAAAGGCCTTCGTCAGGGAGATCCTATTTTGCCATCTTTTTATCATGCGTGCAAAAGTTTTATCATAAATGATTAGGAAATCAGTTACACAAGGTCATATTCACGGAGTTAACGTATGTAGAGGAGCACCAACAATCTCAAACTTATTCTTTGCTGATAACAGCATATTCTTCTCTCTAGAGCTTCCGAAGAGGAGAATTGTATACTTAAAATCACTCTCGATCAATATTGCAAAGTATCAGGGCAAGTCATTAATTACGAGAAATCAGAGATTTGTTTTAGTGCACATGTTGAGCAACATGTACGATCTCGAGTAATTGAATCCCTATCAATTTGTGAAGTTGCATATCAAACCGAATATTTGGGCCCTCCTTCGATCATTGGCATATCTAAAAAGGTTATCTTTCAGTCCATTCTAGACAGGATAAACAGAAAGCTTGGAGGATGGAAAGAGAAGACCATTTCAATTGCAAGGAAAAAAGTGCTTATTAAATCTGTTGCTCAAGCCATGCCTATGTACGTGATGAATATTTTTCTTCTTATCGATACATTAATTGATGATATTCACAGAGCTTTAAATTTATTTTGGCGGGTTGATGGTGTGAAACAAAATCCAATCTGATGGTGCTCGTGGGAAAAAAAGTGTGTGTTTCAAAATTTCAGGGAAGTATTGGCTTTTGGCATTTGGGGCTTTACAACAAGTCCTTACTTGTGAAGCAAGTGTGGCGCTTGATCACATCTCCAACTACATTAGCTAGTAAGGTATTAAAGGCTCGCCATTTCCCGTGATCAAGCTTTTTTGTTGCAAAAGTTGGTTACCGTCCGAGATATATTTGGTGTAGTTTGATTGCAGTCAAAGAATTAGTCCACAAGGGTTATAAATGGAACATAGGTGATGATTGTAGTGTCAATGTGTGGGAGGACTTTTGGCTTGCTGATCACAGGAGATTGGGACCAAAACTATATAACAGTGAGATAAATTATGTACGTGATTTGTTAAACGATGAAGGTGATGATTGGAACTATGAACACCAAACATCCTTGTTTCAATATAATATTGCCAACAAAATTGTATGCTCTTTTGTGAGTCAATTGAAGTAGGATACTTTGTATTTGTATAATGACCCGGGAGGAGAATTCTCATGCAAGTCTGGTACGAAACATCACAAGATTTGGTACGAAACAATTCGGAAGAAGCTATCAAGTTTTTTCATGCTATATGAATGGCGAAGGTACCCAATAAAGTTAAAATATTTGTATGGCGCGCATGGCATAATTTTATTCCTTTCATTGACTGAATTTGGACATGCTCAAAATTATCTCTACTCACTACTGATACGAAATTGGTATAGATATATGAAGCACGCCTAGTAAATGCGTGCAGATGGTATGCATGCATTGGACATGTGATGCACGAGTCAACTATCTAACGGAGGTGCGCTCATTTGCGCGCTGAAAGTTTATTTTGATAAAATACGAATGCGCGGTTTATTTTCGTAATATAGAGTTATAAAAGATTTCATATCAATAATATTCTTACTTTAATTTTTTTTTTTTTTTTTTTTTTTTTTTTTTTTTTTTTTTTGTGAATAGGTTATTTGCATAAAAAAGACAAAGATGGAAATGCAAAATATAAAGTGTGTGACAATGATACGTTCCTCTCCTTAGCATCAAATCCGAGTTCCATGCACACGTGAAGATATTGAAGTGAAGACCAATTCCAAGTTACAGTTTGCATGCATGTAGTCCCACTAAAAGCATTTTCCCATGTTTCCTTTTCTTATCCTTATCCACGTAATACATAACTTCCATGTCTTGTTTAGTTTCCTAAGTTTTAGCCACCACTTCAATTTGTCTTACGTTATATATTGTAATTTGCATTGCGAAGTTAATAAAGAAGAAAATATGTTAAAAGTAGTCTTATTCCTTTCTTAATTTCTTGGAGAGTTGCTAACTCAATTAGCTATTTATCTTAGGAGATTGACCTCCTCTAATTGGTCTCTATCATTTGGTGCTTTCATTCTTCTTACTCATGCCTCCAAAATGCCATCCCTCTCCTCTTGAAGAAGCCTTGGCCAACTTGAAGGAAACCGTAAACAAAATCTTTCAAGTCACCACCGCTACATTGGAAAAACACGACATCATCGTAAACCAATTGGCGAACAACTTTGAACAAAACAACAATCTCCTTACTGCTCTCCACAAACCCGAATCCTCCAACACAAAAGACGGCAACAAAACACAACCCACCCACACCACTACATTTCATGGCTTTCTCATGCCTCCGATCGACGATGCCGTACGTTCTCGCCCTATAGGCCCGCGACATGAAGCCGCCATGGCCAAGTATTATCCTGACTACACTTCGTATACTCCACCACCAACATCAAAATCACCACCCCTCAAGGAATCTATCTTAGCTATAGCTAATTTAGACGATGATCCACATACCCTCGAGCTCTCCAACCGTTGGAAACGTCGTGCCAATCAATGGGATACTAACACGTCAACCATCACCACAACACCAACAAGCAAACAACCAATTATCCCACCACCACCGAAAAACCATGGGCTGGAAATTCACCACCCTAAACCCATGGCTAAGTCTCTCGTCGCCTCCGCTTCATCTATGACCAAGCTCCAAAATGATGTACCCATACAAACTCGAGTTTTCGTTGATACGTTCCTCTCCTTAGCATCAAATCCGAGTTCCATGCACACGTGAAGATATTGAAGTGAAGACCAATTCCAAGTTACAGTTTGCATGCATGTAGTCCCACTAAAAGCATTTTCCCATGTTTCCTTTTCTTATCCTTATCCACGTAATACATAACTTCCATGTCTTGTTTAGTTTCCTAAGTTTTAGCCACCACTTCAATTTGTCTTACGTTATATATTGTAATTTGCATTGCGAAGTTAATAAAGAAGAAAATATGTTAAAAGTAGTCTTATTCCTTTCTTAATTTCTTGGAGAGTTGCTAACTCAATTAGCTATTTATCTTAGGAGATTGACCTCCTCTAATTGGTCTCTATCAGACAACAACCTCATATCCAAATGTAATCCATTCTAATCTTTTTTCTCCAACAAGCTCAAAAACAAACAAACAAACACGCATTTTACATTGTTGACATGGCTGGCACCTTAACAACCGGATTCCCAACGGCTTCCTTAACTCCTCCGGTCTCTATTCGCCGGAACTTTATCCCGACCTCTTCAAAACTAAACATCAGGTCATTCAGATCATATGGATCCGTTAGTTTAAGGTCGAGGAGATTCAAACGAATTGTGTGTGAAGCTCAGGAGGCAACATCTGTTCAAGGTTATTATTATCACTTCATTTATTATCTTCTTATGAATTGATTATGTTTTATATACTCTGTATACATGATGAATTGATGATGTTAATAATGTATGTAACTGGATTGATTTATGAAAATAGGTATTAATATTATGGTGTTATGACTTAGGACGACAATGTATACCAGTAGTTAGGTGCAAAAGGTTAATAACCGGTAACCCGATCTGTCCAACAATGATTTGTCTTTTCATAATGTGGGGTCATACATGACTCACTCAGCGGTTCTGACTATAGGGGTGCCAAGGATTGAACTCAAGATCATAAATTTTCTGAAATGCACCGGGTCATTTTTAGTCCTGGTTCAGAGATAGTAGTAGAAATCTTTATTGTATATATATATATATATAAAAAAAAAAAAAAAAAAGTAAGTTTTTGATACTAGTAAGGTTGTTCGATTTAACCACACGTGGCCTAGTGGCAAAAGGCTTGTGACTACCATCACCAAATTGTTGGAGGTCTCAAGTTCAATTTATGCTAAACAACTGGGAACACTAACCTTCCCAAAATAAGGGAAGGGCTTTACATGATTTGTGTGTGTGCGCCGGTCGACTCAAACCATGTGGATTAGTCGGCCTAAAGGTCGTAAACCATGGTAACCCGAATAAAAAAAGGTTGTTCGGTTTTATAGACTAATAAGTTGTTTATATTAGGAGGATATTATTAGTAGTAATTGAGTTTTGGATATTGCATTCGGTGCGATAATGTATGGAAATATCTATCTTATGTTACTAGTTGATTAGCATAGAAAGAGTTTGTGATACTAACGTATCCCATATAAGGCTCGTATTGATTAATAAGTTCAAGTTTAGATTTCGCTCAAAAAGCTACTTATAAGAGGAGGGGACACCTAGACCTATAAACCACCAACTAGTACTTGGCCGATGTGGGATCGTAACAATACCTCAAGCTTTGAAGAACCAACGTCTATGTTGGTCACGGTTGGCACCATCTTTTCGGGTCCAAGCCACCACTCCAAAGTGTTGGAACCTCGAAAGGTAGGGCTAACTCCAATATCAATTGATACAAACCTATCCCATGCTAGGCTCGTATCGATTAATAAGTCCAAATGTAAAACTCACTCAAAAAACAGTATGTATGGTGTTTATGTACTAAGCGTCCGAGCTAGCGACATTTGTGTTGATGTTCTCGTAGTTGAATACATCATCCCTTGTGTAGAGTACATGGTTATAGCTGTATGTGAAGAAGAGGTGGATCTCGATTAGGAGTGACATGTATGTCGCGCACATTCTGTTTTGCATTTACTTTCATAAATGAATGCTACACTTTGATTTTGTTGCTAAAAGTGCAATGTAGTTAGTAGTTTTTGCTCAAGAAGGTTAAGAATAGATTTTTGTCTATTGACATTCAGATTTGAAACTTTGTCTCTTTGTTTGCAATGGATGGAGTCTTTCTGTTTGTTTTTATATCGTAATGGTTGGGGTAATCATGCTATATCGGTTGACCATTTGAAGTGTGGCATTATCATTTTTTGGATAAAATGAAACTAGTGTAGCTATATGGCTAGTAATTTGATGTGATTTACATAACTTGCAAAGTCATATGCGGCTATTAACTTTATCTGTTAACCCATTATTGTGAGGCTCGTCTTATGCGAATCAAAGAGTGGTCTATGGTTATTGAGGCTTTTCTTTGTTATATTTGTTCAAGCTAATTTAGTTCTTAGATAACATTATAAAATGAGTGTATCTATTGATGTGGAAACTAAGTTAGATTTCTTGTTAATTTCACATGGCAGTACTTCCCGTGACTGATGAAACATGGCAATCTCTAGTCCTCGACTCTGCTCTTCCCGTGCTAGTGGAATTCTGGGCTCCATGGTGTGGGCCATGTCGCGTGATCCACCCTGTCGTTGACGACCTCGCGAAAGAATACACTGGCAAGCTCACGTGTTACAAGGTAAATACTGATGAGAGTCCCTCAATCGCAACCAAATATGGTATAAGAAGCATCCCAACCATCATGATCTTTAAAGGCGGAGAAAAGAAAGACGCCGTCATTGGTGCAGTTCCAAGATCAACTCTGTGTACCTGCATTGAAAAGTTCTTGTAGAGGTACTATGTATATACTAGATTTGCACCAATTTAGTCCTCGTATTTGTTTCGTCTATGATATCACAAGTACAGAAACTGCAAACAGCATAATAAATTTGATATCCACCTGTATAGTTGGATTCTGATGTATTTGCTGAAATGCTCCGGAAATCCCACTAACGTTTTCTTGTTAATTTGATTTTTACTGTTTTTGTGCTGCTTTTGTACTTGGTGTGGGTGGGAGTGATTATGATATATGTGGTAGATTAATGGCGTTGTTTTGACAGTGATGAAGTGGTAAAATTATACGCGTTGTGACCTCTGTAACCCTTTTGTACGAACCGGTGATGAAAAGTTAACTTGCAAAAGTACGTGATTAAACAAAGAGACCATTTGGCATATAAGTTAGACATATATGTAATCAGCAAATTTTTTTGCACAATGATTTAGATCGTAAAATTTTACATAAAGGTAGCAGGATAGGATTCAATAAGACAATAATGCTTGGGCCATTTAAGTTACTATTGAAGTAAATTTTGCCCCTACACAAGCATGTATTAGGCTGCATGCAATAGATCGGTCGACCCACTCGGTCGAGCAACAAACACTCGGTCTTTCCTTTTGTGGATTATCGGTCGCGACCGATTGGAGGTAGGAAAAGAAACGAAAAGGGTCGGCCTCACGACCGAGTATATACGATCATCAAAAAACAAAGGCCCACATGCTAATTAATATTATTAAGGTCGCCTTTATTGGGGCACCCAATCTCCTGCAGGTCGCTGGAGAGAGAAAGCTGACGTGGCATGGAAAAAGAGAGGGATTGACCCTTATTTTTAGTCATTACTGCATCCAGCCTTAAAAAGAAAAAAGATTTTTAGTTCAGTTTTATTGTTAGGCTAAAGGCACTGTACCCTCATCTTAGACTAGTGGGCAAGGCTGTGGTGGTTTCACCAATTCACTTCTCCCCACGCGCTATCATCCTTGCACAGCTTTGACATTCACGTGCGAAGCACAATTATTGAAACAAAAATCGCTGAAACATTCACCAAAATGAAAAAGCAAAAAAATGGGGCCCCACCCCTTTTTTATCGGCTGCAATTAAAAAAAAAAAAAAACAAAAAAAACTCCCATTACCCTTTTTACTTATAAATACTCACTAAAATTCATAATTTTTAAATCACAACTTCACCAAAACACTACTATATTATAAGAATCAACAATACTTGTAAGTTGTAATGGCTTGTAAACTTCCCCACACCGTCGAACAATTACAAAGGTATATCAAAAACCAAGCTAACAAAGACGACACGGAACGACAAGAAGTAATTGTCGAAGTTATTAAGAAGTTTGAGCTCGCAAAGGCACTCAAACAACGACTGAGAACACGATACACAGAGTGCAAAGACATCTCTGACGACAGAAAATTTGTGATCGACCAGTTTTGGTACGATGAATATCGCAAAGACCTGCCGTTGTTGAGACATTGTGAGGTTGTGTGAATCAGATACAGTCCTAAAAATCCAACAAGATCCGTTGGAGTTATAAGGAAAATGTGGAAGTTGTTATGGCTGAGCAACAACAACAACAACAATTTGTCAAGTTCATCTGATGCACAAAGATCTGTTGAGCAACAACATCAACCTCATCTGGATCAGCGCGTGCCCATATCCCTATTCTTGAGCGACGTGCTCAACTTCTATCGTCTGCATATATCTCAGTTGCACTGTATATGTGCGACGAAGATAACAAATTTTGAAGTAAACTGTCGTTTACTTGCTATAAACCCAACCCTCAATCTCTTCCGCGCGTTTTACCACACAACGTGGTCAAACGGGTGGGTATCGTTTTCGAATCGCGCAGGGCGCCTTCAATGTTACACTGAGAAGTTAGACGCCCTCAGGAATTGGAGGGAGAGGTTCTTCTGGGTTGACGATAAGGTGTTCCCCTAGCTCTTTGAGTTCCATACGCAGGGGACCCTGCCAAAGGATGAGCGCCCCGACCCCGGGACATACAATATGGATGATGCGGAGACCATCAATGCTAATCGCATCCCTATCAACTCCTACCCCAAGGAGTTTTTGGTGTACATGGGAATAAGCCGCAACTTTTTTCAGGGCACGGACGAGGTGCCAACGTTTCTGGATGAGAGCGGTCGGGGTGGGTGCTTGTCCTTTTTTTCCTTCGCATCTGAAGTGTAAGCGTCCTTTTATATTGCAGCTTTAATAACTCCATTTTTTTTGTTGTTTGTTATTTGTTGCGCAGAGATGGATTTGTTCAGTGTGGTGAAGCTGTCGAAGCCTACACAAGTAACGGTGGGAGTGCGTCCTCTGAGGGAAGGTGAGGCACCCATTCTGGAGGCTACAGCTGTGCACACTTATGCGCAAAAGGAGCTAGCTAACGTCGCCCCACCCTTGGTGGTGGCGACCCCGGTGCAGAATGTTAATACAAATATCGCCTAAAAACGTTATTTATATTTTACGATCTTTGCTAAGTTTTGTTAACGACAAAGTGTAAACTTTAGTTTCTAAGTAAAACACGATTATAGTTTATATCTTGCATACATTTACATTTTCATATAGAACATTACATTTACTTATTTCTTAATATAGTATATGTTACATCACATCATGCATTTATGGAAAGCTTATGTGTTTGACTCTCCATAAGACGTCTTACACAATTGTGTGTTTGACTCTCCATAAGACTCCTTACACAATTGTGTGTTTGACTAGAAATAACTTGATGTGACATTGCTTGAAATGGAAAGAGTTCTTGCATGTTTTCCTGTCAGTCCTGGCGGAACCCTCAGGGTACATGGGCGGAACCCATTCTAGGGTTCCGCCAGACTGCTGGTTGGTTTGGCTATAAATACCAAGCCACTTGCAAGAATTCACCCATCACTTTAGGACATATATTTCACATATTCTCTCATCTAACTCATTAACATTTGACTTGTGTGATTCTCTTATGTAGCAAAGGAGTTCACAAGTTCTTTCAAGAAGTTACAAGTTTCAACTCTTAAGTTGCAAGACTTGTTAGCTTTGTTATGTATGAACTTTGGTAGTTTATACTTCATTTGTATCTTGTGTAGAAGTGATTGGTTAGTATTTTAGGCCTCAAAATACATAGTGTGATGGGAGTTGTTGTACCCTTGTAAAAGAACTATCGGGAGTGGTTGTACCCTTGTAAAAGAACTCGACATCTAGCTTAGTATCGGAAATAGTGGATAGGCGACGTTAGGTTGGTTCTACCTTGAACTAGGACCCGGTATCTAGCTTTGTACCAGATAAAGTGTAAGCGACGATTGTAAAGGTTTCTCCACCCGTGAAAGGAGCTTGTTGACTAGTGCTTGAAACTCTCGAGTTGGAAACTTGGGGCGTGGACGTAGGGTAAGGAAAAAGAGTCCTTGTAGCCGAACCACGATAAACAATCGTGTTGTGGTTTGATCGTTTCTTTCTTTGTCTTTGCATATTACATTGTCTTTAGTTAGAATTGTTAATTACACACAAAGCTTTTCAAAGATTAACAAGTAATTTGAGTTTATATCTTTGATGAAACGTAAAGTGTTTAAAAGATAATTAAATTAAAAAGCAATAAACTATTCAACCCCCCTTCTAGTTTTCAACAATTGGTATCAGAGCTACGTTACTCAAGATCTTTAAAATATATTGTATTTTAAAACTTCGATCGATCCATGGATTTTGAAAATCTCAAAGAAGGGAAACCTATTCAAAAGCCACCGCTATTTGAAAAAGAAAACTTCCTTAAATGGAAAAGTAAATTTGAAAACTATGTGAAATCAATTGATCAAGATCTTTGGCATATTATTTCTATTGGTGATTTCAAACCAATGAAAACAAGTTTTGAAAATCAAGATGACTATCCTAAACTTGATAAAAACACTAAAGCTAAGATAATGATTTATGAAGCATTACCAAGGACCGAATATGAAAGAGTGTATTTTTGTCAAACGGCTAATGATATTTGGAAAAATATGTTAAACTTTCATCAAGAAATATGTCAAGTCAAAGATGATCAATTTGATCTCACATATGAATTAGAAGTCTTAGAAAAATTAATAGATAGACATTTAGTTGAAAAAAATGCATGTGCTACTAGTTTAAATGTTTTAAATGAAGGTGTAATTGAAGATGATTACTTATGACGAGCTCAAAGTGGTCTTGCTTACGATTCATGGAATGACACGGATGAAGATGAAGCCAACTATCCGGTTTGTGATTCTCAACTAGATAAAACATCAAGCAAGGTACAATTTGAAACCAAACACTTTTGCTTCGACACATTTATCCTAGAGTTTTCTAAACTAGAAAATGAGTCTAAACTTTCATGCAACATGGACCTAAAAACTACCTTTAACAATGAACATTCAAAATCTCTTGTGAACAATCTTGAAAAAGAGATAATGTTAGAAGATAAAATGTCTAGACTTGAAAGCAATAATGAAATTGATCTAGAATGCAAAATATGTCAAGATTACAAATATGAAATTCAAAGACAAAATGAAAAAGGAAAAATGCTTGCTAAATTTGAAAAAAGTTCAGAAGCTCTCAAAAGCTTATTGAAAAGTCAAAAGTCATTTAGAGATAAAACCGGATTAGGATTTGACTCAAATGCACCATCAACAAGTAAAACAAAACAAGTTGTGTTTGTGAAACCTATGAGAGAATTGTAGGAGTAATTCTATCTCTATTAGGAGCTCATGATAAAAGGATAAAGATATCATGTTCAATACTTTTATATGTTTATCTAACCTCCTTAGATTCATAAGTATTTGAGTTTAGCTCTCTTACGAGTCAAGATAATTTGCTTAAAGATTATCTTCTTGGTGGCTCATCTATGGAGCTTAAAAGGTACACGTCTCTTCAACTTACCTTTCATTGCTTCTTGTTGATTAACATTAAGTTTTGTCATAGGTAATATTAATAGTTTTTACTCTAAGGTGTTTATGTGGTGTAAGTAACAACAAGGACTAGATCCTCCGTGATTAAAGAATTTAGACACTACATCTAGTAGGAGATATAAGGTGTTTTACCTCTTTAAACTTTCGGGAAATGACACGAGAAACTCTTGAGTGAGTCTCACTTAATACTTGTCTACAAGTGAGCTAACTAAGAATCTCCTAAGTGATTTAACAACCAACACTTTTGTGATACTTGCAAATCTAGCAAAACCACAACATTTCATAGATGTTTGTGGTACAACATCTTTTGACATTATACCTTATATTTTCAATCGTGTCTTAAATTCAACCACTCTTTTGTTAAAGTTTCATATAAGACACACACAAAGAAAAATAAATCATTTGAATACATTAGGATGATTGGGAGAAAATGATTTATAAACATCTAGGATTTGCACATCAAATTCGACCCATAGTCTTATGATGTTTCATCTCTTGGACATTTACACTCATAGTGTTTCAAGTAAATAAACCTAAAGAGTCGAGGAGTCATTGAATTTAACATTCGATGAAAGACCACCTCCTTCTAAGATATCATCTTTGGTAGATGATGACTTAGTCGAAAATCCAACACTGATAAGACAAGTAAGTCAAGAGTAATAATAAGGAAGATGAACTATTAAAAATGAAAAACAACATCCTTTCGTCTTGTGTCAAACATTGAGTCAAGCAATATTGACATGGTCATAAAAACTTGAATCATGGGTCATAGTTGTGATTAAATTTTTTTTGATAAAAATAGTTTTTGGACATTAGAGTAAAGCAACCATTAAAACAAAATAGATCTTTCAAAATAGAAAATAGTGTAAATCTATGAAAGACTTTTTAATAACCTAAGCAAGCTCCAAAAGTAAGAAATAATCACTCAAAGACATTCCTAGTTATTCACAAGTTCACAATGATTAAGTCTTTTATGACTTATCAATAACGAGATTAGTAAATCCGTAGGTAAAACTAAACATAGAGAAATGTTTTGAAGTTTACTTGTTCTCACAACAAATAGATCCAACATTATGTTTAGTGCTTGTCTATGTGCTCGTTTTTAGAGAAGATCCTAAAACAACTCTTTCGGAAGAGCTTATTTGGATACATCAAAAGGCACTACACAACTAGGATTATGGTATCCCAAAAGAACGGGAATAGAAACCATAGTGTATACCAAATGGAATTATGTCGGTAATAAGTTGATAAGAAAAGCACAAGTGGTACTTGCACTTTTATACTTACTTATCCAATGATTCTCCAAAACGCTTAAGGTTCTCAAATTAGTATCGGATGAAGAAGCACGTCAACAAGCTCCACTAGAACAAGCAAACCCGCGTCAACAAACGGAATTCCTCTTATCAACAATTTTATCCCTTCAACAAAGGAAGCATCGACTTCAGCGACAATCCAATCCATTATGTTCTTAATTGACATATTGTGATCCATCATCACCGCCTTGGTAAAAATGCTCATTGAGGAACATCTCAACCAAGAAAGTCTTACTCGATAACTATATTGTCGACGTTTTTACGAAACCTCTTGAATAAGAATCATTCATCCTCCCTAGGCTTAGTTAAAGACTCACGAGACCTAAAACCTTAGTTTTGAACATTAGGATAAAACCACAAAAATCAAGACAAATCCTTTTTATTTTTTCCTCTGTTGTACCCGTGGAACCCTGAGACCAAACGGGCGGAACCCTCCCTTTGGTTCCGCCTGGTCCGCCGAATCTGCAGGATGTTTTTATTTTAAATTCAAAACCAAACACCTCTTAACTCACAACTTCAACTTACAAACACTTTACCACACGAAAATTAGGGCTCTCACTCACATCTCTTCCAATCCAATCAACTTTGTAAGTATTCTTATCATAATTGCATTTTCAATCAAAGTCTTATCACTTTCATCTACATACATTAACTAGAATCTTAGGGTTTATGCATAAACTTGTTGATTCATGAAAAACCTTGGTTGTAAACTAATCATAATTTCCAATAGTTAGGAATTGTATCCTCTTTGTTATTATCATGATTTACCAAACACACCATGACACCAAGTTCATTGTCTTTTAAAAGTCACTAGAACACCACCTTTCACCACATTGTTAAAACAAATGGAAAACGTCATTGAAACATCACTTGCATAATGTCTCTTGAATGTTAAAGGGAATACATAACTAATATGTATTTTCGGGTACATTCAAACGAAGCTATATTGAATTAGGAGCGTTTGGGTTATCTTTTGTTTTGTAACATAACTTGCATTACAAAAATGTTTCAAGCATCAAAATGAGTCAAGATAACCACACCTCCACATTCTTTTCATATTGGCTTATACTAGAACATCCACATTATAAAAGTCATTAATTTAAACTTAAAATTTTGTGTTTTCTAGGAATCAACATGCCTCCCGCAACATTCTTCGATCACAAGGAAACTCTTAACTACTTACCCAAACACCATAGAACCAAAGGCCTTACTAAAGATCAAGTTGAAACCTTTAAGAGTCTAGAAAAACGCTATGTTCATGAAGGAAGAACCATTGATCCATCCTTCCTAAAAGGAACATCTATTCGCCAAAACTTTGCCGCAATCAACTTTGATTGCCTCCTAGACATCGATGAGCAAATTTGTCCTAGGTTCATCTTAGAATTCTATAAAACCATAAGCCTTTTCTTCGATGACGATGGTGAGATCTCACCGACCTTTACAACCAATCAAGTAGCAAATATCATACCCTTGAAAGATTTTGCAATAATTCTTGGTGTCCCTAATGTTGGTACATGTCACTACACGGATAAGTGGCCCCTTTCTAGTCTTGATTCCATTGAGCGTTTTTATCCATACGATACTCCTTTTGCTAATAAGGAAGAAATTCGTAAGCATCTCTTTGTTAGGACCTCAACAACTAGGAAGAATCGTTCAGGAAATGAGGTAGATAAGGACCCTTTTGGTATGGAACTCAATGAGCTTAAACCACAATTTAAGAAATGGGAAGAAATTCTTAGAGCCAACGTTATAAGTTCCATAGGAAATAGAGATCATGTCAACACATGTCTTAGCTACATGCTCTATAGCATTTCCACCGGTCAACCTTTTAACTTAGCCTATTACCTAGCCAAAAGAATGGCCGACATATCCTTGGTAGGAACAACCGCTCTTCCTTATGGAATGCTTCTCACCCGCCTCTTTAGAGAAATCTCGCCCATTCCTCCTAACGATAAGGGAATGTGCCTTGATTACTCTCTCGTTCCTCACATTTTCGTCCCTCTAAGTGATAAAAGAGTCTTCAAAGTTAAGGGCAAGCGTACTCGCTCTCCTTCACCATCATCCTCATCATCCGATATAAGCGATGACGATAAACTTCCTAACTCTAAGCTACCCCCTTTAGACTACCTTCAAGAACTTCCCGTCATTAGCAATGCATTCGAAGAGTTCAAGCAAACCAAAGGAATGTTCAAGTGCTTTGGAAGGTACTTAGGAAAGCTCAAGAAGAAGATAGACCTGTTGTGAGATGTGTGATTAAGGAGTGTTTGGCTTATGAAGGTTTTAGAACTTTGTATGTGTTAAACTATGTGATTTATATTGCTTTTCACTTCCATGCTTTAGTATTTTCGTCGGACTATGTTTTGTATGAGACTTTATGCATATTGACGATATTTGAGGTGTTTGTCAATTTTTCATGCATATGGAAATTTTCACTAAGTATAGTGAAATTCGCTAGCCCTCGGTCAAAGTCCTATGATATGAATGTCTACATGTCCATTTTTTGCATTTCCTAATCAGACATATAATAAATTTTCATTTTTAAGAATTTTTGAAAAATTTGAAAATCATCTCGACCCTCAAAAAGATGGACTGCCTTGTTTTTCAGGTCTGGCGGATACGGCGGAACCCTCAGATGGGTTTCGCCCGTGTAAATTTCTGGGCAACCCAGTTTTGGCCCAACGGACCAGACGGAACCCAAAACAGGGTTCCGCCTGTGTTTCGCGAGGGTTTCGCCAATCACCTGCAGAAATTTTTTGTCATTTTTCTAAATTTCAAAAATTGTTAAATGTCAAATCTTTATCTTTAGTGAGAAACATCTTTTCTTACTTCCAATAAACATGTTAGGATCACTCTCACTCACTAGAACAATTAGGAAGTCATTTCCCGCCAAAAATTCAAATTCAAACATAACTAACCCAAGGAATCCTTAAAAAGGATCCTTCAAACCCTTAGAACATTTTCAACCCAAACACTTCCCATGATCACTTAGCATTGAGTGCATAAGTTAGTCTTTCACTCCACCCAATTCCATGGGATTGACATCCAATGATTTAACATGTTAGAAACCTCAACATTTGTATAGTAGAACATCAAATCCAAATACCCATTCCAACATCTCTTCCACTCTATAAATTTGACAATTTTGCAACACTTCAAATCACACCATCACCATCAAAATTTCTTTTCTCAAAGCTTCAAAACCATACCTTTGAAATGACTAAATCCAACACCTCATCCGAATCATCAAAATCCCTTGCAGAAACCACTAGGATTAGTGTTAAACCTTGTTGCTTCAACAAAACCATCAAATCAAGCTCATCATCATCAAGTGATGCATCACTTGACATCTCTTCACCTATCCAAGATTTCCTTAACCTTACTATCTCAACACCATTCTCAACACCTTGCATACCAATGTGATCACTATACAAGATTTGCTTAATCTTGCTACTCCAACACCCTCTCCAACACATTGCAACACCAACATAGCCTCTATTCCGCCACCAACTAGACCTTCAAGTGATTCAACATCACCTTCTCAACAAAATCAACCATCAAAAACTCCATCACCTCAATCACCAACACTTACACCAATGAAACTTTTCCATACACCACCAACATCACCACTACCCTATTTGGAAACTTTAGAAGACCTTTCACCTAAATCATCAAGCCCTCCATCTTTGTCACTCTTTGACACCATTGCTCAAATGGAAACCCAACAACAATCAAGTGAGCAATTAGATGATGAACCTCATCAACCATCATTGGTTGAACGTTTAGCTTACCGTTATGCTAGACCATCAATTTTTCCATAAGATCAAGGTCATACACACCTACAATCATTTGTGTTTCACCCCATTTACAAAGACCTTCATGGTAATCCTTCCGGAGAACCAAGCTTCCGCCACTTTGTTCAACAACAAGAACAACCACAACAAGAACCACCACAACAAATCCCGCAACTACAAGAACCACAACAACAACAATAACCACCACCACAAGAGCATTCCCAACACTTTGAATCTCTATTTCCTTCTTAAAAGAAAATAGAAGCATCCATATGGGAAAAATCTTCAAACCTTAATGATGAAATGGACACTCATTTAAACCACCTTCATGCCTTCAAACGTATGGTTGACTCTCAAATCAACCATATTATGGTTTTACAAACAACGTTACACTCATCTAGTGAAGGAACCAAAAAAACCTCCCAACCATCCACATTTGCTCCTTCAAGTTCAAATGATCCACCACGAACAAATCAAACCTCTCTTCCACCTAACTTTCCCCGCCATGATTGCGGACATTGCGAAAGAAACGCTCACATTAGTGAAGGGTGTCGAACGGATATTCGTATGCTAACCGAAAAAATGAGGTTTATCCTAAACCACATTTTGGACCGCCTAGAATCCTTGTCTCACCCACCTCAAGTTTAGAGTCTCCAACAATGATAGAGTCTCATCCGTAGTAGCACCAAAAACACAACCTAACAAGCCAAAACACTCATCATCATCTACCTGAAAACATTCTTTAGGAGGATGTTTCTCATTAAGGACTATGATGTTTTTTATTTCTTTTTATTTTCTTTTCCTTTAAAGTAGGATGTTATCTTCCTAATTTCTTGTCTTTGACTTTCTAAAAAGTCAAATTTTACATGAAATGAATTTCATTCTAATATAAGGTATGCATTGTTTATTGACCATTTAGGTATTGTGAGTAAACTTTGCCTTGCTATGGTAGCGTACATATATCTTGTGTTTTAAAACTAACCTTCCTTTTTGTAGGATCATTATCCATGTATTCCTTCCTTGATACTCCATTTAGGGGAGTAATATCCAAGGGGGACTATGAGAATTGCATTATTCCGCTTCGCAACTCTTATTTGTGTTTTTGACAAAAAGAGCTTTCATGACTTGTTCTACACGTGTCTTGTGCGGCAACTAACATTTTTTTGTAGGTTCAAAATCCATGTTTCTTATCTTGGCACTCCTTTTAGGGGGAGTATTGTCCAAGGGGGAGCATTTGCATCAATTCGCTCCGCAACTTTTCTTTTTGTTTCGGCAAAAAGGGGGAGAAAATATATCTAAACTTTTAAAACTTAAAATGATTTTCATAAATTAAGTAAAACAAGTTTAGATATAAACTTTTTAAAGACTTCACACTATAATTAGTGATTTACTTAAAAACAAAGTTTATGTTGTGTCATCAACACAAAGGGGGAGATTGTTAATACAAATATCGCCTAAAAACGTTATTTATATTTTACGATCTTTGCTAAGTTTTGTTGACGACAAAGTGTAAACTTTAGTTTCTAAGTAAAACATGATTATAGTTTAATTCTTGCATACATTTACATTTTCATATAGAACATTACATTTACTTATTTCTTAATATAGTATATGTTACATCACATCATGCATTTATGGAAAGCTTATGTGTTTGACTCTCCATAAGACCTTTTACACAATTGTGTGTTTGACTCTCCGTAAGACTCCTTATACAATTGTGTGTTTGACTAGAAATAACTTGATGTGACATTGCTTGATATGGAAAGAGTTCTTGCATGTTTACCTGTCAGTCCTGGCGGAACCCTCAGGGTACATGGGCGGAACCCATTCTAGGGTTCCGCCGGATCCGCCAGACTACTGGTTGGTTTGGCTACAAATACCAAACCACTTGCAAGAATTCACCCATCACTTTAAGACATATATTTCACATATTCTCTCATCTAACTCAGTAACATTTGACTTGTGTGATTCTCTTATGTAGCAAAGGAGTTCACAAGTTCTTCCAAGAAGTTACAAGTTTCAACTCTAAAGTTGCAAGACTTGTTAGCTTTGTTATGTATGAACTTTGGTAGTTTATACTTCATTTGTATCTTGTGTAGAAGTGATTGTTAGTATTTTAGGCCTCAAAATACATAGTGTGATGGGAGTTGTTGTACCCTTGTAAAAGGACTATCGGGAGTGGTTGTACCCTTGTAAAAGAACTCGACATCTAGCTTAGTGTCGAAAATAGTGGATAAGCGACGTTAGGTTGGTTCTACCTTGAACTACGACCCGGTATCTAGCTTTGTACCGGATAAAGTGTAAGCGACGATTGTAAATGTTTCTCCACCCGTGAAAGGAGCTTGTTGACTAGTGCTTGAAACTCTCGAGTTGGAAACTCGGGGCGTGGACGTAGGGCAAGGAAAAAGAGTCCTTGTAGCCGAACCACGATAAACAATCGTGTTGTGGTTTGATCGTTTCTTTCTTTGTCTTTGCATATTACATATTGTCTTTAGTTAGAATTGTTAATTACACACAAAGCTTTTCAAAGATTCACAAGTAATTTGAGTTTATATCTTTGATGAAACGTAAAGTGTTTAAAAGATAATTAAGTTAAAAAGCGGTAAACTATTCAACCCCCCTTCTAGTTTTTCACACAGAATATTCCATCTCAGGAAGTGCCGGCCCCTGAGGCCGCGCAAACTGTGTCTTCTGAGGGTGTTGGGATCTTCAAAGTCGATACTGACTCTGAGGAGGCGAGTCAGGGAGTGAAGCACAAGGCTTCTAGTGATGGTGGCGAAGGCACCTCCAAGCGCACGCGTCACGTTATTACTGTGGATGAGTCCACAGATGAGGAGGCGTCGCTATCTGTGGCTACGCGTGACACTGCTGAGACCTCCTCTCCCATGTAAGTAATAATGTCACAATTATTCTTCTCTCTCTCTTTATTTTTTGTCATTGATATAATGTCTTGACTTGTTGCTCTTTTTATGTAGTGACAAAGCTGCAGGGGGTGATGCAACGCATATGGAGCAAGTGCCACCTAAGGTGAGTCACTCTCAGGTGGAGGAGCCGTTGAAGGCGAGTGAGGAGATGTCTGCGCAGGAGCTGATAGAGGAGTTGAGCGCGGCTGCTGAGCGTCAGGCCAAGTTGGTTGCTCATCTCAAGGTTCAGTATGCTGGTGAAGGTAGCAGCAGAAGGATGAGGAAATTGCGCTACTGAAGGTGCAGTTGGCTGATGCACGGGCGGAAGTAGAGTCAACAAATGTGTATGCTGCGCAGCTCGCTGATGAGAAAATGTCCCTGCTTGCCCAGGTAAGCCGAGAGCGTTCTGCTTTTGATCAGTACAAGTCCTCTTGTATGTGGGGGGTGAAGTACCTGGAGCAGAACAGGAGCAAGCATTTTGCTCAATTAGATGAGTTCCGTAAGGCTGTGGAGGTTGCCTTGGAGAAGGAGGAGGGTGAGCTGCCGAAACTGAGCATCGAGTACTATGAAGAGCTATACCCTCATTTAGTGTCTGCTATTGCTGAGCGCAGGTATTGTTGATTTCTTTACCAGCTGTTTGCGTTTAATTCCCTTGGTGGTGGCGACCCCGGTGCAAAATATTCCATCTCAACAGTAATTAATAGGGTAATCCTGGTCACGCTCCAGTTGGGCGATGTGGGGGAACTCGAAGATCTTCATCTTCTCCATGGCCGCAACCAGCTCTACATAGCCATCTCCAGCATACCCTGGCACCTCTGCGGGGGATACAGTCAGCATCTTCCCCTTGTCCCGTAGAGTGTTGCCCCTGAACTGGTTTGATCCGTTTTCCAAAACATTGCATATACACTTAAGTGGGTTCACGCGTCGTCACCACATTTTAGAGATGATTGGTTCACTTTCATGACCAAACCAAACTTTGATTAATTTTGTATGTGTATATGTACATGGACGAAGGATTACTAGGGTAGGGGTGGGCCCTAGCCCCTTCAAGATTTTTTGTATTTAATATATTTTGTTCAAAAATCAAGTAAAAAATTAATCATTGATATTCGGCCTTCTTGAAGAAACAGTTCAAGCTTCGTCCTTGTGTATGTGTGTTGTGAGGTATGTTTGTTTTTAAGTAAGGTATGTTTTATGTGGTGGGTTTGGTGTACTTCTAGTATTAAAGTCTAGTAAGATTTGAAACAAACATTCAAAAATATATATAGATTTTCTTTGTCTAGACAAAATACAACATTTTGAGATTGTGCATTATTGATTTAAAGTTCTTGTATAGTTGGCCACTTGTTTGGGAAAAAAACAATCTCAATTTTGTGATACAACAAGGACTTTTATGCAAAGATCTAAAAAAGAATTAAAAAAAGAGAAGAAAACATACAGATTATGGGCACAACAGGAGCCGACTTTAATTCGGGCTCAAGCTGTAAAACTTTAGCATCATTATATCTTGTTTAGTAATCAATTCTGTGAAATCTTTGTCTTAAATCCAAAAGCTGTCCGCCCTTAAATAATAGAATAACATAACGAGGACCATAATCTTTGTCTTAAAGTATAAGTGATTATTTTACCATTAAAGGCTACCACACTTTTATTTAATACCCATTTCTTTTGAATCTAGATTAGTAAGAAAGTTAATTATTGTTTGAAATTTAGTTAATTCCCTTAAAAAGTTTATCAAATAATGTATGCATGTGAAGTGAAGACTACTAACCTATTCGAGCTTTTTATCTTTTTTTTTTTGGAGCAATTTTTGAGCTTTTATCAATACATTGAAGTTATCGTCCATGCAAACTCATATCAAGAAAACCTAGATCACAAACATGCTTTTAAGTTTTTGGAAACACAAATCAGGCTTGTTTACTTTGACCATTTTGTACAATTATCTATGTGCCAAAAAAAAAGTAAAGAATTCATTAATATCCCATATTTGATATTAAAAACATATAAGTTAATTTTTGTGATTATGGGACTCTCATAAACTTTCAAAAACTGATTTTTATTCACATTCTTTTAGTATTTATTAAAATAAAAAGTAGTTGCTCAATCAGTTGAATATTGTTATTGACGTATTCTTTTGGATAAAAAGTTAATGCCTTTAAAAGATTTATCAAATAAAAGATAGTTGCTCAATCAGTTGAATATCATTGTCAGTTATCATTATTTCAAATGGAGAAGTAGTAAATGCTATAAACTCTTTAAGAAAAATGAAGTTTGTCGCACTTTGGCTATTTTTAGCAAAAGTAGTTGTAAGCAGTAGTGAGTAGTAGTTGTGAGCTGTAGCCACAACTCACTGTTTACCGCTCATAACTTCTTAAAGAAGCATTGAAAAAATGAGTTTTCTTAAAAATTAGCAAAGCTCACATTTCTTTTGTCAAATGAATACTAAAAATCAAAAAGCTTATTACTCATCACTCATCAACCCAAAAACTTAAAAAAGTTTTGCGCCAAACATAAACTATAAAACTTTTCTTCACTCATTCCTATTTAGCCTCTTCAACTAACACAAAAGAATGAATAATAGAGAATGCATGAGCTGTACAATGTATTTTTTTCACTATTTCCAGTCTTTTTAATATTCTCACATGTTTGGGAAAGTAAAGTTTTTAAGAGAACAATTTTACACCATAAAACCAAAAAAGCAAGAAAAACAGGAACAGAAAATTGTTTAAAAAAAACAATATTCCCCATATCTCCTTTGTGAACACATTCACACTACTTTTTCCAACACTTTACTTTCAACTAGTTCACTTCACTAGCTCTTTCTCTCTCATCACCAAAACCCTTTCTTCTTTAGCAAACAGATGAGAGGAATTATTGGTAAATTTCCATCAAGTGATGGAAATGGTGAAGTTGGTAGTGCTAATGGGATCATAAAACACAACAGAAAATGCAAAGATGTTGTGTTTCTTGTCTTTTTTATTGCTTTTTGGGTTGCTATGATTGTTAACTCAAGTTTTGGGTTTAACCAAGGAAACCCTTTAAGGTAAATTTAATAAAGATTAAACAAAAGCAATAAAGTTTTAATCTTTTTAGTTTTTTAGTAAATGTTGTTAGTTTTTTTTTGTTTATGTAAAGTTTTAATTTTTTATTAAGGGTTTGCAAGATTTCTTGGAGTTGGTGTAAGTTTTATGTTTTTGTATATGATGTTTAGTTCAAGATTTGGTTTTGTGGTTGTGTGAATGTGCTAGTTAGTGTTCATTAAGTATCAAGATTTTTATTTGAATGTATATTTACTATTGGGTTGTTGGATCATAAGCTTGTGACTTATTTTAGGAATAGAGCTATTAATATGGTTCATGATAGGTTGTTCAAAGATATTACTAAGGAAAATTAGTATTGCTGGAGTAATTTATCAGTTTTTGACATTACATTTAGGAAGTGATTGTTTGATTATTTGATTAGTTCAAAGATTACTCATTTATGGTAGTTGGGTACTAGTGAACCATTCCATCAAATTATTCAGAACATCGATTCTTATTGATTATCTTATCAGCACAACTTCAAACAATGAAAACAAATCCAAATACTATCTCCAGCATCTTGCTTTGTTACAGCTGATCATAGGATTCTGATTCTTTCATATCACAGTTATTCTCAAAACGCAAATGTCATACACCTAATTACAAGATGTCACATTCATGAAACATAGGTATTCATTAAAGAGGAAATGTCACAATCTGGTTGGATACACACAAACTATTTCATTTTCATCAAAATGGTTGGATACACACAAACATCGTTTTCTGTTTGAACACTAATATTTTCACTAATATGATGTAATAATTTTTTTGTTTCTTTAAATTTTTTTATCGTGTGGTACATAATGAGCTGTGTTTATGCAGGCTAAACTTCGGGTTGGATTATAAAGGAAACGTATGTGGAGGCAAGCACAAAGATTTTAACCTCCAAGAACTGGAACTCAAATACTATGTTAATCCTAACCAAGTTTACCAAAGTGGATCAAAGAATAGTGGAGTCAAACTGTCTAACGCCCGAACAATATGTTTGTTAGATTGTCCCATACCATCAGAAGATTCTCTAAATTGGGTTTGTGATTATCCGGAGGGTGATATTCGTCTTTCATTAGATGATTGGATCGATATGAATTATGATTATTTTGCTGACCTTACTCCTGAATTAAGAAACACTTCTCTTCAACTTCAAGGTCCTTGTTACCCTGTCATTTTTCCAAGCGTAAACGGTATGTCATAAATTAGTTTTGTGTACTCTAATTTTTTATATAGTATTATTGACTTATTAATAAGCTGTATCGGGAATGCAGTTTATTGGACTTGCCAGTTTATTGATCGCCCATCAAATGTGTCCTTAACACATTGGAAGCAAATGAATGGTGTTAACATCAATGACGACATGGTCATAGATAAATCTATTCATAAAGCCATCAACGCCCGGTCTTCAGTTTTAAAGGTACCCTGAAATTTCTTTCTGCAGATTTTAAATAAATAATATTATTTAGTGCCCTGAATTGTTTTTGTTTCAATAGTACTGTTACTTGTCAAAAATCTAGATCTCCTACTATTGAGCATTTAGGGTGTTTGGTTTGAGGAGATGGGTCCTAAAAGTAGGAATCATATCGTAAATTTTGGGAGTCGGTTCAGAAATTGTCATTCCCATTCCTGACTACAAACCAAACGCTACCTTAGTAATTTCGAAATTGAGACTAATTCTTGGTGTAATGATTGCAGAGATATGTGGCTGATGTTGGAAAATCATGGCCAGTGTTGATTGTATGTGGTGGATTCCTGCCTCTATTTCTGTCGTTGCTATGGCTTTTAATGATTCGACATTTTGTTGCTGGAATGCCATGGGTTACCGTATTTTTCTTTAATGGTCTCATAATATCAGTCACAATGTTCTACTACATGAAAGGTTAGATTGTACTATTGTACTAACTTATTGATTCTGAAACTTTTTGAATCATCACATCAGTGTATTTTGTATTTTAATATATTCCATTATTTTGCGTGGTTTAGCTGGATGGATTGGAGACGACGCTATCTCGCCCATCATTGGTGAACATGATCCATACTATCATGTTTCTGCGAGGGTATGTTCTTACATTGATCAATCCCTTCACACAGTTACTCACAAAAACGTGTTATATATTCATTATACTCTATATTTACGAATTAGCTTTATTCAGGAGCAACATCATATCCGTGCTGCTGCTTTTCTCATGACTTGTGTGATGATTGTTGCTGTTTTATCATCCATAGCTATTGTAAGGCGGATCCTCATGGCAACTTCAGTACTTAAGGTGAGCAGCTATATATCTTAATGTTATAATCCCAAAAGTTTCAAAATCCATTTGTGTGAAATGTGACAGTCAATTTGTCTCATATGCCTGTAGGTTGCAGCAAAGGTCATTGGAGAAGTTCATGCTCTCATAATATTTCCAGTCATACCATACCTAATCCTTGCGGTTTTTTACATGTTTTGGTTGTCGGCTGCCCTCCATCTTTTCAGTTCAGGTCAAGTAGTCCGCAATGATTGCAGTACAAATTGCTGTGCTTATGATCTTAAAGCTAAAAGGGTTAGCTGTGATGACTGTTGTGGCTATAGCATCCAGTACACCCCTCATATAGCAGCTTCAATTTTATTTCACTTATTCGGATGCTACTGGGCTACTCAGTTTATCATAGCATGCTCTTCAACCGTGATTGCCGGTTCTGTAGCTTCCTACTATTGGGCTCGTGGGGAATCTTCGGTTAGCCACTTTCCCTAAGTATAGTGTGTTTTTTTTAGCATTTTATTTGTCTAATAAGTTGCTGCTTTGTGATTCAGACAACGATTCCATTTCTTCCAGTTTTCTCATCAATGAAGCTACTCATGCGGTACAGCCTTGGATCAGTGGCAATTGGGTCCTTGATTGTATCGTTTGTTGAGTCAACTCGCTTCATACTCGAGGCCATACGTCGCAGATTAAAAGTTGCTGACATCATGCCCGAAAGCTGGATTAAGAGGATGATGTTCCATACTTCTCGGTTCTGCTTAAAGGGTATTGAATTGACCATCAAATCTGTGAACCGCAATGCATACATTATGGTAAGTTAAGCTTATGGCTTAATAGTTTGCACTTTTTCTGTTTTGTGTATGTCACTGGGGTTTTGTTTTAACTTGTTTCTTAATTTTTTTGCAGATTGCTATAACCGGAAAAGGGTTTTTTAGAGCTTCTGAGATGGCAACAGATTTGATAATTAGTAACATTCTACGTATAGGCAAGGTGAATGTCATCGGGGATGTTATTCTCTTTCTTGGCAAGTTGTGTGTCAGTCTTGCAAGTGCACTTTTCGCGTTCCTTATGTTGGATACTCACAAATACAAATCATCACACAACAAGATTACATCCCCATTATTTCCTGTCCTGGTACGTAACACAAGTTTTAATCAAAACAGTTTCTTTGAACTTAAAGATCGGTTCTTGAACCCTAACTTTATTTTATGGTGATTATGCAGGTGTGTTGGGGTCTAGGATACATAGTGGCTACCCTCTTCTTTGCTGTGGTGGAAATGTCGATTGATACTATTATCCTTTCGTATTGCCAAGATGCAGAGGAGCATCAAGGAACCGCACATTATGCTCCTCCACTTTTAACTGAAACGTTTGATGATCAAAATGAGGTGCAAAGAATTGGACAATGAGGGGATGTAGGCCATAAAGTATGTGGCATTTTTGTTGTAGTAGCATTATTATTATGTAATAGGTTACTTATTATGTGCAGTAGAAGTGAAGATAATTAAAAGGGCATTATGATATATATGAAACATGTGCCTAGCCTCAGTTGCAACTTGCAAGTTTTGAATGAATTATTTAAATTTCTTTTTACTGCATTGATGGAGATATCATGTGTCCCAGTCGTTTTCTCTTTTAATGGCAGCCCATACGGATCTTTAATGGAAAAATGGTAACATGGTCTCAAAAAGATGTCGATCAAAAAATATTTACGAAGAAAGAGATGGTAAACTTACAAATCTTTTAGAACACAATTTATATGGTTACATACTTAGGCTGAATGTAATAAGACCACACCAAAACTATACCAGATCAGCTCCACCTTAGCTCATCAAACCAAGACCAAATACTAGCAGTAAGGGGACCACACCAACAACAAAGCGTAACCGTCAAGCCAGACGCCGTCACCAAAAGTGCCCATAAACTGGATTTCTGAAATTTTTCGTGACCAACAAGTGTGTGGAGATGAGCATGGTGACGCAGCCACAACCCAAAAGTGACGCCGTCACGGAATATAAACTGACGTCGTCACAAGTCGGTGGAAAAAACCCTAAATCGAAGACGACGAGATGACAACGCCATAGCTATAAGCTGGCGTGTACATAGTTGATCAACACTAATAATATATTTATATGTACATGTTTCGCAGCATTTATTGTATGTAAATTTATGATATGCTCGTACCCATTTAGACTTATATTATTTCAGATCTTTATGCTAGGTTCATCACGTGTTAAACTGGTTGGTCGCCGGTAAAAAAGTCAAAATTGATTGTAGATATAGATCGGTTATGACGCACACATCTCATTCACGCACATCACTTAAATAATTTAAAAAAGAAATACGTTATTCATTTACCCATTTATAAGACAGTATTTTCGCTTAAATTTGAAAATACATTTCACGCATTTTAGTTAGGAAGACTTGAAATCATTTTTCATTTCATTTCGACCTATCAAACAAAACTAAGGAGATTTTGGTATTTAATTGGGGAGGATCTTTCTGCTTCCATAGTTCATTTCTTCTCCTCAGGTAAGTTTCCGAGGGGATGTAACTCGTCATTTATTACGTTAATTCCTAAGGTTCTTGGTGCGAAACTAGTAAATGACTTCCGTCCGATTAGTCTCATTGGGTGTCAATATAAAATTGTTGGCAAGATCTTGGCAAATCGCTTATCTTTTGTGATGGATGACCTGGTGAGTATGGAACAATCTGCTTTTCTTAAAGGTAGACAAATTCTCGATGGGCCTTCTATTCTTAATGAGACATTATCGTGGTGTAAACATCATAAACAGAAAACAATGATTTTAAAGATTGACTTTCAGAAAGCTTTTGATTCAGTAAGGTGGGATTTTATTGATGACATTTTATCTCGGTTTGGTTTTGGTGAGCGATGGCGGATGTGGATTCAGGGATGCTTTTCTTCATGTATGGGATCTATTTTGGTAAATGGGAGTCCTACAAAAGAGTTTCAATTCCGTAGAGGGTTAAGACAAGGAGACCCGTTGTCTCCTTTTTTGTTTCTTCTTGTGATGGAAAGTCTGCACCTAGCTTTTATGAACGTGATGGAGAAAGGTCTATTCTCGTCATTGGCCATTGGTAATTCTATGCGGGTAAACTTATCCCACTTGTTTTATGCCGATGATGCAATTTTTATTGGAAAATGGTCGAGTACAAACATCGGTGCTCTTGTTAGATTACTGCAATGCTTCCATTTAACATCCGGGTTGAAAGTAAACTTTCACAAACGACTCTTATGGGGGTGTGTGTGCCGTATGATGAAGTGGAGAATATGGCTACTTATTTTGGCTGTAAAGTTACCAAGAATTTGGGGACGTACCTCGGGGTTAGAGTTGGGGAAAATATGGCTAGAATTGATTCTTGGAAGGAAGTGATAACTAAGGTTAATAATAAACTATCTAAGTGGAAAGTGAAAACGTTGTCGATTGGTAGGCGGCTAACGTTATTAAAATCGGTTTTAGGGGCAATCCCAACGTATTATATGTCTATATATAAAGCCCCGAAGGTAGTGATAAATCAGCTTGAATCTATTCGTAATAAGTTTTTTATAGGAGCGGAAATGGAGGAACGTAAAATTACTTGGATAAGCTGGAAAAAAGTGTTGGCGAGCCGCAAAGATGGGGGTCTTGGAGTGAATAGTATCGTTGCTTTGAATCACGCTCTATTGTTTAAATGGATATGGAGATTTATGGTGTCGCCAAATGCCTTATGGGTTAGAGTTGTCAAAGCCATATATGGTGAGAGGGGTTTAATAGATGAACCGTCACGAAGGTCATACCGTTCTTCTGTATGGGTAAATGTAATTAAAGCAATGGAAAGTAATAAGGAGCATGGTGTTGATTTGTTGGGGTATTGCAGCAGGAAGATTGGTGATGGTAGAAACACGAAATTCTGGACAGAAAAATGGGATGGTAATAGCCTCCTAAAAGATAGATTTCCAAGAATGTATGCTTTGGAAGTAAACAAGTTGGTTACCGTAGCATCAAAGAAGGTCCAAGGAGCCGATACAGATTCTTTAAGACGTCGTCCAAGAGGTGGTGTAGAAAGTGAGCAATGGACTGCAATGCAAACGCTTATATCAGGTATAAATTTAACTCCAATGGAGGATAGATGGGTTTGGACGTTAGAAAGCTCGGGGATCTTCACTGTTCGTTCGTCTAGGATTGCAATTGACAAGGGTATACTTATATCGAATGGTGCCCCAACAAGATGGTGTAAGTCAGTCCCGAATAAGGTCAATATTATGGTCTGGAAAATGACTCTTGATAGGCTTCCCACTCGAGTAAACCTTGATGCTCGTGGCTTAGATATTCCCTCGATTTTATGTCCAATTTGTGAGGAGTGTTCGGAGTCTACAACACATGTTTTTTTTGAGTGCTCCTTCGCTGTGCAGGTATACAACAGGCTAGGTACGTGGTGGGATATAAATATTCCATTCTTGCGATCTTATTCTCAATGGTTGGAGTGGTTTAGGTCTATTCGGCTAAGCAACATTCAAAAGCAATTCTTGGAAGCGTCATTTATATCTTTATGGTGGCATGTATGGAGCTATCGGAACTCATGTGTGTTTGGAAGGATGCCTCCGAGAAAGAGTTTATTTTTTGATAATTTTGTTATGACGTCTTTTTTATGAGTTAATAGTAGATGTCGCTCTAAACGTTTGAGTTGGGTTGGTTGGCTTCAAAACCCGACTTTGTGTACTTCCATTATGTTGCTAGTTTATAAAATCTCCGCCGTTTAAAAAAAAAAAAAAAAACAAAACTAAGGAGATAAAAAAATAAAATAAAAATAAATAAATAAATGAATAATAAATAATTTATCTATACTACTCTATAAGGCGTTTAGGCATTTCTTTAAATAGAAATACTTAAAAATCCAGCTTACACACTTGCCTATTATGTAAAGATTTAGTTACTAATATTAGTAACCATCATGTTCTTTAAAATGAAATTAATTTATTAATTTTTTTTACCGAAAACACTTAAAATACAATTAAGTAAATAATCATTATTAACTTTCGGTTACGCAATTTTAAATTCACATTAAGTTATAAGTTATTTGTTTTAGCATAAAAAGGACTATGAAGAGATGATAGAGTCATTTTAGAGAGTGATTGTGTACAATTTGTTAACGTGGTAAAAGAAGAGATGTTGACTTATAATGGTGAAGTCAACCATTATATTTTTTCAATACTAAGAATTGACATTGTTTTTGTCTTCACATTATTACCAACTACGACGTGTCATCACTATTACCGTGTACCAAAATACCACTGCCGTTGCTTTCTCGCTTTTTAGTTTCGCTACATTGCGCATGTACTACTATAATGTATAAAGATGATTGTGATGCTTCAATTGTAAGTAATTTGGTTACACGGGTACCTAGCGCCACAACGCATAAGAATATGACTAACTTTCAAAAAATAAAATATGTTTGACTTAAAAAGGGGCAATTGCATATATAACTTTGAAACTTAAATTAATGTATTTTACTTAAATTACCGTTAAATATCCTTTAAACTTGACAACTTTTTAAAAACTTGCCAATTTCGATTTTGTTTTTTCTTGATCAATTATTAACATCATAATTTTTCGAAAACAAAAACTATATTAATTAAAAAAAAAAAAAAAAAAAAAAAAAACAGACGTTTTGTATTTAAAAAAAATACACTTGGAACCAAAATAAATATTTCGCTAATATAATTACGGAGTATTTCGCAATTTATACATCTGGTACAGTATATAATACGTATGCATAAAAACCATTTTAAAAGGGGGTTTGTTTGGTATCACAACCTTGGCTCAAGAACACCACCCTATATTTACAAACACCTTCAGTTAGTCAACTTTTTAAAATCAAGGGTAAGTATTATTATTTTTGTTTTAAACTCATAAAGCCATAATCTTTATGATTTGATTTCACATTTAATGTAATCTTTATACTATGATATGCTTTATTCATGAGCTAATCCAATCTTAGGAATTGCAGTTAGATATATTCTAAATTGCTTTTGTTTGTTTGTTTATTTATGGGTCTGTTTGGTTTAATGGCTTACTTTTAGCTCATAGGGTTTAGGGTTTATGCTATTGAAATGAATTACTGGAATTTAGTCGAAATGGCGAGTGCGGTTTAAAGGGTTAGGGAATGTAAATTTTTTAGCGCTTTGCGATAAGTTTGGAATTTGAGTAATGCGTCGATGGTGGGTTTTGTAACAGAAGTAGGTTCTTGTTAAGGATGGATCCCGTGTTGTATAAGGTTGTTTCTTGTTGCAGATGTCTGGTTACATATATATTAGACTATTCTTGGTGTTAACTTGTTGTAGATCTACTTCTGTGCATGATTAATCGGGATTTCTGTCATAACGATGCTGTGAGTCATGCTTCACAGTTTACTTATGTGAGCTTTTTATTTTTACCTAATAGCCCGGTCACATGAAAGGGATGAGTCTTTTTGGTGCTATTTGGCATTTAGGACACATCTCACTGTGGAGATACCGCATGAAAATATTGTATAAACTGTGCTACATATATGCATTGTGCACAATAACATTCTTAAGTATCCACACATATTTTACTCTCTCGATGTTCCTATACCCAAAGAGTAAGATACAGAGATATCCTAGTCAAGTCGCTCTGTCTTTGTCTATACCCAGTGTTCCATTTCATTAACTTATATAAAATCTGGTTTTCTATTCTGGTAAAATGATGCAGGCCCTTTTGATATGTAATTGGTTGTGTCAGACATGACAGTATGGTGCTCCAGGCAGTACTTTATTGATATACTGAATGAATCTTGCTCTTAACAAGTCAGCATAGCATCCATACGTTAAGAAGTATGCCATGGTGTCGTTACAGATGTAGTTGATGGTTTCGAAGAAGTCCAAACCCACTCGTGTCTAGTTTTGTAATTGGGTCAACTAATAGAAGCACATAAATCTACTAGATGGTATAGAGAAGAGTCATAGCGTACCCATACTTGCTATTTACTAGTCATAAAGTGTGATAATGCAAATAGTGTCCAGATCAATGAGTAAATATTGAGATGCACCAGTGTCTGATTTCTTCTTCTAAGGATCTTCAAAATGCATTCTAAGCTCCTCGTGTAACTTATGGTGATTCTTTATGTATATGACAGTTACAAATGGGAACTACCAGAGGAGTGATTAGTGATAAATGGTCCATGAGGGTTCTCTGGCTTACAGCAATTGGAAGTGCCGTTGGTATGCTGTTACTACAACACCAGACACACTCCTCTGTTTGTTTAGTTTAAAATTGGCTTCTGGATCAAACCGGTTTGAGTTTATTCGAGTTTCTTGAACCGTTTACTTTATCTGCTTAATTTTCTATATATTGTTTGCTTCTGTAGGCTTATATATGGTTGCTGTAGAAAGGCAGACACAAAATAGGGAAAAGATGTTGGCTGAATCCTTAAGGGCAGCAGCAGAAGCAGATGGAAACAACGCCTGATTTTCCATGTCTCCTTAAGAGTGTTAACTTCCCTATGGTTGTATGAAAGCCACTTGTTTAGAGTCTACCAAAGTAAAACATGAATGCGTCAAGAATTTTCTCTGAGACTGATTTAATAAATGAGCTTCCGAATCTAAAACGTACAATTTTGGATCTTGAATCTTGAATCCTATGAGAATGGTGTTTTCTGTTGTATCCCCATTTTATTTATTGTCAAGGGCTCATACCTGTTTGTGTTTTGATGTACATATGTTTTAAGCTGGTCTCTTTTTGTGTTTTAGAAATAAACTTTTCTTATATTATCTGTTAGCATGGAGTCGTAGACTATTGTATTTTTCTGGTCTTTATAAAACACAGTATAATTTGAACATTGTTATACTTGTACAAAGCAAAATTGCCAAATAGATACAGTAATACAGATTCATTAACTAACATGAACAAAATAATCAAAGAGACAAGGAACGAATCAAGCAAAAAAGAACGTCTCAAAGATTATTTTATACCCAGTATTTACAACAAAAATTGAATTGTATCAACCAAAATTGGGAGAAACTATCCATCATATGCTACACACATCCAAAATCATTTTGACTAATTGCAAGAGAGAAAATTCTATTCCTTTTGTTAAAAAAAACCCGAGTGAAGTGAGAAAGAGAAAGAAAAAACAAAAGTATCAAAAGACCGTGTTGTCCCTATTACTGGGATTTTTTGGATGCCTCCTTGAACGCGGTCTCCTTTCACCTTTCCGCCGAACAGGGTTTTTCTTTGCTGAATATCTAGCAGGTGAATTAACTCGCACAGAGACAGGAACAGGAATAGGAGGAGCTCGGGTACGCCTTAAATTAATCACTTTAGGTGCAGGTGGTGGCATATGCTCTAGTAGATCCCGGTGGTATGCCTGTGTATACACAAAACTGAAGTTAGCGTACAAAATTTTCCTATCTTGTCTATGTACTAGTAATTCGCACATTTGACTAATAGTCCAACACTCAAGCTGCATACCCAAAGAAATGATGGCTGTCAGCATGTCACTAACTATTGACCAGGTTGACTTTCTGATTAGGTAATTACCTAAAATTAAATTAGTGAAGCTTTGATGGCTTTCTGGCCTAAAGTAAGTTGGTTACACCTTATGCAATTATCCATAAATGTATACATAAACTTTAAAAAATGGTGGATTCATAATGTCACGAGATTGTAACTACATACCTGTATCACAAAGTTCCGTCTTTCACAATCCATGAACATATTGATGCTCCAGTTGACTTGAGCCATAATTTTGTCCCTTACAATAGCAAAACTTAACTGATCCCTTGAAGTAAAGCGGTCAACTTCATTGAACCACAAACACGTGAAGAGATTTGTTATCGGAATGTGTTCCCGTATGATTACACACCCTTCAGGAACATCTGCACAAGCGGTAACTCTTTTTCTAAATTGATCCACAGACGAATAAAAATGATGAGCAGAAAAAGAAAAAGAAAAAAAGGTACCACTGATTATGGGAAGCTTAGCTTCAGAATAAGGTGTTAAACCCTCATTTCTGTAAAAATCAATCTGGTAATCAATGGACGCATTGTCGTATTTCCCGGCAGCCTTATTAGCTTCAGCTTCTTCAAACACATCAAATCGCCTATAATGTTTCGAAATTGCAAAAGTTGCATTGTGGCGCCACAAGAACCTGAACAAAAAAATTATACTTATATATTTTACCGGGGAGAGTCCCTTTTACCAAAAAAATAAAATAAATAAATAAATAATAAAAATAATAATAAAAAAAATATACTTATAGCATTACACGTTTTCTAGTAAATGATTAATGATCATGAGAGTACCTCTCTAGAAGTTTATATGGGTCCACAACGAGTCGCAGCTTCCCATCAATCCATATAGAATACCGGACATTTGGGAAGATTCTGTGTAGTAGAAGCTTGGGGACCTGCCACATGCATTTCATATTAGTTTATGTAATACCTAATAATGGATCTTAACTACATGGTTCATAGATTTACCTTTCCATTGCGTCTTGAATCAGTGTAAGGTATGTTGCGGACAACAATAATTCTCCACAATCCAACCTTCATTCTGTAGTCCAAAGCACTAGAGTTTCTCATATATGCTTCAGTCTCTTCATCAATAAACATATAAAACGGAATGTTTCTACTTGCAGCCTCGCTAATTTTAGTAGGCTGTTGAATTACATCATAGTTTCCTGAAATTCAAGAAAGGATATTTTGTTAATTCATGTCTCATCATCTGCATGAACTACATAGTCATAAGAAACTCAAAGGATACCAAATATGGCCGATGCAACAATGATATCATGATACTGCTCCAACTCCACAAGATCAGATACATCAATATCAAATCCAGTTTGGTAACCAGGTCTGCATCCTTTTACAAATCTGGACAGATTTTTATTATTATTTAATAATTATAAAGAACAGTAAATATCTTTGTAAAGATTATTTAACTTTGCTATATCAAACATACCCACAATGCACGGTCATGGATTCTTTAATATCAAACGATTCATTCCTTTGCTTTAAGGAAGGATACCCGCCAAAGTCAGAGCCTTCATGTGGTTCAGTTTTAGTAGATGTCCCCTCATGGAAATAACTTAACTCTTGAAGCACTGGTGATGGTGACGGTGAGTTCGGCATGCTAGCCACAGCCTCCTCCACTGGAAGGTAACATACAGGACAAGCTGGGAGAAAATGGCATAGAAAATCAGTTAAAATTTGATTAAATTGAGGTGGAATGCTATAAAATTCGATTGCACAGATGAATATTAGGGGAGTGTTTAAATTTATTTATTTTGGACCTGATAATTTGATTAGTGCAACTTAAGGTCACATTTATCGGCTTCTAATGTTTGTAGAAAGAGATTCTGGTTCTTATTATTTGACTGTTTAGTGTTTAGGAGTCAAAAAGTCAAATAATTATAATTCGATAATCAGTTTCATATCGGTTACAAGAAACTGATCATCTATGGGTAAAACAAAACTACCATCTTACACCCATTTCACTAGGCATTTATCCTTTATTCATAAAAAAAAAATCCTTTCGATCATATCTAACTATGGAAATTTGTTGAACTAATTACTTTACTCTACAGATACGATTTTAAAATATTTTAAAAACATATAGTTCAGAGGAGCACAAACAATATACTTATGAGGCGAACTCGGATATGAACTTACGTCGAGGTCCAGGTCGTCTCCTATCACCAGGAGGAGGAGGAGGAAATGCAAAATTTTTACACAAATTGCTATGAGAAATAACGGATCCTGTAGAAAGTGATGCATCCGTATAACGACGAGTAGGGGGGTTCACTTCACATACAGACAGAGTTGTCTCCGTGGAAGAATTATTGTATTTCTGATTACCAAATCTAGAAAACTGGAAAGAGGTATTAAATGTCTCGTTAAAAGGATTGAAGATCGTGCGCTCTGATGCAGCTTCTGACAAAACAGCAATACATGAAAAGAGACCATTAGAAAGTTGATCGCAAATACAAAAAACAAAATAGTGAAAACTGAAAGAATATGCAGCACAGTGGGCATCTTATGAAGCATGGATAACTAATTCATTTATCTAGTCACACAGGTCTACATGGCCCAATTAACAGCTTTAAGTGTTCTTTCAGTTTTTTGGTAGCATGTCCAGTGTAAGAAAGCTACACTTTAAATACTTGGCAAAATTCTAAACTGGAGTCTAAGACAATGGATTCAATATCTGACAAAATTTGAATTCTTAAAAAGGTCGGTATTTGACGATGCATTTAAGAAACTTCTCTACATCTAACACCAAGTTCAGCATAGAAAAAGAAAAAAGAAAATGAAAGAAAGAGTATAGGGCAACATAAGCATTAACTTCTAAGAAACTGAAACCTTACTAAAGTATCAACTAAGTACATATTCTCCACTGTAATTAAATTCAAACTTAAACAGTCGAGTATAAGAAGTTAAGAGTAATGATACCACAAAGTAACATGCTGTCATATAAGTAAAGATTGAGGAACAAACCTCTATTGGAGGTAAAGAACCCCGACAAGAAAGCCATGAGAGCAAATGACATTAAAATCATCATTACAACCTTCTTTCTACTTAAATATCTGCACAAAAATGTAAGAAATCTATCCTTCTCTCTCGATCCAGACAGCGACATCCTCGAAGACTTGCGTACAATGAACCCATTTTGAGTCTGCAATGAACCATTCTGCGGTTGCTGAGGTGATGCATAACTCTGTGTTCTTATATCCAATGACAGTCCAGTCATTGTAGTTCCAAACTCACTATTCCGTTCTTCATTATCTAGGTCCCCCGCCCCTCCCCCTCATTCACAATAATCAAAGATCCTCTCTTAAACACAACTCTGACTGCGAATCAAAATTATCCTGTGATTAAACCAACCCAACAAAATATTACTAAGCATACGTACACCATCTAAGGAAGCAACTATTAGGTTTGCATTCAAGGGGTGTTTTGGGATTGCTTAGCAGATCTGCTTAAACATTTTTTTAGATAAGATGGTAATCCAGTGTAGCAAAATACTCAAAAGGAGCAGTTATTCACTTATTTGAGTGTTTTGCAAATTCTGCTTATTTAAGGATTTAAGAGGTAATAATCCATATCATATGCAACAGTTTGAATAAGCAAATATCCCAAATACTTCCTAATCGTCAACTGGAAATATACACCCAGTGATCTCCTGTCATTTCATCAATAAAAAAACACAATTTCTGTAAATCAATCATAATCCTTACATCCTAACATAACTTCACGATCTAATGTTCTAAAATCCTAGACGGTCAGGCACTAACGACCACAGTCCGTACAAAATTCCATCTAAGCTAAAAAAAGCAAAATCAACCGCAATAATGAATATCCAATCCAACTGCAAATCAAAGTCAATATGTAATTCAACCAACCCCAAAGCAATTTAGTAAAGCAACTATAAGATTCACCGTTCACTTCCCAAGGGTGTTCGGTATTACTTATTGAAACTGCTTATACTTTTATATGTAAGCACACGGAAAATAGTCTGCTGCATCATATTCAAAACGCAATTATAAGACAATCAGTTGTTTGAGTACTTAACAGCTTTACTTATTTAAACATTCAAAGCATCAAATAAGTTAAATCAGTTTGAATAACCAACTCGCAAACTATCCAACAACACCATAAGTTCCATTCCTATAACACTGTCTAAAGGGCGCAACTAATAGGTTTGTATCATACGACAATGCAGTTAATAGTGCTTCTACTGTACGGAAACACGGGAACCATACATTACTAAAAACGCATAATTAACCTTGGTGATCTCCTAGTATTCCACAACCAACATTGACCGAATTTTCGATAAATCGCAAAATCAAACCAAACAACGATCTAAAGGCTACATTAACACAATCCGTACAAAATTCAAATCACATACAGATTTATTTAACTATATAAAAACTATAATCAAATAATATATATCATTCATTAATTAATTAAAAAAAAAAATAGAAATTACCTGTTAGAATTTGATACAGTACAAATCTAGGGCTTGGATTAAAGATCGATTTGATTGATTGAACGAAATCGTTGACTTAGGGCTGTAAATGTGCAAGTGTAAAAAAATATTTATAATTTAAATTAAGTAGTAGTAGTAGTAGTAGTAGTAGTAGTGGTATTGTTGGTGAAAGAAAAATTGAGAGGTGTTTGTTTGTTTGTTAGTTTGTTGTAAGCAGATTTGATTTTTGATTAAATGGGAATGAATGAGCCTATGAGGAGATGATTTGTTGTTGTTGTTATTGTTTTTGTCGAATAGTAATAAAGTTTTGAGATTCAATGAATTTTAATTTGTTCAAGCAAGATTGGGATTGGGAACCGTCTTGTTTTCGCTAAACAAAAAAAAAACTACTGTATCACTAAGCTATCTTTGTTTTTTCTATGGTATAGTATATACTATGAGCATGAAAAATAAATTACTTAAAAAATAATATTTATTTGACAAACAGAACTTATTATAAAAGATTAAAAAAAAAAAAAAAAAAACATCTTTCATAATATCTTAAAATCAAAGGTTATATCTCTTTTTATAATCTTCATCTCCAGCATCAGCTCCAATTTCAGTAACAGTTACTTTCGTCAAACATACCTTATATAGGTTATAAATACCGACTTGTTTACAAGCCTTTTTTTTTTCCAACCTTTTGGAACTGAAACGGAAAACGCGGAATAAAATAGATAAAGTTTAACAAATCAAAAGTGTTAAACTGACAAAGTACGAAATAAAAATTGATAAAAAAGTTATGTTGTACTGTAAACAAGAGGTAAAAAAGGTAAAAAGTAAAAATTATT